>JAEUYN010001249.1:0-423758 GCA_018257835.1 Euura lappo | reverse complement strand
CGTACTCTTGAAAAAACACGTTTTTCCAATTTTTGCCGTTTTCAAGTACTAAGAAACGATAGAAAAATCTGAAAAAATTCTGAAAAATCGAAAACATGTCAACGTTCATGGAACAATTTTTTTTTCAATTTTCGTATGCCAAACTCTAGCTTTAATCATCGAATATTCCTTTAAAACGAATATTTCGTAGTGTATGGATTTTTCTACTATCGTGGCAAAAATTCCACATGATTCTACTCTTCATTCCCTGCAAATTAAAAAAAAAAAAATTTTAAATTCGACCTGCGTCATATTAAAATAAATCAAAACGCAGAATTTCACATTTTTCGTTGAGTATCATTAACGGGTGATCATGATTGGATCAGTTGTGAGACATAAAAAACAGATGTAGACAATATAATTTTATTGTTAATCCCAGTTCATCACAATGTTACGGGACAACTTTAGCGTTGAGAGTTTATAAATCATGAACTGACATAAGAACATCGTCTTGAAGAATAGCAGTAGATTAATTCACTCTAATTTTGAAATATAAAACCAATAATTACGTTAAAAAAAAGTCCAAAATCGTTTTGTATTTAAGTCCATCCACATTTTATAGTTCTCACTGATCGAGCATTCAGCTCTTATCTATGGGGCATTCCATGCCAAATCGACCTGGGTTTGACCCTTGACCTCTCGGATTTGGTCCGCGATTTTTTATATGATTTTTCTCACTTTGAAATGGACTCAGTATTTTTTTTTATTTTTTTTTTCGCCACGAGGCGTATTTTTTACAATTTTTGAAAATGGTCATATTGATCGACATAATTTAAAAATCTGAAAAAATTCTGAAAAATCGTCTGTCAGATATCAACATTTTTGAGCCTAGAGCCGAAGTGGGGAAATTTTTCCTTCTCGATGTTTTCCATCTTTTCCTGTTTATTTTTTTTTTTTAATAGCAGCGGGAGTTATTTCACTATAAATGGTTGCTGAAACATTTTCCCATGTCACACTGATTGATTTGGATTGTTCAAACAATTTTCAGATTTTTTTCAAGATTTTTATTTTTTTTTAGATCTGTAAATTTTTGCGTTTTGATTTATTTTAATATGACGCAGGTCGAATTTTTTAACTTTTTTTTTTTTAATTTGCAGGGAATGAAGAGTAGAATCATGTGGAATTTTTGCCACGATAGTAGAAAAATCCATACACTACGAAATATTCGTTTTAAAGGAATATTCGATGATTAAAGCTAGAGTTTGGCATACGAAAATTGAAAAAAAAATTGTTCCATGAACGTTGACATGTTTTAGATTTTTCAGAATTTTTTCAGATTTTTCTATCGCTTCTTAGTACTTGAAAACGGCAAAAATTGGAAAAACGTGTTTTTTCAAGAGTACGACCCCTTAGCATCGATGTAGAAAGCTGTAATTTTGCCCAACTTTGTTTTTCTATGTTGGAAACTTGAGAAAAAATCGGCGTCACAAAATTCGGTGGGGGCAGATTCACCACTCTTATCCGGCTAGACCCTTTGTGAAAGGCTGCTTTGATTTCCGCAAAATCGGTAGAATAATCAATTGCTCTTATTGTTATATTATCACGATAAGAACTTCGCAAGCATTGAAATATTTGTAAATTCGTTGAATGAAGCAGCCACTCAAATAATGTGGATACATTTTTAACTTCCTCGTGCAAGTCACCGTCACCAAAATGCCGTCGAGTTATCTTCTGCAGTCACAATCTTCAGGCATCGTTTCATTTGTTCGGCTGCAAAGACGTAGGATAAAATACAGAAAACAAGAGAAGAAGAACTTTATTACAAAAACAACGAAATTATACAACCAGAAAGTACAGGAAAGAAACTTAACTAATTAAGTAACCAAATCTCGTACAAAATATAGATTGCGATAGTGACCAGTGCAGAAATTTGCTAGGCAATTAGGGCTTGACCAACTTTAGGGCCTCGATTGGAATGACTAATCACGTCACGTGCACGACAATATTTCCTCTCCAATATTACCTCATCAATTCCATTTTTCCGAATATCCTCAAAAACATACTGCTCACATTCTGATGAGGCCAGTAGATCACGGCCTGAAGGTAAGGCCTGAAAAGTGGTCGTGATGTCAGTCAACGTCGGAAACCATGTAAGTGCCACTGGACTAGAAAAACTCTGATCATAAACTACACTCCTCCAAAGAATTAAAGCAACACCTGAAACGGACCGAAAAATGATGCTTTTTGAAATGTTTGTAACTTTTGATCCAGTAGTCGTACCGGAAACGCAAGGTATGCAAATTGGAGCTGCAAGTGTTAACTTTCACCTACACTAGACGGTTTTTTCAAATTTTGTTCCATTGTTCAGTTAAACCGCTCCGAAGCAATTGTTGCGCGGTTTCACGTTCGAATGTCATTTTGAACGCCCTGCACAGGGTGCAGTTTTTTTTTTCTCAGAAATCCATTCCGTGTGAAGGTTAGGGAATTTGTTAAGCTTCATAATGCTTTTTTACAAAACCACGTAGGATTTTTTTTCGCGGAGTTACGCCCGATTAAAGCAATTGAAGCCGAAAATCTTCAAATTGCAATAACTTTTAATGCGATTATCGTGGAACAAAATTCAACCTACGGATTTCCAGGCATTTTCACCCTCTTTGAGATGGATTTGTCAGATTAATTGTTTAAACAATTTTTCACCTTTCAATATGACTTTTTCCCAAGGATCGACACGTTCGAATTGATCGAAAATGGAGGCTAAATGCGACCGCCAAAACTCAATCAACATCGATCGGAAATTGAAAATCGCTACCATTTCTCAAAACTTCAATCTTTTGTCTTCAAAATGATGTGCTTGATGAACTCTCTACGATGTTTTTTCTCCAAGTTACGCCACTTTTTAGTGACCAATCTTCAATCCGCTGTAACTTCTGAACGATTAATCGCAGAAAAATTTCTCAGGGATCGTTTTGGATGAGATTTTCATTTCCCGATGTTCACTGTCGTCTGATCAATGTTGCTCAAAATTAAAAAAAAAAAAACTTTTGTTTGAAATTAAAAAATTTTTTTTTTTTTAAATTTCATTAATCTGAACCATTAATCGCAGAAAGATTTCTCAGGGATCGTTCTGGATGAGATTTTCATTTCCCGATGTTCACTGTCGTCTGATCAATGTTGCTCAAAATTAAAAAAAAAAAAAAACAGAACGATCCCTGAGAAATTTTTCTGCGATTAATCGTTCAGATTAATGAAATTGAAAAAAAAAAAATTTTAATTTAAAAAAAAATGAAAAAAAAATTAAGAAAAAAAATCTCATCCAAAACGATCCCTGAGAAATTTTTCTGCGATTAATCGTTCAGAAGTTACAGCGGATTGAAGATTTCTGGTGCCCGGTCACTAAAAAGTGGCGTAACTTGGAGAAAAAACATCGTAGAGAGTTCATCAAGCACATCATTTTGAAGACAAAAGATTGAAGTTTTGAGAAATGGTAGCGATTTTCAATTTCCGATCGATGTTGATTGAGTTTTGGCGGTCGCATTTAGCCTCCATTTTCGATCAATTCGAACGTGTCGATCCTTGGGAAAAAGTCATATTGAAAGGTGAAAAATTGTTTAAACAATTAATCTGACAAATCCATCTCAAAGAGGGTGAAAATGCCTGGAAATCCGTAGGTTGAATTTTGTTCCACGATAATCGCATTAAAAGTTATTGCAATTTGAAGATTTTCGGCTTCAATTGCTTTAATCGGGCGTAACTCCGCGAAAAAAAATCCTACGTGGTTTTGTAAAAAAGCATTATGAAGCTTAACAAATTCCCTAACCTTCACACGGAATGGATTTCTGAGAAAAAAAAAAACTGCACCCTGTGCAGGGCGTTCAAAATGACATTCGAACGTGAAACCGCGCAACAATTGCTTCGGAGCGGTTTAACTGAACAATGGAACAAAATTTGAAAAAACCGTCTAGTGTAGGTGAAAGTTAACACTTGCAGCTCCAATTTGCATACCTTGCGTTTCCGGTACGACTACTGGATCAAAAGTTACAAACATTTCAAAAAGCATCATTTTTCGGTCCGTTTCAGGTGTTGCTTTAATTCTTTGGAGGAGTGTACTTATTTAGTTGTAATAGTCTCAGTGACATTTGGAGAACTCATAGTATGTCTAGTATTTGAGAATGACAACGTATTATTTCCACTGACCGGAATACATGTCGAGTCTGATTCACCAGCGATTGAGAAGTCAATGAAGAGTGCAAGATCTCATACTAAAACGAATAGTTAATCTTCGACAATCTCTGGAAGGGTAGCCTTTCCAATCCCCCAACTGGTCCATAGTCGAAATCCAAGTTTTCAATATTGGGGCAATATTGGAACAAGAAATTCAAGTCTTCATTGGACACGTAGCGACCATGTCCATCGTCAGCTATCTTCAAAGTGGTGATGTTAGCTCCAATAACTTTCAAAAGCCGTTGAACATTGGGCCAAGTTTCGTGGTGAGAAAATTCATTGCTACTTCCTTTGAGCTCCAAGTCCATAAGCCTATCGAGAGATCTGAGTGTAAGGAGTTCGCCGAGGATTTCACCACGAATTTCCAGACTAGTCAAATTTGGAAACATGGCTGCGATAGCGCGAAGATGTGCTTCTGTAATGGAACGAGACTCGATCACCAATCTATTCATGTGAGGATACCGCAATCCAGGGTCTGCATCACGAGGATTCGGAAATTCTCCGTCCCCGTGAGCTGACTCAATCAATTTCATGATCGGGCCTCCACAACGTGATTCTAGAGACGTATTCATATCCATGATCATTTTTAGAGCAGCCTTGTTCTGCCATGATGGCCTTTCATCTGGATTAAATTTCAGCAGAAACTCTGTAACAAATTCCGCTTGAAGATTCCAAGGTATCTTTATATTCTCCTTGATAATGGAAGTGAATCGGCGGAACTTGTCCACGGAGCCCTCAGCTTCGACTTTATACACTATCTGCATGATATATCCAGCTAGAACTTCCCGAGCCACATTCGTCAGGAGTTCTGGCTGGTAAAATTCAACCATCTGACGGTCAACGAGTTATCTAGCCTGTGGACGAAAACTGTAGATGAAGTTTGAGATACAGAAGAAAAAGGCAGTGACTTTTCAATATGATATTGTAGAATGACTTACGTTCAGAATCTTTGCCGTTATGAACATCAGAGAGATTGGTCAGCATCTCACAACTTGGTTGATCAGCAGCATAATTCCAAGGCGTGGCAGCTTTCACTTCGTGATTAATTCATTATATATTGATACCTACACTGAATAAAATTCTCGCACGGAATAACACTCCAAAATCGATATTCTCTCACTGGTTGAATTCAATATTCTAATACCGATGGGATGACAGTGCGAAAATGATGTTACTCCGGTAGTTAAGAGGCGTGCAACGTCAATGCGCAATATCTTCTATGCCCGCGTCTCATCCCCACCAAAATTGCACTTCGGCTATCCTATAGTCTATGCAATTATTACGCGCATGCGCATACAGTGGACAGAAGTAGCCAGTGTCACTTATTTTTATCGTACAGCAGATTCGTCATGTTTCATAAACAGTGTGAATATCGTGTTTCAAGATTAAAGAATCCAGCAGATGTGATAACAATAACTTGACGACAAATGTTACGCATTTGCGCAATGACACATTCGCATACTACAACAGTTCAAGATAAGAATAATAAAAATAATACTCGAAGCGGCTGAATCCGTAGAAGAAAACAAGAGAATGGTGATTGTCGGGAAACTGGTCCATGGTTTGACTTCTGTGTGATTATAGGACAACTTATCTGATCACGAAACACCTGAGAATAACACCTTTATACAGTGTCAATATACACCATTGTTAAAATCGAAAACGTTTTTATATTCAATGCTAAATGTCACGAAAAACCGTAACGTTCGGATGTCAGTCACGTTCGTCATCAGATGACAGGTGGGGGTCCAGTACTACTGACTTTGTATCCTTTTTTGTTTTGTTCTTTTTTGGTTCAAGAGTGTTGACGAGAGTTTTCTTCCCTGATAGCAGACTTTTTTCTTCACTGGCAAGTTTTTTTTTCCCCGATTTATTTCCCCGGTCAGAAAACTGTGACTTCCATCCCGTTAAGGAGGGCAAAAAACACGAGTTTTTAACGCTTGTGTGGTAGAATAGTATATTATGCTACAAGGGAGGAAAGAGCGCGATTTTCGCCGAGTGCGAGGTTTGCTGCCCGAGGCACGAGCGAAGCGAGTGCAGCGAGGGCAGCACGAACACGAGGTTAAAATTGCGCTCCTCCCGTGTGGCATATGCTATTTTTCACCCGACTTCGATAAAATGACCTTATTCCGTCGCTGTAACGCGAGTGGAAAGTGGGTCGTCAATTTTTGACCAGAAGGAAGAGAAGTGATTAACCGGGCAGAAAAGTAAATTGCCGGGCAAAAAAGTCCACTTTTTTGCCCGGCTATTTACTTTTTTGCCCGGCAATCGACTTTTCTTCCCTCTGGTCCGAAATTGACGACTTTCGACCCGCGTTTCAGGGGCGAAATACGGTCATTTAATCGTAGTCGGGTGAAAAAATAATTCCGACCTTTCACAAGTGTACAAAAGTCCATAAAAAACAGATATTTTATGGGTGAAGACAACTTTCGGAAAAAAAATTTGCACAGTTTCTCAAACAATGAATGGAATATGGAAAAGCTCCATGCATGGAAGTAAGCTTTGAATGCAAGCTGAGCTGCATCGGCTCAGGCGTCACACGCCCCAATGCAGTCGCCTCATTGTATGCAACCCACAAATCATGCTATGAGCTGTCCACGAGGCTGACTGGTGGCGCCAATCCAGTGAGTATTATTTGAACCTACTTTACCGCGGATTTATTACCATGTTCATTTGAAATCTTGAAAAAAAAAAAAAAAATTCAAACTTGAATTTATTGTTGGTTGATTACAACTGATTAAAAATAACTTTCACGGATATTGAATGTCTATCATTGATCTATCGCCGAAGATAGAAGAATGTAGTAATCGAAATTAGTAATCAGACTCTCCTGTGGAAGGCAGAAAATATTTTCGATTATTTTATTGGACATTATTTTACTGTATTTTTCCCTACCTTTCGAATAACGTAGTTTATCCATTGATTACAACATCGCATGTTAAATCACGGAAGACATGAAGCGAAGACTCGTTACGGTTCTTTCGTGCCTGGAATAAAAATGATCGAAAATATAAAATTAATAAACTCCGAGTCAACGTCCCTTGGCTAACGAAGCCGAGCTTCCAGAGCTTGAAGAAGAGTAAATGGCAGGAGATTTGCAAACAAAAACGTTATAACGGAAGCCAGGAATAGGGGGAGCAGATTTATTGCTGAACCGGTTCAAGGATCGTTAAGTAGCGAGCTTAGACGTTTTCCGGTGTCCTCAACTTCGGATTTCTTGAGGCTAGTGTCAGACCCATTCAGACCCATTCAGCATCCTAAAGTCATTGAGGTTCGAGTCGCGTTTCCAGCCTTTCCCACAAATTTGGTCAGTAAAAAGAGAGAAATCGACCACACGCAGGTAAACAGTGCAGCTATCAAACCACAGAGAATTGTGAGAGTTGAGAATATTGCACAGTAACGGAAGGGCGCGGGGTGACAGATCCCTGTGTAGCACAGTTTGCCAACAATCGAACCATTCACAATCGCGGTCACTAAATCAAAATGGCGGTCCTTTTGTCGGCGAGCTCAAAATGGCGGTGAGTTTCTCAACCGCTTTGTACCGATGCCGACGGTATTGTGCACCAGGTCGATTTGAGTGGATTCGAACACGAGGGCGACAATAAGAACCACAAAGAGAATAAAAGGTTCAAAAGTATCAAAAGTACCGCACCGACGAGGCCACCCCGATGCCCGTTACAATTCTTCGACTAAAATATGTGTCCACCTGATCTACACCCGGTCCGGGTATCGATAATGATGAAGAAAAAAAATCGAGTATGTGATCCCACAGAAACAGGAAACGCCCGTGTTCTGACCGGAAACCGCAGATTTCCACCATGTCGGATCACCGGGACTGCGCAGGATCGATTATCTAAGGATTTATCCCCGGAAAATTGACCGGCATGTCAACATCGATTCCTTGGTCTTCGGTCCTGCCCCAAGGTTCCTAATGGTACCAGGATCTGGGAGGAGAATCGATTTTCATGCTTTCTTCCGTTCACATTATCGACTTTTTCGTCCCAAAAAAATAACGAGACAAATTGTGCAAACACACATTTATTTACAGGGAGAAGGAGATCCACGAAGAGTTTTGAAAAGTGCGAACCGGTAATCAAATTTCTCGAACAGGTGGTGGGTGCGAGAGGCTTGCAATTTTACAGCGGAATAAATTGATGGCGTAAAACGATCGTGTTCGTATCAGCTGCCAGCTCCGGTCTGCAGGTCTTTACACCGCTTATATAAGATTTAACTAATGAGAAATTCCTTCAGACCCTTTTATGATTTTGCACGATGGATTCCGCCAAAGCGAGAATGCAAAAGCGATATAGAGGATTACGGCGATTGTTTTTCTCACGAGATACTCATGCTGCGGGGTCTTACAAGTATAGGCAAGCACATTGCTTTCCACCGTTCGAGCAAAAAGTTTCGTTCTTACCGTGATCCTGCCGGGCACGTACACCGCGCAGGGAGCTAAGTAAGCTAGAGCGTGTCAGGTAACTATACTACGAACGGAGAAGATCCGCAAAATTGATCGTAATTTACGTTTAATTATATTTAATCAGCATAAATCATGACATAAACTTGTTTGCACATTAATTTCACTCGGCTTTTTATCAATCAAGCCTAAGTCAACGTCGTCGGCGGGAGGATCGGTGATTGAATTCAACTAGCTGCTCTGCCTGCCACCCCCCGCATTGCAGAAATTCGATCATCCCCTTGTCCGGGGTCCGTTAATACCGTCATGACATCTCAATTCTGGTCCCGGTTTGGTCCAGTTCAGCCTCGTCATCTGTGTGTATAGCCGATACATTATGGATCCGATGTAGCTCATTCGTGTGCGAAAACGTGCGTGTGTGTGACACGAGAGGCAAAACTCGGCGGTGCGCGGCCCGTCAAAGAGTCCTCATTAAATGCTGGCAATTAACTTCGAGCGAGCTCTGAGCTCGGACTCCTGCAGGACTACGGAGGTGTAAATGTAAACCAGTTCGGTGCAGGGGACCCACGCGCTGCCGATCTGTCAGTTTCTCAGCACACTGAACCATGCCTGATTCGTTCCTCGTCGTCGGTATATACTGTGCATGAAATATAGAACAGAAAAAATTCTGCGGTGATTTTTGTTTAACCCGTGATAATCACACCGGGTCAGTTTCACCCGGATTCATTTTTCAATCGAATAATGCGAGCAGCGAAAAGGCAGTCGCAGGAAAATGTATAAATGAACACCTTTGATTCTTTCAGGTACTGAATCATCAAGTTCAACCTTCAGAATGAATATACTTTTTTAAAGACACTGTATCAAACTAGTTTTTTCACGAATTTACTATAACGCGAGAGTATTGTCCTAAATTTTTGTGAAAAAATAATGAAAATGGAAAAAGTTATCAATTTTTGAGTGGAAAATCGCGTTTTCCGAACCCTTTTTTCAGGATTTTTTTTGGAATGGAAGAGTTGGAATTTTCATGAAAGAAAAAATCAAAAAATGAAACACTTTTTATTAAAATTCTCCGAAGAAGAAGTGAAGAGAAAAATGACTTGCAGTAACGTGTATAAAGTCTTTCTCAGCGAAATCAAAGATAATCGCTGCGGTCTTCCCGCCCTCCGTAAGCTGTGCAAATTGTATAAGTCTTCCTCGCAGGAGGGTAAACTATCCTGTCAAAATAAGAAATCGGTATGAGTAATAGGGAAAAATGGATTCAAACAGTAACAAATCTATGCCTCGCCCCAGTCTCGAGGAGTTCAATGCGAACAATTAGGAAGAGATCGAGTCCCTACGGGATTCAGTTTCGAGTTTGGGGTAACGTAGTCCCCAGCAATTGAGGCAGGCTCGACCTTTTGCGTCGCCAGAACGACAACGGGGCTATAGGGAATGTCATACGATTTTTTTCCCAAGGGCACTTTTCGTCATTCCATTAAAAAAAAAGAGGATCCTTTTTGAACCAATGAGATTCTCGGAGGAATTCAATTCGCCAATCAGGAATAGCGCAGTCTTTAGATTGTCACTTCATCCACTGATCCATCCGTCATCGAAACGTCGTACGCCGAGTTTAACACCCGCTGAGAAAAGACGACTCTGGGGAATCGAAAAAATCACGATTGAGACGCTTCCAACGGTGCACCTAAGTCAGCGACAGCGATTGTGCAACGATCAATGATATGGACACATTGGAACGCCATTCTTTTATCAACTCTTTGAGCATGAGAGAAGACACGAAGATCCCACAAATCTCATCGTTGTGCGTTTGAATCGTGGTGAAGGAAAAAAATCGGCAAGGAATAACGAGACGCTGAGGAAGAGTCGAGAAGCATGGTCAAGTCTTTGTCGGACACCGGACATCGGGTACTGGACGTCCCACGCGGACGCAATCAGCCCCTCGTAAACAACAATTACGAGGTGTGTCATCCCTCGAAGTCGTATTCACTTCCTGCAGGCCAGTAGTCAGCGTTTCCTGGATTAAACCGCAGAACCTGACACTAGGAAGGTAATAAATTTGTTGATCGTCTGCCGAATCCTCGTCCATTCGTTCCTCCTTTATATCGAGGTGTGGAAAATCAACCCGCAGGCGTTCTGACCTCCGCGCGAATGTAGGTGGTAGCCGGATGATCGTTGAGTATAGTGGAATAAGAGAAAGCGATGGGTTGAGGGGCAGAGTTAATTAACTCGGTATTCGCTCTGCAAATGTAATTAATTATAATTAACAATCTCATCGTCAGCGAAATTGAACACGAAGAGCGGTCACGCTCGGGGCGAGTCCTGAGAGTCCGGTTGATCCGGACAATCTCAACGCCAGTTTCCAGGGCTGAGATCCCATCGGAGACGCACGCGATATCTATATCCGAGTATCGCGAGCGCGCAGAGGGGTCGTCGAGATCCCCGATCATTTCACGGAGCCCAAGGATCAATAAATTGCGATACATAGCCTGAAAAAAAAAAAAAAAAAGAAGCGAGATCGCGGATCGAGATCGAGGGGTGACGACGAGGGCGATGAGATAAACCGTTCCGCCGTTCCACCGCGATCCGGGGTTCGGTTCTTGACGATCAGCCAAGAACCACGAAGGCGGAGCTTCCTTTGAGCACACCTTCAACGATGTTGAACTTTAACCAATGCAAGAAAACCGATGGTCGCAGTAACCAAGGCGAGTGAGGAGAGCCCCTCTCGAAAAGGAGGAGCCTTCGAGGTCGCGGCTACCTGAACCGATCGCCGTCAAGATCCTGACTCTCTTCAAGAAGCAGTTCAAGTCGAACCCCCGAAGCTGTAGGTGCGCGTAGAATACCAATCGCGCCGAATTTTACATTCTGACTACATAACTGATTCGAGGATAAGGATACAGCGTGATCGACGGTAATCTGTGATTCTCTGATCTACAACCTCACGGTGTTCGATATTCAAGACATTGGAAGGAAGGGCGACAATTTTAGCGATCGTGAATTGTTTTTGGAATCACGAGATCAACCAGAGACAGTGTGTCAAAGTTCTCGTAGTGGCCATACTCGATACACTTCGATCTTCCATAGAACGCGATAAGGATACCAGGACAGTGTCTCAATATCCGGAAGAACCAGACATAGATGGCTGTCAGCACCCTGAACATGGCACCCTACTTCACTGGATACCCATTCCAAGGTACGTTCATCATCCGCTTAAAGCTCATCAATTCCATACACGGTGGTTCATTTTTTGCCCTGAAAATGAAAAAGCTTCGAAACCACTGTCGAAAGAAAGAAAGACTCCGCTGATTCAATCAATCCATGATGACAGTCTCAACTGTTCGTTGCAAGTGGGTAGGCCTAATTTAATTTCGTAGTTCTTCTCTTGTTACTGTCGATCGAGTGTCACAACGATGGCAGAGATCGGAAATACACTAAAGCTTCCGGTACGACCACTGGCGATTAGAATTGGACTGATTTGTGTGACGAATGGATGCATGGTTCATTATTGGGCGACTGTATGTATAAGAATTGCGCTTCCAGAGTTTTAGGGTATCTCGCCGCGTGCCGTCGTAAAGTAAGAAACTGCCAGTCATAAAACAATAACGTGGAACCATAAAATATCAACGGAGACCAATACGCCAGGGTCCGTCGCGTCGCTTGTAGTCTTTGACTATGAGAACCCTCGGCGTTAAAGCGTGCTAAAATTTGCTACGGACCCGATTCTGTAGGCGGCTCATTCCCAACGGCCCGAAAAAAACCTCTGCTCCAAATTCCTCATCCCTTATTGATGGCCTCCGTTGATGCTCCAAATTTATCACACTCCTCCAGGCCTTATAGTTTTTTGTCTTCTGATTGTGCAATTGGAATCTCTGAATCAATTCGGGGCTGATCAAATTAATTAGCGTTGATTGTATTCGGCTCGTTGCTCAACAAGAGACAAAGACAGGATCAATCAATCAACCAATCAAGAAGCTGGAAGAAAAAGGTAACTGAGGATCTTTGATGACTTCAATATTGAAAGGATGGAAGATTCACAGTCAGGGATAAAATTGAAATAGCGACTCGTTCTCGAAATTCATAAAAGGTCGATCTTCGCGTCATGTGAAAGAGGCGCACGCTGCACGCTGCACGCTGCACGCTGCACTCCGGTGCGGTGGGCGTCGATGAAGTCTCGGGCGGTGAACGTGGGCTCCTAATGTCTGATATCGGATGAGCCTCGGGCGACGGTGCGATGATTGAAGCCCTCGCAAGACCGAGGCCAGCTTGCAGGTCCCAGTGAGGTATCGAGGGTGAGGAGGATACGCGCGAATCAACGCCGCATCTTCTTCCTGAAGGATCCTTACAGCTGATCATCAAAGATCGCAGGCAAAGAATCTCAAGATCTGAAGTCACTTTTCCGCTGCCTCCTCGCAAAATGAACAGTGCGTGTCAAGGAACGATTCAAAATTCTTGCCTTCTTACCGCAGAAACACTTTTTATGGCTAATTACACGTCTGAAGAGCAAGGAATCTTTTTTTTTCGACCTATGGGAGGGACCGATTTTCTCTAAATCGTTTAGCTTCTAGTGGGAAGTGAAAATACCGTTTTTTCAAACTTTCCTCTCGATCGACTACCGAAGTAGAATTATTATTAGAGTCGGCCGCGGTCCGTCGCCTGAAAATCGGTTTCGAGTTTCGACGCAGACCCGACGGGGGCCTGAGGCCCCGGGGTGTCCGTGACGGCCCGCGGTGGGCGGTGTCCCCGGTCAGCTGATACCATCGACGTTTAACGCCAGAGTCACAAAGGCCGCGGTTATTTCGCTTCTTCCTCTTTCAAAGTTCTTCGTGTTCGCAAAATTGAGGATTAAAGTCAATCAGAACGAAGCGGATTCTTGTCAGGGGGCTAAGAAGCTGGTCTTAAAACACCTTGAAGAAAGCCATGCCGCTGATTCGTTGATAGTCAGGATTGCTTGTCTGTAAAAATTGTTCGTTTGCATTGAAAATACTCAGCACACTGACGACTTTATCTGAACTAACTTGAATGAACAAATATTGTGTTCCCAAAGTATTCTAGTACCATTTATTTGTACAGTGTGTCTGGCAGACTGGCCTAATCAATTGTCAATCTGGAACGATCATATCCTAGGTGAGCCAGCCTCCATTCGTCACTCGAGCTAAACAAACCCTGTGGTAATTAATGAGAGTAATTATGGCGAGATAGATACGCGGGTTATTTGATTAATCAGCGATGTCAATATGAGTGATCATTTATTGGATCGGTGTCGTAGACCAATTATCGAATCTGTTGAATAAAATATGAAGTTATGAAAGATGGCCGTGTGCGTCCATATATGAATATCAGAGACTTCCGGTTCTGGCGCGCGCGTCATTTAGCGATCCAATTATCCTAATTACACGAATTTGAATACCCCGTGTCTCTTGAAACGCGGGGTTCGCTAACCAGGAGTTTTCGGGCTCAATTTTTCCCGCTACACCAAACTGCGACGTCGAGATCGTCCCGTTTATCGCGTAATCAGGCCTCTCCCGCATCGAACAGGCTCGCAGACTCGCTCAGGGCTAATCATTATATTATGTGCCCGGTTATGCAGGTAACTGAAAATTATTGTGGTAGAGGAAATTTAAATCCATTCAAAACACGGCCACCACCGACACCCCGATCAATATGCACGTCACCCCACAATCGGGCCAATCAACCGAATTAACATGATCGCTCAACATTCAATCACCGGTTATCAATAATTCATGTTCAAAATTATTTGGCAATTTTTTACACTCTACTCCTCCCCCCTCGGATCAATTTTTACATCGTTTAATTTGCCAAGAAAATTAACCAAACTAGAAGATTTCCGGAACAAAAGGATCGCTCATCGATGAGTATGAAATCGTTTCACGATATCGAACCGTACGTGTGAACGTGGCTTTAGCCTGGACGGATAGGAGTTAGCCCCCTTTTGCGCTGTGGTCCACGTGCGTGGCGGCGCCTTTTGATCTCGTCTGTAATCCCGTCGGGCCCTGAGGCCCAGTGACGTCACACTCGAGGTGTCCCGCCAGGTAGGAACTTAGGAAGGAATAAGGATCCCTAAAGTCAGACTTCGAGCCTTGTATATCCCATTCTTATGCGTGAGGGCGAATCCTTTCAAAGAACTGCCATGAAAATATGAAGAAAAGGATAAATGGAAAAAAAAACGTTCGAACTAAGCACAAAAATAAAATTGAACGCGGGAATTCTTACTAATCCAAAATCCTCTGATACCATCTTCGGTGCGAATAATGGCACCAGTTTAGCGGTACTAGGGTGTTTTTATTCCGTCACGCTTATTTGGACTGATCGCCCCGAATTGACCGATTATGAACCGTATGGTCAGTGATTGATATTCGATACCCGATTTCTTCACCTGGCGTCTGCATCAAGAGTTGAGGCTGATTTTGCATAATACTGAATTTGCGAATGCGGAGGACGATGGTTAATATTTCTTATGCACGAGAGGAAATAGAATTCCGAGTCAGCTGTGAATAAGAAACGAGTTAACTGCTCTAAGCAAAACCTCAAGAAACGCACTCGGGGACCGTAACTCCGAGATGGCATCCGTCGGAGGGCGTCGCGTCGCCGTCGCCTTGCGTCGTTGATGTTAGGACTTGGAGCCTAACCGAACCGCACGCGAGGCATGGCGTACCGTATCTCATTCGGTTCTTTGCCGCGTGGTTAGCCATATAATATTTGTTTGACTTCATAGTTATAATTAAGATAATTAAGAGGCACTAATTACCGGTAATTACGAACGTTTGAGCGGCACCTTGCGTGTCCCGGTTTTGTCCAGTCCGGTCCGGCGTTACCCTGTCATTTAACTATTTTTCATTACCTCAGATGTCGCCTGAGCGAACCTCCCTCATCTCGAAGGCGTAAAACCATGATGCGGTTTTCTTGCCTTCGGCGACGTTCCTCCTCTGATTATTTCTGTATTCCAAATTTCAGGACAAGGTCGAGTCAACCAACTCGGAGGAGTCTTCATAAACGGTCGTCCACTTCCGAACCACATACGACTAAAGATCGTCGAGATGGCAGCAGCCGGGGTCAGACCCTGCGTCATATCAAGACAGCTTCGTGTCTCGCACGGATGCGTGTCGAAAATTCTGAACCGCTACCAGGAGACGGGGTCCATAAGGCCGGGTGTCATCGGCGGGAGCAAACCGAGAGTCGCCACTCCTGAGGTGGAGGCCAGAATCGAAGACCTCAAAAGACAGAATCCGGGGATATTCAGCTGGGAGATTCGCGACAAATTGATCAAGGTCTGTTGGTTTCTCTAAACCCAGATTTTCCGGCTTGATAGGAGCCTGCCTCAGGTTGTTGGCTTCAAATGAAGGAAAAAAGTGATCCGCCAAGTACAACAAGTGGCGAACTTTGCTTATACCCTACGGCTCGCCAAGTACACATCGCTTGCTCAGGATCAGGTTTTTCTATCTACACTTCTGAACTTTTTCGAGTTGGCTGCGCCAGAATGTTCATAATTCTGTTTGTCTACATACCCATGTAATTTCATTTCAATGAGAGTGTTTTTTTTTCATTGAAGTCAGTCCAGTCGAAGCCCATTCACTCGAAACCTGATTTTGAGGAAACTATATGTCAGAATTTGAACCCATGACAGCTGATTGGACTTTCGTGGTTGTATTTTGCGATTTTTATTAACTGGTCCAACGTGGTTCTGCCAGCAGGATGGTGTTTGCGACAAGGCATCGGCGCCCTCGGTGTCGAGCATATCGCGGCTTCTGAGGGGACCCACGACCCAGACGAGACCGGGAGACGACCCCAGACGGAATCATTCCATCGACGGGATACTCGGTGAGTTGATTGTATTCCAAAGTATGATAAACGTCGAAACGATGCCTGCGTAATTACGTCTGAAACCCCATAAAAGTCGGGCATTTTGTGTGAGAATATTTTCGCTCTTGGCATCTTAATTTGTAACGTCTAGGTCCCGGTGGTCTCAATTGAATCGAGGTGCAGTGCGATGTACCGAGTATAAATGAACGTGTGTTGAGGTACCGCGTTGTAAGTGCGCAACATTCAATTAGGGGAGCGTTTAAAACGAAGCGATAGATCATTCGGACTCGCTGGGTGGTTCGGCGCAAGTAAGTGGGAACCGGGAAGAAGAAGAAGAAGTCGGTGAAGAAAAAGCTATGAAGCTGCAAGGCTCGATATTAGCCTGAGCGGTTATTCGAAATATGCGCCGATAACTCGCCAAGTTTTATGATTTTGCAGAAAATTCGCGGTTGATCCGTGAACGCGTTTGCTAGCCACACTCCATTTTTAACCTTTTCCACCGATTTCCTCATTCCTTTCCTTTTCTTATTTTGCGTATAGTAGCGGCGCTAAAAAGTTGCAAAAATAAACTCGCGGTCGGCGAATCCTTAAAGGATAATTTCTTTCCGTTCTTTATTTTTTCATTTTCTTCTTTATCTCCTTCGTTCACTTTTTATTTTCTCTTCACCTTTATTACTGCGGAAAGACAAGCTCTCTCCAGAGGCTTCAGACAAGAAATATTATGCGGACTCCCTGCAGCGTTGAGATGTGTCGAGTTTATTATCTTCTCCAAGAAGATTTAGCTTTTTATTAAACCCGCACGTTCCTGCGTTATACATATAGCAATATTTTTCAGAAGTCAGGCTGTTACACCAATTCCAAAATTTCTACTTGAATTTGACGAAAAAAAAAAGTGGAACTCTTTACTCTGAAGACGTTCAGGGTTCAAAGTTCACCTAATTCCGGCTCTCCGCTAATTTTATAGCCCCGAGGATAAGAAGGTCGCCCGGAACTTTCTCGCCGACCAATTGTACCAGTTACATGGTTCTCTAGGGAGTTATACGTTATGGCTGTTGGCATAACCACAGAGCGCTCGCGTGGACTGGCTTCGGCTCTGGGCCCCGACGTTCGCCACTGCATTGCACCGGGCCTTGGGGCCTCAGGCCCCGGGACGAGAGCACCTCGGCGCAATATACACACAAGGACCCCGCCGCGTGGCGTGTGGTCCCACGGGCACGCGGGGCCTCTAATCTTGAAACCGCCAACCACTAACCGCGCCATCGTGAGCTGAAAGGCACCTCCGGTGTACCGAAATGGCTCCGTCGGACAATTGAAAACTAAATTTACGCTATTGATTCAGACGTTTAATTTTTACGCGAGTCCGCCGCTGAAATCGGTATTAAATCCGCTCGGTTTTTTCATATTTTGCCGCTCGTGTTCGTGAGAATTGATGCTAATGTACGTTTTCTTTGCGAATTAGTACCTGGCGCCTCTGCCGCACTGAAACCTCGGCCGTTAAGTTTTAGGACCAGTCATTACGAAAATTACAAGATCAGAACGCGCGTAGGGTTAAGAACGGCTCTCAACATCAGTTTACACTACAAAGTGTTTAAATAATGATTGATGATTATATGGCCTTTAGTCGGACAGGTTATTTTCTCCATTCTAACGAAACCGACTTCTGAATTCACTCGGAACCCAGGAATCTCGACTGCATAAAGGAAATACTCGAACTAGATTGAACGATATATCCGAGGCTCGAGGCTCTGCGTCTGCATTAAAGAAGCAATTTGGATTGATATTTCCGAGAGTCCCTCTCCTAGGCCACCCTCCGAAAGTTCAGTGGAGGTTGAGGTTAGGATAGGTTGTCCCGAGCTCACCTGTAATCAGGGGGGAACTTAATGCCAGGTCGGTGGAGTCAGCCGTGTGAACTGTGGGCGTAGCCGCTTCTTGCTTCCTATCTTCGGGATCTGACGTCCCGCGCGTGCTCCGCATCTCCTGTCGTCCCTTCGGCGCCCTTCTGTCTCTCAGGCGTTTCATCCCGCGTCATTAGTCCACCATTGACACGTCCGCTTCTTAAAGTTTCGATATTTTTCTGCCATTACAGGCGGCAGCAGCGGGGACGATTCCGACACCGAAAGCGAGCCCGGTATCGCCCTGAAGAGGAAGCAAAGACGCAGTCGGACGACTTTCACGGGCGAGCAGCTGGAGCAACTGGAAGCCGCCTTTCACCGTACTCAGTATCCGGACGTCTACACGAGAGAGGAATTGGCCCAAAAGTAAGAACCTCGGAATTTGTGATCGAGCTTCGGCTACATGGTCGACTTCCCATTTTTCAGGACAAAGTTGACCGAAGCTCGAGTTCAGGTGTGGTTCAGCAACCGAAGAGCCCGTCTTCGCAAGCAGTTGAACAGCCAGCAGTTGAATGCGTTCAACAGCATGGGGTTGCAGTCCTTCCAAACCGCCCAGCACTACGCGACCGGAGCCGAAGGCTACCAGAGTTATGGTCAAGCATCAGCAGCCGCGGCGACCACTGGGGGTTACACACAGCATTACAACTACGGGGAAAACTATTACGCAGCTCAGCAGCAATGGCCTCGAGCAACCGCTGAAAACTACGGGTGAGTTTATATCCGGTGATTATTTAATCCTCGGAGAGCTTTCACAGCTGGTAGGTATGCGAAGGAGCTGGATGAGCGGATGATAGAAAGACGTCTGATGCACTTCGATCGGTGATTCTGGACTCCGGAGACGTAATGATCGTCGTTTAAACCAGCTGAGTTTCTTGCGTAGTGAAATCCTCGCGCCAGGTGTTTCGAACAATTAATTCGGCCATTGTGAGGTAATAACAGGTTGGTGCGCATCTCTGCCTTCCTGGGTCGGATAGCATCCTCAGCGTGTGTATATCCAGCTTCATCGCTCGGTCAAGTTTAGTTAGGGCTAGGTCTCGGGGCTCCGGACCAAGTCCGACTCGGTGTGGTCCGCAATTACGTTCCTTGCCCCGGTAATGAAACGCTACCGGCTAATAATCGACTCTGCACCGACCAAGACTACTACATGGGGTCGATTGCCCGATTCGACCCAAACGTCCCTACTGAAAATTTCCAGGTGGGAAATCCATGTGGAAATCCTATGTATATCTACATGGTTTCCCATCGGAATTTCGAACTGGGAATCTATGGGATTCCATGGGTTCCTATGTACATCTACATGGTTTCCCATCGGAATTTCGAACTGGGAATCTATGTGATTCCATGGGTTCCTAGGCACAACTACATGGTTTCCCATCGGAATTTCGAACTGGGAATCTAGGAGATTCCATGGGTTTCCATGTATCTTGAATGTGGATTCCTATGTGTACTGAAAATATCCAGGTGGAAAACCATTCAGAATATCACATGGATTTCCCTAGTGGTTCAGTCCGGATTCCTATGTAGATACCTATAGATTCCTATAGGGCGTTATTTGTGCATTTACAGAAAAAAAGTCACTCCCAGTCGGGGATTTGAACCCAAGACCCTCATTTCCGTAGACTATTACCTTACCACTGAGCTATCGAGCTACTTGAATATCCCTGGATATTCCACAAACATATTGAATCGTTAATGGCGGACACTTGAAATAAAATAAAACATACCTATGTGGATAGTTCATGGATTGCATGGCAATCCTGTAGAAATTCCATGTGTCATCCAGTGGATTTCCTATGATGGTTTCCATGAATTTCCATGGAAAATGAATGCAAGATATACTATGCTATTCCTGTGTAAAACCATGTATTCCCATGGAACATCCACAAGAATCTACTCCAAATTTACCTGGACATCCATATATTCTTCCACATGGATTCCAAGAAGGGAAATCTATGGGTGGACATGGGATTAGTATATTATTACCACCAGGATTTCTATAGTACGACCACAATTCATCCAGTGGATTTCCTATGAAGGTTTCGACGAATTTCCATGGAAAATCAATGAAAGGTATACTATGTTATTCCTATGTAAAACCATGTATTTCCATGGAACATCAACAAGAATCCACTCCAAATTTATCTGGATATCCATAGATTCTATCACATGGATTTCAAGAAGGGAAATCCATGGGTGGACATGAGATTTAATATATAATTTCCACTAGGATTTCTATAGTACGACCACAAGTCATCCAGTGGATTTCCTATGACAGTTTCCATGGAAAATCAGTGGAAGGTATACTATGCTATTCCTATGTAAAACCATGTATTTCCATGGAACATCCACAAGAATCCACTCCAAATTTACCTGGATATCCATAGAATCTATCACATGGATTTCAAGAAGGGAAATCTATGGGTGGACATGAGATTAATATATAATTTCCACCAGAATTTCTATAGCACGGCCATAAGTCATCCATATGGATTCCGCATGATTCTGTACGTTCTATGGTTTCTACATAGGTTTCCATCGTTTCCATGGAAATCCATTGACATTTCTATGGATTTCCACCTGGAAATTTTCAGTAGGGGTTCTTCGTCCATAACAACAATCACCGATATCTACGTGTTTGACGTTGCTTTTAAGCCTAAGCATTCGCATCCGGAAACGAAATTGGCGAGGATGAAGCGAGATTCTATTGTTGTCTTTGAGTTTGTAGAACAGTTGTTCCTTTTTCTGGTTCCAGACTCTTCAACACCTCGCACTACGGGGGTAGTAATTTGGCGTCGAATCTGTCGTCCGCTAATCT
This sequence comes from Euura lappo, assembly GCA_018257835.1. Lineage (NCBI taxonomy): Eukaryota > Metazoa > Arthropoda > Insecta > Hymenoptera > Tenthredinidae > Euura > Euura lappo. Next base: position 402,622 of record JAEUYN010001249.1, on the reverse strand, counting down.
GAACCTCGGTAGTCTGAGCGGTGGCGTGAGTCCCACAGCGTCGAATATGAGCGCCTGCATGGTCCAGGGTTCCGGTTCCGGTGTTCCGTCATCCGGAATTACGCATCACGTTACTCCGCACAGTCCGAGCGAGGCTAAAAGCGGATATCCTTATCTCGGTGGTATAGAGTCTCAAGTTTGCGGAAGAGTTCATTGAGCTTGAAGCTTCTCTTTGTTCTGAATGTACATAGTAGGTATATAGAAATGTTCATATAAACAGACGTGCAGCGTACAGCGATCTTGTTCGAAGATCACAGCGCCCTCTGCTCGAATCCAGTGCGCATGCGACATTTGCGCTGGTTTGGAGCAGACGACGAGGTGTATTATAACCGTTGCGAAATTCGGATGTAGGAACCGATACCCAGTGCAGACGTTAATTATGACTAATAAATTATTTATAAAATAATCGATATAGTATAGAATAAAGTATATAGTATTTATGTAAAAAAAAATATATATATTAAACGTGAGTGTCTTAACTGACGTTCATCTTACCTTAGGGAATTTTAAGTACATATATCATACTAACACAGTTTTTCAACTCACAGTGCATACCTTAATTATTATTCTATCGGATACAGCGTGAATTTCTGAATACTATTCAGACTGCGCATGCGCACAATCGGTAGAAATTCACACTGTATATTCAACCCTGTACATAGCTGATCGGGACAATAATTTTATTTATCAAAAGTTGATAAAAAAAAAAGAATGTTAATTTAGTCTATCTTATAAGACATGTGTAATTAAAATCGATGTGATGTTATAAAAAAAAAGTAAATATTCTTTATTTAATTGGCCAGTTTCTTTTTTGTTGTTGTTGTAAATAATATACTCTCATGTAATATTATCCCGATATTATACATACATGTGAATCGTTCGATGTTATAATACGCAATAAATCATGTTTCCTATAAACATTGAGAAACTTTTTTTCTTTCTCCCTCGCCAATTCGGCGCTATTCTCCAATGTGGGGTTAGCTTCGAAGTTACACAGGAGTAGTTATACCGGGAGTGACAGGAGCCACGAGTGTCCCGCGGGCCCCGGGCCCTGGGCCCGAATGTGGGCACTTTAACCGGGGCGTGGCATGTCATGAGGTGGACAATGGTCCCTCGTGCCCTCAAGGGCTACTATTACCGAGTTGCTTGGTCCCTACCTACTATGTCAGATGTCTTGGGGTTTACCGTGAGGCCCCCCCACAAGACCCATAATATCGTGAACCACCGGGGCCCCCGCGCTCATGGGACCCGACAAACGGACTAACTGACAACGCGGCAATCAGACCGCCGTATATCTGCCGCCTCTGTCACCACGCATTTGTGTTCCATTGTGTGCTCGGAAGAGGACTATACCGCAGTTTATACCGACACTAGATACCCCGGGCTCGAAGACTGCCCGGGTAACAATCTACACCTTCTTAAGACCCGACTTCATCTAAATTATTTACTAGGAAAAAAGGAACTACTATGATACCATCGCGGTGATCATGTGGCTTTATTTGAAGAAATCGTTTCGTGATCCTCGAATCCCAGTGTATTGAGCAGGACTTGTTCTAGGGACGGTATTAAATCCGCCTCTCCACCAATCAAGGTGTGTCTGAAACCGGTCCCAAAAAACGCGTGTACTTGGCGAATGTTCCGAATTCGTATGTACTTGGCGAGCAGCGCGGAATAATCCGTTTACCCTTGAGTTTATGAGACCCTGTCATTGAATCTGCACAAATCTTCATTGGAAATCTATATTTGAAGCGAAAGTTTACCACAGATTTAATTTGCCATGTATTTGTGCCGATTGAACTGCTGATTTGATCAATCACGAATGGATTGACGAAAGGCCCATTCGATGAAACTAAGCATCAGAGGCCTCACAAAAATCGATGAATCTACGAGATCGGAGATCAAAGAAGTGCGAGTGGTTATGCCATGGAGTCGATAACTTACATGAAGGTATTAGGCGAGTCTGCACGAGTTGAGCCGAGTGTCTAGTGCATAAAAACTGCACCCTTGGAGCAAGAATATTTTTATCTATGTGCACTGACCACCCTCGGTCGAGAGATTTTGAGGAATGAAGCTAATATTGCCAGAGATCTTCGTGATTGGAAGGAAAATTCTAAAAATGGTCTAAATGAGTTCCTCTTGGCTTTCGGGGCCTTAGAAATCTGATTCCCACGATCGATCAGCTCGAATTTGTAAATTCTTGTATTTTTTGGTCAGGTCGTCGATGACCTACCGCGACGTAGAAGCGCCGTGTTGGAATCCATGGTGACCTGACAGATTGGACCCGTTCGGGGTAGTTTGGGCCAGATTGGGGTGCTCTTGGTTACAAAGGGGCCGCTAGAAAGGGCCGGAGAGGCGGGTCTCGACTCAATGGCGAATCATAGCACAGAGGATACGATTCGAACGATATGTGGGGGGTCCGGCGCTCCTCGATCCCTTAAATCTTGCTTTCAGAAAGCTACCAGACTGTGGATTTAGTTTTACGACATTTTGGCATACCGAGAAAGCTCCCACGTCACAGCGTGTGAATTCAGATTCTCAATATTCGAATAGTGGGCTTGGAGCTAGTCGGAAAAATGATCGCGAAAAGGTGATCAAGGATATTTATTAACACCGAAGGTGTCGTTCGTCCGGGAAAGCCTACACAAAAGAATGAACCTCCATTGTTTGCGGGACTCGGTGTAAGATATTAAAGGCTGTCGGGCTACAGTCGTGTTAAATCTGCGTCGGTCGTTTATCCGAAGGTGGAACTCATGCTGCGCAAATAGTTGTGAAGTAACGAGTTCAGCTATCGCTGAATAATTATCCTCGCATGACTCGCCCACAATGCGCCGCACACAGCCTCTCCAGCCGCAATATGCCATCAAACGCGTTTCCTATGCACAGGCTACAGGCTGCAGACTGTCTTTCACATCACGTCTTCAAATTTTGCGAAAAATTTTAACCCCCCAAATCGAGAAACCAGTTTATTTTCAGGTTAAAGCAGCTTGATTTCCCGGGGCGTTTGTAGGGGAATAATATTCGGGTTCCGGACCCCGCCTTTTTACGAGCCCGAAACCACTAATTTTGTATTAATTGGTATATCTGAGGTATTAATTAGTGCGTATTACGCCATCCGTGTTTGTATACTGAGCCTCGATGGTGCCTGGGAGATAAGTGAGTTGGCGACGCTGATAATTTTCCAATTTACTAATTAGTAACATTATGTAATTAAGCCGCCAGGTGGCTCCTGTCCGGCTAAAACTATGCTCTTAGTTACGCTGGGGCGCTCGGGCCCTAAACCACCGCCGGTTGGGACTCAACCGAGTATTAGGGTCCCGGCATCGGCAACCGCGTCACGCCGAATATTGAAATTACAATACCTTATGCCACATTTCATAGAATCTTTTGCCTCAGCCTGAAATTTAATAAAATACCAAGACATTTAATATTCCCAAGAGTCGAAATCACCATGAGAATTGAAAAAAAATTTCATGAATTTATCGCATTATCGTTATTACCTGTATCAAACAAAAAATGATAATCAAATTGAAAAAAGAAGCTGTACTCGATTCGTTTATGATTCTCTTCTTTGAATTCCTTCTCGCCACGGTGCGGAAACTCGGTCGTAGACAGATGTGTGCGTTTGCAAAGGAGGCCTAAACCGTGATAAGCGTGTCGACCTCCCAAAATCCGACCGCGCCCCTACTGCAAGGGGCTGTTTGTACGGTAAGCTACCACCAGCGAGGAACCAGCCGGGTGGCCCGTGCGGCGTTTTTCTTTGGCGCGAAAAAGTTTAGAAACTCAACTAACGCGCTCTAATATCGATTGGTTTTATTTTTCGCCCAAAACTTTTGTTTCGAACGAGCCGAGGCCGATCAGGTCGTTAGGATAAAAAGGTGAGCGACAGGGTTAGAGCGCGAAAGAAGCTAAAGAAGAGTCGCAAAATGGCGTTTGTTTGGCTTTGGTCCAGCTCGTATTTCACGGTGCCTCGAGGTAACAAATGAAGAACAGGGGAAAAAACATCTCGTGTGTGCATGCCTCCGGTGTGATGCAGTCAGCGAGAGGATGAGTCGCGTTCTACCATCCAAGCCACACCAGAACCTCTACCAGTCTTACGAGCCGTGACCAAGACCGGTTAAGACTCTCCAGTTAATTTATTGTAATTAAAATGGCTAAAGGGATATATATAAGAAGACAGAAAAAAAAACACACACACACACACGAAAAAAAAACCATGGAACTTTCAAAGAAATAAAAAATGAGGCAAGAAACGGAAAGAGGAAGACAACAAAACGAACAAGACATGAACCTCACTGCCGGAACGTTTTCGCATTTCACCATCATGCGACCCGTCGTTATAACCTGACTCAAAAATTAATGAAAGGCGTCAAATACTAGGATTCAGGATTCAGGATTGAGGACATCAAACATCATGACGTCACTGAAATAGAATCTATTGACAATTCAAAGTTCAGGAACGTCAGAAATGGTATCTCTTGTGCGCCATGATGTGACGTCACTATTAAGTACGCCAAACCCGCCATCTGGTGGCATCTGTGGAGGCTGGCTCTTCACTTTACACTTTGTACCGTCTACTTCTCGCTTTCTATTGGAGGTTACGTTGACCTATTAAAATATGGAGCTGAAATTGTGAATTCTGTTGTCACAGTCGTAATCAGAAAACACTTCTGCCATTTCTTCTTTGCTTGATATTTTCTTATGTTCTCTGACTCCTATGATATCAATCGATGGATCATTTGATGCAGACTTTGGATTCTGGTGACCAAAGTAACCCACAATATGACTAAATGACAGCTCCAAATTGAAAATGACTAAATGTTGTCTAAGACGAAAACAGCAACACTTTCTGACGTCTAAATGTGGTTCCAGTTCGAAAAATGTCTCTTGGGCTTGGACAACATTGAGATATGAAAAGGTGTTGAATATGATTCGTCTTAATTTAGATAACATTTAGTTTTGTTTATTTTGTTTTTTCTTTTGTTTCGTGCTGCCTGGGAATGGACAAATCATGGCTGGTTAGATATCCGTCCCAAAATGGCGAACAAGGTTCGGTAAATAGTGAACCTCGGAATATCTAGTTCACACAGTGGGGTGTATGGCTCCCTACGCAGCCGCGTAACCCCATGGTGTTTGTTGGCTGGTAGCCAATGGGAATTAAGAGCGAGGGGATGAGTCCGGACAATGAGCCTTTCGGGATAGATTAATCAAAGTTTAACTGAACCAATGAAAACCGTGCAAATCCCACTGAGCTATGTTCCCATGTGCAGGGATGGATCGCTTCCGAACGGTGATGGTGATTCTTTGCCTCGCTGCTTAGATACACGCGTGTACGTGATGCGCTTGAGCATGTCGATGCCTATATATATATCTACGTACACATCGATAGAAACGTGTATGGGGAGGGCGTCGATGGGAAAGGCGTCCCGACGCGTGCGCTCCTACGTCACCCGACGCCGTTGGCTGTTGCGAATTTGATAACTGATCTGAATTACGATCTAGGGTCAAATACGATGCTGGTCTCGAGCAATTATTTCTCCCTCACTAACCCTCGTTCATTTGACACACATTTTTCTACTTCATTAGCTGATTAAGAATCGAGGAAATCGTCTGCCTGCGGTCGAGCAGCAAATCAAATTTGAATTTGATGGAAATTATTGATTCAGACTGTTTTTACCTGAAAACAAAACCACAAAAATCTGAATAACTCTTGTCTGATGAACTAAAAGCGTGTCAAATTCTGGAGAATCAATTTTTTTCGAGAATCGAAGTATTCACTAGCAGATTTAATACCAGGGTTTCGATATTTCATTGATTCTATTCAATCACATGTGTTTTCTAACGATAATGAAACCATTTCTTGCGGTTTTGAACGACTCCAAACAATTTCGAATAAATTTACAGTCATTTTTCTTAACTGTTTCTTACGATTATTGAGTTCAATCAAAAGTTTTCCGCGCATTTCGACGGAAAAATTGAATTTCTTAACATTTTTAATCATTCCAAACGATTGGTGATTTATTCCTCGGCAATTGCTTCCCAGAAGAGTTCATGGTATCCACTTCTGAGCCGTTTTTGATCATCAAGAACGGATAAAATGAAGCCTTTCCGAACAAAAACTGACTACAAGAACGTTGATCTTCTCAGGTTTTTCGCCAGCTGATAATTGATAATCCAATAGTGGATTAATGTGTAAATTCTGTACAAACTGAACTGTACCGAGGAAAAAATGTCATATCCACGCATACGATATCGAAAACGCACAAATAACCACGTACTCAAACTTCGGGTCCCTTAATGGCATTGGAGTTGGATTTTCGAGGGGTGGTTGCTGGTCGTCGACAGATTTTCCTAGACACATGCGGGGTGCAGGACGTAGGTAGACTCACAGTACATACAATCGTGTATGTACGTTTACTTTAGAGGCCGGTGGGGTTTGCAAGGATTCTAAAACGCGGCGTGATGCGCGACAAATCGGCGAGAACGCGCGCGGTTATTCGGGGCCAGCTGTCGCTTTTCGGGGCCTGAAACCTGGAAGTTGTGAGTTGTGAGTTGTGAGTTGTAAGTAGAGGCGGCCCTCGAAACTGGGACCTGGTTCATTCATCACGGCCCTGGTTATGCCCGGGATTTTGTGCCACCCTGCGTCATAAATGTCCGTTAAAATTTGATTGTGCCGGGGGTTGATTCGCCGGCGCACTGCACCAGCGAGCACCATCACCGTGCGGAGTCAAGGCCGCTTTAGCGGCCTCTGGTAGCCGGGGTTATTACAGAACCCAGCTCGAGGAAAGTTCTTGCACCGAATCTAAACCGTGGAAAGGTCTGAAACAAATCGCGAAACCTTGTTCATACTACATGGCGCCATTTACGCCTATTAAAGTACACTTCGCAAGTATGTACGAATTCACATTATATTATAGGTGCCGATCGCAGTCTGATTTATTGGACCTGGAATTCAGCCAAGGAGTTGAAATCGGAGGAAATGAAAAAAGCTTTTATGTGACCCCAAATAAATAAAAGTCTCAAAATTAAGTCTCAATGGATAAGAATCATCCGTTTTTTCGTGGAAGTTGTAATTTTTCTCTATAGCTTGCTTCTTGAAATCGATAGAAAATTGTCACATTGATCACAAATCACAATTGAAGCTATCAATAATGCATATATATGTAGGATTCACAAATGCCCTTCGACTTTTACGCCTGTATCTTCCAAACGGTCAGTCTCCGCTGAAAATCGTCTGAACAGTTTCTGTAGAAAATTTTATAAGCTTCAAAAATAGTCATCATCACTTTTCACCTAAAAGTGACCCAAAGACAGATATCGGTGAAATTGTGAGATAATGAGATTATAAAGAAACCACTTACCTGGCTCAATTCTTGCACAACTTGTGTATTTTTACAATGATCACTTTCACACGAAAACTGAAAAGTGAATATTTGTTTTGCAAAGTATCTATTGAGCTTCAGAATGATTTTCTATCATTTTTCAACTAAAACTAACGGAGAGGAAATATCGGCAAAATAGTAGAGAGCTCGATGAAGAGCACTGATTTTTCATCATGACACTTTTAAGCATGTATAATTTGAAAATGACCAATTCTACACAAAAAACTGAAGATAACTTTTTTGTAGAAAATTTTATAAGCTTCAAAGTTGGTCTTCTCCATTTTTTGCGCAGATGCAACAGGAAGTGAGATATCGGCGGAAATGTAAAGATGGAAAAAGCGCGTATTTCGCTTGATCGATTCCAACGACTGATGATGATTTCTAGGTACTTATTATCACTGATTATTTTATTTGATGCTCACTACATCGACGAAAAATGATTTCAATAAATTTTGTGATTCAACACAGATTCTCAAAATCACCGATGCAGTGTTCTTCTTTGTATTCTCTGCAGATTTTCACCAAACTTTGTTCAAACATAGTAAAAAAAAAAAAAACAATTCAGAAAAACCTTTCTGATTTGAATTCAGTAATTAATTTAGGTTATTTCGAAACTTTCTTCATATAAAAAAAGAACAACCAATTCCTCTGAATTTCTTTTCGAGATTCTAATTCCTATGGTCCCAATGTCCTCCTGTAAAATCAAATCGATGTGTAATTCCGGTGCTAAGTGACGTAACAAATTCGATTAGATGCGTCGCGGGGTTGATCACATAACCGCGGGTAATTGTCCTAATCGTCTAGATATGTGTACCCAACGAACACACTCAGATCGTTGCTGTATAGTACACGTTCTATTTGGTTGTGTAAGACAGGACCGTGACGCGTTGCGAACCGTTTGGTTCCTGAAGGGCCAAAAGGCGAAAAGTCCTGCGTCTCCCTTCGTCCACAAATACAAACTTACGTCACGTGGTAGAGCTTGCAGGATTCCTCACTGAATCGCAACCAGTTAGTCCAGTTTTACCCATGACGCGTTTCGCCCCTTATTCCATGCACAAGGGACGCTAACAACAATAACGATAATAAACCCTGCATAATATCTGAGCAAAATGCAATTTTTCGCCAACCTCTTACGCCCGGTTTGCTCTGCTACAATGAAATCCTTCAATCAACGCTCACATTTTGATCCAAGCTGGGATCCGCAAGCCCCACACGAAAATGAATCGATTTTCTCAGAATCGTTTGATGAAATTGTGCGGAATCTCGTTGGACGTCTTGAGGAGGAAATCCCTGTGGTGCGTGGAAGATGAATTCTGACGGCTTAGGTATATTTTTATGTCCGACTCTTGAAATTCCTAGTCAAGCTTGGAGCGAGTTAATCTCATGGATGTAGAGAGGAAAAGCAGCTTTTCTGGTAGCTGAAACAAAGCTGTGCGGCTGATCTGCATCGAGAAAGCATCAAGGTGGAAAAATCTATAAAATATTTTGTGAGAGCTAGTGGCGAAGGTCCGGGTCCGACATCCCGGAGTTAAGCCACAGGCTAGTCTGACGGGATGTGAAAACATCTAGTGGGCGGTCCACCCCAGGACTAGGAAAAGGATTGCAAACTTCGAGCTCGAGCCGAGAGATTATCCTTGATTCTTGTCAAAATTGTACCCATTGTGGTGACACTAGTCCTCATGATTTGAAAATAATTTTCTTCTCTCCCGGTGGGAAACGTAGCTTTTTCTCTTCTTTCCCTTCTTCTTTTTTGTTGTTGGCAATACCCAAGAGGTGAAACTCGAAAAGGGTCACTACTTCCTCACGAGAGTTTGCTTCCATCGTAAAGAAAACGTTCCAACCGTTTTTCTGCAGTCAGGAAGTTGAATTATCTTGTCCACTCGCCGAAGACAGCCCACTCCGTATCTCTGGGGTGCAGCGTGCTCGACCCATTCGAACAAAAACGAAGAGCCTAATTCGATGAAGACGTTTACCGGAGGAAACCTGAGATAACCAAAATGAAAGGATGAAACTCTCGGTCTCATCATTCTCTAATTCATTTCGGTTCACGTCTGAATCAAACGGTTCATGCCTGTAGCTGAGGCAGATAAGAGCCATTAATCATGTGCAGGATATCAAAACTCGTGGAATTATTCAGTCTGTCTTTTCTGAATGGGAATCAAGGGATCAGACCAGACTATCTTGTTCGAAGCTCTTCAACACCTAGGATAGTTTTAATTTTTTTAAGACCCCGAGTTTGTAGAAAGAAAAGAAGAAAGTGGAAACCACATTTCTGTCATTTTTCTTGTGGGTCATGTGCTTCTCAATTTTTGGTTCCGCTTCTGATGATCCAAAGCGTGAACAGTGGCAGATAAGCGTGAATCCCTGAGCCCGTCAGGGAAAAGAGGTGCAAGTCAGGGTGAAGCGTGCATCCCCTAATGAGGCCTGTCGAAAGCGAGACCAGCCTGGAACCGTCCAGGGGTTGAAGCTGGCTAACCAATCCTTGTTTGTTGCTTTAGTTAAGCTAGTTGAGACGGTCTAAGAATTAGTTTCGATTCGTCCTTGAGGTGATTTTGCCACGGCCACCGTTTCGCCACGGTCCCAGGACTCCGTGATTATTCAATCAGATCGCGCGAAGAAATCGAACATTGAGAGATCTTCGAGGTGTCAGAAGGAACCCCTTCAGGTATCCGTCAGTCCTCGATCCCGACAGCTGATCCGGGGCTTAAATGGTAAATAAACAACGGTTTAAAAAGTCAGGAGCGCCAAATACCAGGGAGTTAACGGTCAACGGGGTTAGTGTCAAGTTTTCTGGCTTATCCACGGCTAAGACGCGACCCAGGATCACACAGACCGCATTAGTTCAGCAGGGGGTGAACCAGCCGAAAGATTAGCTCCAGATTATCTCGTCTCGACTTGGCACCAAGGTACAAGCTGAAATTGAAGGTTGTCTCTCTTCTCAAGAAGAGGCTGCAGGACTCAGAAGAATTCAGGCACTCGGTCTCTGATCCTTCCTATGAAAATATTTTCGCCTCTGTTTGATTATTATTCCAACTGAAACCCGTAGGACTGCCTCGAATGAGCTATAAAAAGGTATTTGTGTCAGAAATTGATATATCCACTGTGGAAATTGCCTCGAATCAGTATGTTTAAGAGATTCCTCGAGTGTTTTGGTAAAACCCCTCAAGGTAGACGTTTGATGGCTGTTGCTTTAGGCGGATCTCAAGATATTCGTGGCATACAAATTCAAGGATCTTCATACCACTCAATTATTCACCAAATTATTATTGGAATAATTTTTCCTCTCCATTCCGTTGATCGCCTTCACGTATCGAAAATGTATTCACAGATCTGCTCGTAAATGTAATCGGTGAAAAACCTTGTCAGAATATATTTTTTTGAGGAGTTCAATTCCCCCAGGAGTGAAGAAAAAGAAATATATGTATGGCTTGTGAAACTACGCGTCGCGACGGACGTCGCCGTGCTCAATAGATTCGCAACGGTTACGGCCAGGTGCTGCGGCGGTCCTGGATCTCTGTAAAATACAAAAATTACCAGATCGATCCCCGGACGCCGAAGCGAGGCCCAAGGACCGCCGGGATTCCGCTCTATGGGAGGACACGCCGCTCAGAGCTTCCTCGGGGATATTCAAGCCAGGACAACTCGCGGGCCAAATCGCGACCGGGACCACCGGGCCGCGACCAATCTGGGCATAGAGTCGAGGCCCTTAGAAGTACCGGTGGGGCCGCAGTGTGACGAAACGCGACGCTACCCCGAGACTGCGAGATCTGTTCCGACTTTTACTTGTTTAGGACCGGTTCGATCTTGACACAATGACTGAGATGGCTCGTGTGCATAAAGGATCAAAAAGAAACCATAAATTGTGACAAGATTTTTCGAAAAATCTTGCGCTAATGACACCGAATGGATAAAGATATTAATTAAAATCAAAGAGAGACGGGGTCTCTTATACCGGTATAACTCGAATGGTTACAAATGTTATTTAGGAGTCATCGTTGTAAATTTAAGGGCAACTAAGCAGAATTTATAACAACATTAATTAACTCGTTCATGGTGTTGGGAGTGTGTGATCCTGTAGCTGCTACTCAGGGATGGGAGGGGGAGGGGGGGGGGGAATAGAGGTGAAAGAAATAGTGTTGGGTTGGACCCAGGACGAGTCTGGACTTTGAAGTTTCAAGTTCATCCGATGATTCGCTTATTAGCATTTAGAGAGGCTCAGCCACCAGTTTGTTCTATAACCCCTTCAAAGGCTTCTCGTATACGGTCTCATTTCCCAACCCACTTCCTCGACCGCCTGCCTAATCGATACGAAACACTTATGACTGAGAAGACATTTGCGTCGGATACCAAAATCCGAGAATACTACTGCGATTTTTTTTATTTTTTTTATTTTTGATTTCGGATTTGATCGATCCAGTAGTTTCGGGATCATTGAAACGACAAATTTTCCCAAAAAGGAAATAAGAACGTCGATATCTTGGAAATGTATGGATAGATTTTGATGAAAATTGGTATCTGAAGGTTGCTGGAATCCCTGATCAAGAATTTGAAGTCAGATCGTCTAAAAACGTCGACCCGAATTTCTCGATGCCAAAACTGATTGAATTTTGCAATCAATTGGTCAAGTAGTTTTGGAATCATTCAAACAACAAAGTTTCTCAAAAAGAAAATAAAAACGTCGATATCTTGAAAACGGATGCCATGGATAGATTCTGATGAAAATTGGTATTTGAAGGTTGCTAGGGTCACTGATCAGGAATTTGAAATCAGATTGGCAAAATTGAAAATGGCAACCTCGATACACTAACAAAGAATCTACAAATATTTAGATTCCCATTGAAATTGGTACTCGAAGGTCTTTTGGGTCGCTAATAATAAGAATCAATCAAAGGTCAGAGTTCTAGAATTTGAAGTGGGCTGGTCGAAAATCAAAGAGTGGTAAGATCCTCATGAAAATGGAACTCGACGTCGAATTTCCAAAATTCAAATGATTCTTGATTGCAAAAGCGAGAAGTTTGGGCGCTGGCACATGAAGGTCAGTCTAAGATCGTTTGTTTTCTTCCCTTATTGCGGTGCCCATACTCATATACGTCGAGTATCGTATATCAAGAATGGCTGTCACTGATCCCGCAGGTATTTTTTCAACATGATTAAAATTACAAAGAGACCGCGGGTCCGTGGGGACCTCGTCGGCGCGTCAAGCCCTCCCAGGTAGAGTATACAGTCTCTAGTATGATCGAGGTGTTAGGATTTATATTGACTGCAATTTCTATCGACGGAATTCCCTAGCAGCCCGACTTTGGGCCTTCAATCACAGTGTTAACGCCGCGATTGTGTTCCTCCAGGTCTTGGTTTTTTTCCGACTTTGGTACCGCCGCCTCTGAGTAACTTGACCTAAAAATCTTAACATGCGACCCCGTGAACCCACACGGGGTATATGAGCTGGTAGCGCAACGTTTACGACTCAGGCTTATAGTCGTTTCCAACGGATATTCGTACCTGCAACCCGGGTAACAATTTATTTCTAGTACCCAACGCAGCTTTGCTACGGCCCGGGAGCTCCTCGAGCGGAAGATGCTCGAAGGCGAAGGCGCAGGAGCTGAAGCTGAAGCTGGGAGGATGCGATGGGATGAGCCGAAGCGGTACGGCTCCGAAGACTCAGAGGGCTCGCAATTTTTCACCGCGATTTATTAGAGCATCATTCTAGGAGTTTACGACGCACCTGGCCGCCCCACGCCATCTTTGTTTCGCACCTTGGCTTCGGCACCGACGCGGACGCCTTGGTTTTAAATCCATCTCTTTCGCTCAACATCGTTTTCTCTCCTACTTCGATCCTTATACCTTATACTCTTTTCAGACTCTCGCTCGGGTCGGGTTAATTATTTTATTCTCACGCCAACCCGTCAGACGCCTCTCGCCTCTCTTTTCTCTTTCTCCCGGCGAGAGTATACGCGTGCCTTGGATTAGAGAACGCGCGAGCACTTCGCGAAACGATACTCCGCGCCGGGCTAAAACCCTTAAGACTTATACGATGTTATTAACCTCGGCTAAATATCGGGACATTCGGATACAGTAGAACTTTCAACATTTTCGACTGACTCGCCGCTATTCGAACAAGGTTTTCCTTATTATTGTTTTTGTTGTTGTTTTTGTTGTTGTTGTTTTTGTTGTTGTTGTTGTTGTTGTTGTTGTTGTTGTTGTTGTTGTTGTTGTTGTTGTTGTTGTTGTTGTTGTTGTTGTTGTTGTTGTTGTTCTTCTTTTCCTTTCTAGCTTCTTCTTCTTCTTGGTCTTGTTGTTGTTGTTGTTGTTGTTGTTGTTGTTGTTGTTGCTGTTGTTCTTCTTATATTCTTCTTCTTGTTCTTAGGTTGGTTCGAAAATAAATACTAATTTGTTGATGAATTTGGGTCACGATTCTTGTAACAGTAGTAATATTTTATATAGATTGGTTGAAACGATTGTGAGGAGAGAATAATCTATGCAGCCGATCAATTGAATAGAGGCAGAAATAATTGATTGTACTTGATTAATCGAGATGCAATCGAAAATCAATCAATTTTAGTCATTCTCAGTCGAGTTTTAACTATTAATTCTGTTTGATATGAATGAGAGAAATATTGAGGCCTTCGGGAATAATTGAAATGCAAGCTAGACTGACCTGACCTAACCTAACCTAACTTAACTTAAGTTAATCTAACTGATAACTTAGTGTACGTAATTCAATCTAGATTCAATGCAATGGAATGAATTTCTATTTCATTTTGTGAGTGATGTTGTTTTGTCGTCTTTGACTTTTTATCTTGCTGAATCGATTGATTAATTCTTTCGGGGTATAATTAGGTTCGATTAGAGTGGATCAATTTTTTACCAATTTTAGACGCTCGAGAGCATACGTGATGAAAATAATATACGAATCATCGATCTATTTCGACAGATTTAATGAACCTGCATTGATACAAGTTTTGGCAGGATCGCTTGATTATCTTTACATCAAAACTTCTTGAGCGGTGAAAATATCGAAAATTAATGTAGTAGATGGAGAAGTGGAAAAAAAAGTGAAATCATTCTGTGTATAAAATATTTACAAATATGCTTTCTCAATTTCAGTTATCGTAATCTATCAGTAGAATAAAAAAAATTACTATAGTCGACCAAAAACTTGATTAGGTGTTCCTCTTACTATTATTGCAAATCCACATATTGAGGTCACCTTCACGTCGACAGGCAATCTGGCATCGACCCTTCGTTATAAAAATGTAAAAATGGTTCTGCATGATAAAACTAAATTGAAAAAAGTGTCATACGTACTAAACGACAAATTATATGAGTAGATATGTATCAGTAGACAATTTTAGTATTATTTCTTATAGACATGCATTATTCATGGGATGCACCATTTTTTGTCCCCCATACTAACGCAATTCATCTAACAACTAGACGCACTACTTCTTTCCAATCTATTTCCTTTTTTCTTTGTATCTGAAACCTCGCCCTGAACATATGTGCAGCAATTTTGGTTTCTGGTGTAAAATCAGACAAATCGAACATTTCTTCAACCTATATTGATCAGCCTCAGAAAAGCCACAAAAACCACTCATTCATAGATACTCAAAATTCTCTAGCGACAAATAATAATCACCGTTTACTCATCAAACGAGACGACATACATGAGTAACATAAATATGAGAACGTGTGTTGCATCGTTTCCTCGCCGACGTTTTAATTTCTCACAATAGGCACAAACGGCTTTTATTATACTCGACGCGTGAACGACTGTGGTACATTATAGTTATTGATAATCGCTCCACGCAATTAACAGAGAGTCTGTATTGTATACCCCGTAACAGCGGTAAAAGTGTCGCCCCGAGATGGACACCGGCCCCCAGCGTCGCGACGGTGCCTCGAGCGTGCCAGAGTCCGGTCACACTTCGTCGTTGCCCCCAGGCCCTGACTCAAGACCAACCGCGACAGCGTCGCCTTTTTAATTATACCTGCTGTTGATATGTGTCATTAATGCCACTACAAAATGGACACCTATTCGGTTATCGACGGTCAAAAATCATCTCCTGTGTTCCAGCCTATAGAATTTGAGGTCACGAGTCGACCCTCTGGACGAGAATTATTATTTTATGACCTCTAATTTATTCGGACAAGACCGACTCGTCCCGAAGCCTTTGGAGGACTCCTGAGACTCGATGAAATGACTTCCAGGGACTCTCGCGACGACTGTGAGGGACTGTGGAAGAATTTCGTAGAAAATGAGCCGAGGTTTTATTCTAATTGTTGTTTAATTGATTGGAACCTGTCCGATTAGGGTTTATAACGTTACGAGTTCGTGTGAGGTGGAAATATTAATGTGGCTATATACGGAAACACCTACCTTCTGTAACTAATCGTACGAGGATCATGGATATACGTAAGGAATAAAATTATGTACAAATGAGACAGAACCGCCCACACCGTGCTGACGGTGAGTGAAACGGACGGGTCTATACACCGAGGAAGAAAAAGACACCTTAGTTAATTACTTCGTTGGTGGGGCTCCACAAACGTTTAGCGGCGGTCGGACAAACTATTAATGCACCTATAACTCCACCCATATTCGATACTTACAAACGATCCACGTTTGTCATCTGTGTAACTCGTAATACATTTTTCTTTCTTGATCACTGATAGATTCTTTTTTTTGTATTTGAATTTGTGTTTCAGAAAATGCAATCAAGAATCAATTGTGGTATTTTATTGTTGATTGGTCAACTTTAACGTCACTTATTCCAGCAACAAATTTCTCTTCTGCATTGACAAAAAAAAGTGTTCAATTGATACAAAATGACCCAGAATTTAGCACGAAAATTTTGGTGGAGCGGACTTCTCAGGACTACAAGTGACTGAGTGACTCTACTACCTCACCTGAATCCACTTGAATCCAACTGACTTCAACTGAGTTCAACTGACTTCGGACGCTTTCAGAAGCCAAATGACTTTGAGTGACTTCACCTCACCTAAATTCCGTGGATTAAACTGACTTCCAGTGGCTTCAAGTGGCTATTCACTCAAACTTTTATGATTCCGTGATTTCATATGATTTCGCATGATTATATAAGCTTTTATACATGATTTTAGATGATTTTCCATGTGAATTTCATGTGTAATTCTGAATGATTTGTGCTGATATTCGATTATTTCAAAGTGATTTCCAGTGATTTCTAGCGATTGTCAAGTAAATTTGACGAATTTCTGAGTGATTTTGATTTCTCTGATTTCAACAGATTTCAAACCAGGATAGACAGATGATTTCAGGAGTGAATAGCCCCTCGGTATAACTTGATGCTAAAATTCAATTCGCTGATTGAGAAGTACTGGGACTTTTTTTCAAACTTAGTAACGATACAATAAAAGTAGGTTAAATACTGTTCATATTGAAATTTCGATTTTTCAGGTGCCGTACATACATGTATACCTACATAAGTTTTCCACACTATCTCTAGAATGCGAAGTGTGCAGTCGAGGTACTTCGTGCCCAGATAAAAATGCACGTGAATACGTAGGGCCGTATCGTTAATACTTCTTACATACTTCTAAAGGTAGTTGAGGCGTCTGGCCGGTGTGGTATAGCTTGGGCCAATATTGCTCGCACGTCTCTGGATTTCAGAATGGCCTGACGCGCGCAGCTTGCTATTTAAATAAACCCTTTGTCGGCCTGTCGAGCCCATTACCCAAGTACCTTTATAGCTCCGTGTGCCGATATGCTGACTTACTATTTTATACACAGGCTTATCCCGTCTACATGTGTGCGTGTGAATGCAGGATTTATTTATACAGTCCGGGGTTTGTTGCCACACGGTTGCCCAAAATATATCACAT
The DNA here is from genome assembly GCA_018257835.1 of Euura lappo. Taxonomy (NCBI): domain Eukaryota; kingdom Metazoa; phylum Arthropoda; class Insecta; order Hymenoptera; family Tenthredinidae; genus Euura; species Euura lappo. The sequence goes on along the minus strand of JAEUYN010001249.1, from coordinate 385,343 downwards.
CTTGATCCTCAGAATTTTTCTGCTACAGACGTTTTGATTGTAGCTTTGGTACCAAGGAAATTATACGTTCGAATTTTGGACTCGAACAAAACGGTCCTTCTTACAAGGAAAAATAATTAAAAGCCTTTCTCCTGTTCTTCCAGGACCCAACCAGTCTCTTCTCCTTTTTTTCTAGGGATACTCTTTACCTGTCAAGGAAACGGTTACCAAACAATCCGCCGTTTCGCCCTCCCGTGGGTACAGCTCAGCGTGAGTTATTGGCTCCGGTCCCGTACCCGAGGGGACCCAGGTGACATGGAAAAATGACACGAAAGATCTTTAATTTTCTCTTTCTAGATTCCTGGAGGCTCCACTTTCTGAACAATTCTCCTATTAATTGTGAGCCAATAACGTGCCTGGCGATTTTTTCCACACACATCTCCGAGTTTTTGAACCTCACCGGTTTTCAGATATCAAAAAATTGATAAGTGTTCAAACTGTATACCTAATAATTAATAACTCCCACAATCGTTAAGTTATTTACTGTAAATTTGGTGTGTATGCTCAGTGTGCGAGAAAGCAATAAGAGAAAACCAGTTCCCTCTCCTAATTATAGTTGAATTGTTTGTCTGAGAATTCTTGGACTATTATTATCGTGAAGCCGAAGTCTCGACTGTATGAGAAAAGCCATAACGTGGGCATGTCGAAGGTGTGAATAAGCCAGTATCCGTGGTTACGCGAAGATCAAAGGTCGCCACATATATCGTGGCTGAAAGTGCTCTGAGAACGATACCAGCAAGCCTGCAACATCTATTACAGAATATATTTTATGATTCGACTGACTTTGCCGAGGCTACCGTTCGTTTACAGACTACGAAACGACCTCATCTCTTCTCACGTCGATTCTTTGATTCGATTATCATCGATCAGGAAAAATCTCGCGGAGTTAAAAACGCGCCTGGAATAGTCTCGCGTCTCTTGACGAGCTTTCGTGGAAAATGGGTCGTTAAGTAAGCATCTAATCGCGGGTCCCTTCGTGAAATAATAAAATAAACCCTGTGTGGGCTCCAGGTTTGCGAGGCGTAGGTAAAAACATGAATTCACTCAACCTGACAGAAAACTCAGTTCACCGAAGACTGGAGGGTCAGAGGGCCCGCATGTTCCAATTTTGTGCCCAATAATACTAATTCGTTCAAAGGAACCGCGCGCGAAGGACTTGAGTATAATTAAACTTATCGCTAAATTTTTCACTATTGTTGACGCCTTTGGCCGTGAATCACGATTCCGAAGGAATTTTTTTCTCTCAGAGATAATATGTTCTTCTATTCATTGTTGAGGAATTTTTCTACAGATCGTGGAATATTGTTTACACATTCCAAGAGACACAATGCACGATGAATGATGGTTTTCAACAAATGACAACCGCCCAATTTGAGCTGGGCTTGTGCCTAGAGAAAAATGGACCAGAAAATTTAATGAATTCGATTCAAATACTTTGGCGTTGGCAGAGGCGAACGCGAGTGACTACTGTCAACCGAAGAGATAAGGATCAGTAGGTATACGTCGTTATTCAAATACCACTAATCGCCTTCCTACTGTGCACAATGCCGAATAACGTCTGCGACGACAAAGACTCTCATACTTTTCATCTTTTGACATGTACACGACTTAAAGTCAAGAATTTTCGGGCATCTTTGGGGTGACGTCATTGACGAAGAAATTAATTTCTTATTTTCTCATTTTTACACACTTTGAAACTATCTTTGCGGATTATTTTTAGGGCTCAACGAATGTCTTGAGTAAATTATCGTCGGCGGTACAACGCTTTGAAGGTTGTTTCGTGCTTTTGACTTCTTGCGCGGGATCGTGACTCCATTTTTAATCTGAAAGAAACGAAATTTGGCATGAATATTCTTTATGGTGATGTGCAGGGATTCGACTAATCAACAATGTCAAAAATGATTATATTTTTCCTTTAATTCGTTATAAAGAGGTTTCAGATAAAAAATTATTTCAGAATTCTTCACGAGGTGATGTGTTTTCGAAAACGGGCAACAAGCTTCTAAGAACTGTATATCGTCGATAATAATTATAATTCGCTCAGGATATTCGATAAGCTCTATCAGTAATTGCCAAAGACAGTTTTATAAGCTGTGTAGAAACGGGGGAATAGTAAAATTGATTAGTTCGTCCTTGAAGTTTCCTGGATAATTTTTTCGAATTTTTAATTCAATCCTAAAAAAGAAGCCTTTGAGGGGAGAATATTCTGTGAAATTTTGAAAATCGCAATTAGAGGTCATATAAAATAAATCCTTTCAGCAGTTTTCCAATAATGGTAGATTGGACTGTGAACAAAAAATTCAGCCTCCCGAAGATTTTGCCCACCGTTGCCAAAAATTTCTTGCCTCTAAACTTTCATCACAGGAGGCTGACATTTTTTTTTCTCAGTTTTTTTTTCATATACCTCCTTCTAATATTGTAAGAATTCCAAAACCTATTTTTGAAATTGTCAGCAAGAAATGAATCTTTTTCCTACTAATTGAAGAGCTCGATCAAATCCAGAAAAATCATTATATTCGAGTAGGTTTCATCGAGTATCACTTATTCAGGCTAGTAGGAGTTGCGCCATGGAACATAAAAAAAATCAAAACTATGCAGTCCGTTGTCCTAAATTCTGGAGAAACGTACGTGGGACTGATTTCGAAAATACTGGCTCTAAATTGCAAGTCATAGAAGATGCTGCTGTCACAAAGATATAGATATCGATCTATCAATATCTCAAGAATTACCAAAGTTATTCAGTTCTTACAGATTTTTATCTTCAAATTCTTCATATTCATTTTTTCATATGAAAAATTTGACACTTCAAAAATTCATAAATGTATCATTGGTACAGGCATTTTTTACGAATATTTCTTCTGTCAGATTCTTTACACGATAAGCCCCTGATTAACGAATCACAATTTTTTCTAGATTTGATCGAACTCTCAAATTCACAGAAAAAAATTAATTCCTTCCCGATAATTAAGATCCAATCAGAGACGTAAAATTCAATATCTTGAGAAGTTTCAAAATGGCGAATGGAGAGTGGGTAAATTTTGTTGTCGAAGGTGAAGTTCGAGTTTAAAAAAATGTTGGAAAACCAAAGGTTAAATGTCACAGTGTGTAAATAGACATTTTTGCATAATTTGAAAAACAACTTTCAGCCGCAGACTGTGAGGGCTCGGGACCCCGACCGCACTCCATCCCTTTCAGTGGGTGGCCCAGTTCTGGGCCGGTGTGGGGCCCCCAAAGTTATGCAAAGGATGCATTCTTCCGCTCAATAAGGCAATCAGAAAGATATTTGGAGCATTTGTTAGTATAATGAGCCTGCACCGCAAGACTGGAGAAATTCACCTCTGCCCAACTCTCTCTCCCTCTCCGTCTTGCATTCACCTGCACTGTGATGAGCTTTCCGATGGGCGGTGCTCACTTCGATTTCACGTCATCGTTCTTCCTAAAAAAAAAAGGAAAACACAAACTGTGTCACTTCGTACTCGACGAATCGATCTTCTTCTTATATCCGGAAGAATAATTTTTTCCCCCAAAATAACAATTAATGTGGGATAAAGAAGAGATTAGTGGATATCGAAAAAAATCGTTGGACCTGTTTTTTTTTTCTGACCCAAATGAGCACCCCTCAAATTTTTCTATTAAAAGTAGCAATTAGTCCGCGTCCCAATAAATCTTAGTGAGTGATACCATCGCATCAGTCGTTGTCAAAGGCCCGCGGCGGCGGGCCCAACGGACCCCACACCTCTTGGTATATACTCCGTGGGTCTCAGAGCAGCCAGGAAAGATTTTTCGAGAGCGGTCGTGTTTTGAGTAATGGGCGGCGTGTCGTTGTTATGTTAAACTAGGTGAGAACTAGGGTTGCGGTCCATTAGAATTTTTAATACGCCCGTTTAGTGGTTGGAGACTTTAATGCCCGTGGCTGGCGGTAAGCGAGCATCGCGTCGCGCGTACCGAGTTCCTAATTACCCCGCGGAGATGTAATAAAAAACACGAAATAATTAAATGATAAATCATTAACCCCATGACCGCTGACGCTGTCGCTCAATTTTATTCATACCATAGAGTCTATCGATCAGGTGCATAAAACGCGTGTCCTAAAAACACTTTAGTTACGGTAACGGTGGAATAAATCCACTTGTTCGACGCTTTTTGCCTCCCTGCAGGTAGAAAAACGGGGGAGTAGATACAGATAATGGAATTGAAGAGAAGAATATTTCCGGACGTTTGAGAAAATTTCAGCTAATCAATTTATACACGCGCGTTATAGCATGGTGCTATTCTCCTCTGAAAGGGACAGTGTCGTGTTCGCCAATCGGTGCTCGTCTCTTCTGCCGGATAGAAGGGTACTTTTTGCACCCTTATGGGATAGGTAGCTGTGTCTGCAGTAGACAGATAGACCGCGACGAGTCACGCACATTTTCTCCGGACCCAGCGAGCCTAGACAATGACGGTTTGAATTGTGAAAATTGTACGGTGCGGAAATATTGACTTCTTGTGTTTAAGGTGAAAAGGAGACTCTAGAATGTACAGACACACAGAATGCATCGAGAGAAAAAAGAGAGAACAATGCGGGTTGGCTCGCTTTCCGGTATCCTAAATTTTTCGTCCCTTTTAGCAAACCTACCCAGACACTGAGGCTTTGGCAACTGTTTCTAATTCGAAATATTGTCATTTCATGTTTTATCTTATTTTTCAGACTTTGACGGTAACATCGTCGTTCTGAAGTTGGTTCAAGAACAGCATAATTCAGAATTTGGTTCAATAACGTCGTAATGCAGAAATTGATTCAACAACGTCGTAATTCGGAATTCGGTTCAACAATGTCGTAATGCAGAAATTGATTCAACAACGTCGTAATTCAGAAATTTCCTCAACAACATCATCACTCAGTATTTATTTTAAAAAAATCGTCGTGGACAATTTGGTTCAACAACGGCGAAATTAGGAATTTGGTTCAGCAACGACATAATTAAAAAATTGATTGCACAACGGCGTAATTCAGAAATTGGTTCAACAACGTCGTAATTCATAAATTGATTCAAAAACATAATTTCTAACTATTTATTAAAAAAAAATTGTCGTGGAGAATTTGGTTCAACAACGTCGTAATGCAGAAATTGATTCAACAACGTCGTAATATAGAAATTTCCTCAACAACATCATCACTCAGTATTTATTTTAAAAAAATCGTCGTGGACAATTTGGTTCAACAACGGCGAAATTAGGAATTTGGTTCAGCAACGACATAATTAAAAAATTGATTGCACAACGGCGTAATTCAGAAATTGGTTCAACAACGTCGCAATTCATAAATTGATTCAAAAACATAATTTCTAACTATTTATTAAAAAAAAATTGTCGTGGAGAATTTGGTTCAACAACGTCGTAATGCAGAAATTGATTCAACAACGTCGTAATATAGAAATTTCCTCAACAACATCATCACTCAGTATTTATTTTAAAAAAATCTTCGTGGACAATTTGGTTCAACAACGGCGAAATTAGGAATTTGGTTCAGCAACGACATGATTAAAAAATTGATTGCACAACGGCGTAATTCAGAAATTGGTTCAACAACGTCGTAATTCATAAATTGATTCAAAAACATAATTTCTAACTATTTATTAAAAAAAAATTGTCGTGGAGAATTTGGTTCAACAACGTCGTAATGCAGAAATTGATTCAACAACGTCGTAATTCAGAAATTTCCTCAACAACATCATCACTCAGTATTTATTTTAAAAAAATCGTCGTGGACAATTTGGTTCAACAACGGCGAAATTAGGAATTTGGTTCAGCAACGACATAATTAAAAAATTGATTGCACAACGGCGTAATTCAGAAATTGGTTCAACAACGTCGCAATTCATAAATTGATTCAAAAACATAATTTCTAACTATTTATTAAAAAAAAATTGTCGTGGAGAATTTGGTTCAACAACGTCGTAATGCAGAAATTGATTCAACAACGTCGTAATATAGAAATTTCCTCAACAACATCATCACTCAGTATTTATTTTAAAAAAATCGTCGTGGACAATTTGGTTCAACAACGGCGAAATTAGGAATTTGGTTCAGCAACGACATAATTAAAAAATTGATTGCACAACGGCGTAATTCAGAAATTGGTTCAACAACGTCGTAATTCATAAATTGATTCAAAAACATAATTTCTAACTATTTATTAAAAAAAAATTGTCGTGGAGAATTTGGTTCAACAACGTCGTAATGCAGAAATTGATTCAACAACGTCGTAATTCAGAAATTTCCTCAACAACATCATCACTCAGTATTTATTCAAAAAAGATCGCCGTGGAGAATTTGGTTCAACAACGTCGTAATGCGGAAATAGATTCAACAACGTCGTAATTCAGAATCTGGCTCAATAACCACGTGCTTCGGAATTTGGTTAAACAACGTTGTAATCCAGAAATTGGTTCAACAAAGTCATAATTTAGAATTTTGTTCAAGAACTGCATAATTCAGCATTTGGTTCAACAACGTCGTAATTCAGAATTTGGTCCAACAACGTCATTTAATTCAACGGAAATTGGTTCGTATCATCTTCAGTATTTATTTAAAAAGAGAAGAATTGGTTCAACAACGTCGTAATGCAGAAATTGATTCAACAACGTGGTCATCCAGAAACAAACCAGAAACAGAGATTAATTGATTCAAAAACATCATCTGTAAATATTTCTTTAAAAAAGATCGTCGTGGAGAATTTGGTCCAACAACGTCGTAATGCGGAAATTGATTTAACAACGTCGTAATTGATAATCTGGCTCAACAACGACGTGATTCGGAATTTGGTTGAACAACGTTAAATTGTAATTCAGAAATTGTTTCATCAACGTCGTAATTGAGAATTTGGTTCAACAACATCAACACTCAGTATTTACTCGAAAAATATCGTCTTTCAGAATTCGGTTGAATTGACAACGTCGCTATTCAGAAATTGGTTCAGGAACGTCGTATAATTCAGAATTCTCAACACCAAGAATGAAATCCTGAGAGATATGATGTTGTTGAAACAAATAATTCTGAACGACGATCATCTTTATTCTCAGCCGTCAACTTGTGACTATATTTAGCGTCACGATATTTCTGATCTTCTCGCATCAATTTCGAACCGTTTTTTACCGCCAAATCTTGGCATATCTGATGTTCTGTGACCATCAGACACAAGATTACAAGATTAAAAAGTCTTCAATACAATAATCAAATTTTACTTGACAAATTTTGATTAATCTTTTCCTACATTTAAGAACTCAAAATAAACTGTTTTTGAAATTCTTTTTTTTATTAAATCTATATCCAAGTGATGGAAAACAAAAAACTTCCTTGGCATCAACCTGTTCATATCCAACGTTTCCTCTGAAATCTACACAGTAGGTACTCAATAGGAACTGACCTTCAAAAGACGTTATCGAACTTATACCAGCCATGAAACCTTAAAGAAAAATGACTGTGCTACTCAAACCGGGAAGATAATTATCTCCCGGATTCTTTTGACGGTATATAATCTCCCGGATCTTTTGGCCGGTATGGTCTACCTTGGCCGGATACAATGACCATCTTGCACCCTAAATCTTGTTATTCTCTCCAGTAGCCCGGGGGTGCAGGCCGCCCGCAGAAACCTCGGTACAATATTTGCAGCAGCCTCCAACGGTTCCTTTATCCTCTCGTCATTCTGCCTCGAACCAGGATCTCAGCGATCGGGTGTGGATCGGCTGTCGTCACCAGCGGGGCTTGTACCCGGTCCTGAGGACTCCCCGACTACAAGGACCCCCCACGTCCGTTACGGAAACCCGGAGCCTTGGGTTAACTTTCTGGCCACGTCGCGCGCTACCGTAGGGAACAAGTTAGACACAAAAAAGATTTACAGCGCACCGCTCCCGGCCGGACCCCGGTTTATAGGGGCCCCATAAACTTTATATACCCCATCATACATTCATTATGATTTTACTCTCGGACAGTATGGATGCCGTAAATATCCCTAGTCGAAATGTCGGGACGTTCACGAGCCTCTTCCGAGTCTTTCACGCAATTCGAGACGGGGCTGTGTCTCGGAGCTTAAATCGGTTGGGGGTCCTTCTGGACTTGGCTCCGACCTCGCGAAAATAAAGGATCTACGCTATCTCTCGTAGTTTCTAACACCGGTAGGGTACGACGGTTGATTGTCTTTGTTGGTAAATATTTCCAGAGCTTAGTAGACATTGTCAAGGACACTGACGCCTTCATTTAGACTCGTAATTTCTGATCACTGTAACGACATAATGACTCGATGCCTGGGTCGTGTCATAAATTCATGACCGTTTATAACGATCGGCTGTGTACTGCAGGGAAGCGGAATTCTCAACCTTTAAGGCATATGGAACCCTTTTTTCACCACTTCTTCATTCTTGATGAATAATTGGAGTCGTAATCTTGATCCCAATTCGAGGAATATTGAAATGTTCAAATTCAGGTTAGAGATTTTGGAAAAGGAACCAGAAAAAGGAGATTCTATCGTTTACGAGAATCTGAAAGAACGAATTTCGACCTGTAGATTTATTCTCAAAATGTTACTTTTCCAAAAGCAGCGTCCGGATTTCTGATACTTTTTTATCTGTAACTCTTGACTGGAGAATTATTTGACACAGTGGAATTTCAATCTAATTTTCTGAACGAAATGAAAAGAAGGATCTAAAAAATTTGCAAATATAGTTCAAGGAAGTTGGCAACACAAAAAAATATGCACAATCTCTAAGATGTTTGGGATCATTTCCCAATTTATTATCAAACATTGAATTTCCACAGGATTCAAAACAATAGAAAGGAACTAAAAACTCGAAGATTATTACACGTTTTCGATGACTATATCCAATACATGTAACAAAATACAAAATCAATGAGAAACGAAAAGTTTGTGTCATTTTGTTAATTCTGCAAAAAATCCTACAGTTTTACCAGAGCTAAATTTTTTAGTGACTGTATTTCGAGAAAATATATGAAAAATGACATATTTTGTGATTTTGAAGATTCGATTTTCAAAAAAGTCATACTCTTAATCTCAAGATCGAATACTCTAAACAATTTTTTAATAATAAAAATTCAAAGAAACGTCAAAATCGGATTTGAAATTGATTGAATTGATCATCAGAATCATTTTGAAAAAGGCAACGAAATAAAAACGTCAGGAAAATTGAATGTATTATATAGAAATGGAAGTTTTGTGAATTTACTTTTCCTTGAAGACAATTGAAAAAAAAAAAAAAAAAATTGTTCAATATTGATTCAATTCTAACAAGATCAAGACTTCGTTAAACTGATCTGAGTATAAGTCTACAACCGAGATCCAAATACAACTCGTCGAAAAAAATAAGAATCTAACTTTTTTTCAGTACAAATGTTTTGAAAATTTTCTCTAATTACTTTTTTTTACAAAAAAAAACTCAAAATATGCCCCAAAATCCAAAAATCTACATCCACAGTCGAAATTCTCATACATTCGTATATACATATGTAAAAAATATGTAAAAAATCACATAATGAATCATGTATAGGTACGGATTATATTATATCGGTGATAATGTATCAAACATCATATGGTCAAGCATATAAATTATCATGTAACTTGTTTCATATTTTATCTGGAGAGCCATGCCTGTTTGATTTATGATATAATGTTTCATATAATTGTTCAAATTCACAAACTAAATTATATGATAAATGACAAGATGATTTCGGTCTAAACATTAAATGATTTATCACATAAATATTTTCACAAAACCCTGTGCTGTGAGTGCATCGTGAACGTGATGTGCATCGCGGGACTCGTGGATAATCGTACAGCATAATCCACGTATCGCAGCGTTAAAAGATAAGGATCTACCGGTATCGAGTGTGCAGCGGAGCTGCGCGCGCCATGTTGGCTCCTCGTGATCAGAATCGCACGTAAAGTTAACTCTGAGGTCTTTTGCATTTACGTAACCGGCTCGGTTTTACGGGCGCTTTAAGAGCGTTTTATTCACAATCACATTAAGGGGCTTCGAGGCAGCGCTTAGGTTAGGCTCACGCGCATGCGCGGACTCGGGGCGGTCCTTTGACCCATTCAGCCAACGGGGAGCGAGAGGCGGGGCTAATGATGGGCCCAAATGATGACCCCGTGACCACCACCACCACCATCCACCACGACCACGAGAGCCGCGTGCTCCTCGCCGCGGTTCTTCGGGAACTCCTCTCCAATACCTTGGAACGAAAGCAGCGCGTTATTTGCTTTTCTTGTTGTCAATCCGACCAAAGAGCAGCTAAAGTCCGCCTAGTCTCGCCCTGGCCAATTCTGTAACGTAACGGAACTGGAGCCGAAAAAATACGGGGAATAAGATTGCGGCTCTTGTTTGACCTTTTTTCTGCCAAATTTCGACTCTCAAGTTGAGACCCAGTTTTGCGGGGTGATAAGTTTCCGACCACGCGTGTGTGCCCATGGTTAAGTGAGTGATTTTGGATAAATAAGCAACAAAACATCAGAGGCAACCCTTTCACCGGGTGGACATGGACGTCGCCGGTGGGATGAGGCCCATTTTCGGTGGATATCCATTTCAAGGTACGGTATACAGTCTTATCAATGAAAAATTTCGTATTTGTCGATCGATTTTCAGCGTTGATCTTCTGACGTCTTCAAACTGTCCGTGATCACAAGATTTCAGATTATCAGACATTTTGTACCTACTTTCACTGTTATGCATGATGATGATGATTGTATAAGCGAGTCTCATCATTATTAGATTTTGGTACGAGAAATTATCCATTTAGGCCAGTCAAGATTGAATCCACTGCCTCATATAGACGCTGACGTTTCGACGATCTTGTCATTCGTTGTCCCAAATCATTAGAATTCCTTAGGCCGAATAGTTTTCACTGACCTCTACAATGATTATCATTTTCTGTAAGGACTACTTTCTTTTCGGACAAGAAGAAGTAACATCTTATGATGTGACAGTTGGTTTACAAGTTTACAGGATACGAGGATCGAAAGAACCATAATCTTTTTTGCTTTTGTTGACAACGAACTTTTTTTTGTAGGAACTTGGGAATTGAAATTTTTTGTTGAACAGGATTTTTGGGTAGTAGATTTTTTGTAGGTTTAGACTCATTAATGTACTTGGCGAAAGGTTGTTACACCATAAGGGTTTTACTCTAAAAGATTTGTTAAAGATTCCTAATCCAATATCTGAGATCCATGTTCATACGAGGTACTAGCAAAATCTTTATAATTATCGTAACATTCAATGGCCAAGTGGTGCAAAAATTTATTACATCCGACGAAACGGGAGAAATTTTGACGAAAAGAAAGAACGACTTTTTTCACCTTCTTCAACGACTATAGGCTCCTTTTTTTCAATAAAATCCATTTTTTCTCAATCAGTCAATCGTCGTGTTGATCAATACTTTTTTGGATCTCTGTACAGTGAGAAAATGGCACTCATAAATTGACTTTTCTATTTTGCAAACCTGAATGAATATTACTTTCCTTGTAAAATTAACTTCACTATAAATCTGCACTTGTTAATTCTGTGAAGGATTTTTTTGAAAGTAAAAAAAAAATTGAAAAGGACTTGGTTTGATAATGATCTAGTTTTTTCCAGAAGTATTTTTGTATTCGATTATTGATTTCAATTTTTTTTTAAATCACAGACCTCAATTTTTGTACCTGATGTTCCACATTTGTGACTTTTGTGAATCGTGCAGTGGCAAAATTCTTCAAATTCTTTCTCCCCGAAGGGTATAATGACCTTTACGTCCGAATCGTGCTTTCGAATTCCAATCGTTTAGAAAAATTGATCCGCGAAATAAATTAACGTGATAAGAGGTCAAAAAGCAAAAATGTCAATTTCCAGTATTAATTCTTCAAATTTGTCCAACGATTTTATTTATACACCTTCGCCTATAATTTTAATCCCAGAATTAATTGATCTGTGATAAAACTGTCAATAAATTATCTCGATAGTCACATAAACTATGGTCTTTATTTTTCACCTGTTGAAACTAAGAAAAAAAATAAATAAAAATTGGCAAATTTAATTACCGTGAATTATTAGTTTCTAAACTCGATCTGCAACCAAAAAATTATCACTAGTACATTGTGTATCAAGGGCGCAAAACACTATTTTTCGAGTGTGAAATTTGCAGTACGAGCCGAAGGCGAGTGTACTGCAATCACACTCGCCAAAATAGCCTTGCGCCCGTGTTGCACACGATTTTTTTTCTCAACACCTAGTCTGCAAAAATGCCTCTTTTCAGACCGAGTGAGCGGGCGCAAAACGGAACTTTGCGCCCGAGGGCAGGAAAAGAGTCGTTTGCGCCCGCTTTAGGCGGGCGCAAAGCACATTTCCGCCCGAGGGCCGAAAAGATCTGTTTTGCGCCCGCTCAAGAGGTATGAAAAGTGGCATTTTGCGATCGGGTGTGAGAAAAATATATTTTGATAATTGTGAATGCAATCATACATGCATCATGGTGTACCTAGAATTTTCGTGATGAAACGCAGAATGAACAGTAAAGTAAAAAAAACTTTTAATTACTGTTTTTCTGTGTTTTCGTATCATTTTTTTTTTCGTTTAATGAAATTCTGCAAGAAGCACAGGAACGAAACGATCGCTTACGAAACTTTGTGCGCATCCTATGATCACGAAAGCGTCGCTGTACCGGGTGCAGACTAATTTGGTTAACGACCTACCGCTACTGTCTGTCCCCTCGTTAGTTATGGAAACGCCTACCGAACTCTTGGCATATACGCGTACCAACGTATAACTTGTCAAATTTAACGCCGTTCAACCTTTACTCTTTTTCTTATTCATTTATGCTTCATTCTTCTTTATTTTCGAATCGCTTTTTGTTCCAGGTCTTCCCCCCTTCCCTCATTTTCTCTCTGCGGCTAATTTCACCGTTTTAAATATTTTCAAAACGAGTTTTTCTCGCCAAGGAACACAAGGGTTACATTATTTTTATCGCGTTTCTCCTCCGAGACGAACAATCTCATCTTGTAATTTCAATTTCAAGCAAATCACTGAAGTTAAATCACTTTTCTGCACAGATTTTATGTCAAGAAACGAAAGGCTTTTTCACCGAGAAAAATCCAACCGTGAATGAATCGAGAGTAAATTATAATAACCCCGTATTTCAGGACAGGGGCGAATGAACCAGCTCGGTGGCGTCTTCATAAACGGTCGTCCACTTCCGAATCATATCCGATTGAAAATCGTCGAGATGGCAGCAGCCGGGGTCAGACCCTGCGTTATCTCTAGGCAGCTACGAGTATCCCACGGATGCGTCTCCAAGATCCTGAACCGCTACCAGGAGACGGGGTCCATAAGGCCTGGTGTTATCGGTGGCAGCAAACCCAGAGTCGCCACCCCGGAGGTCGAGGCGAGGATCGAAGACCTCAAGAGGGAAAATCCTGGGATATTCAGCTGGGAAATTCGAGACAAGTTAATGAAGGTGAGACTTTCCGCTTATTTTTTATTTTTTGACAATCTTTAAAATTGCATTTGGTAGAGAAACTTGAAATAACTGAAGCTAGAGGCACTTGAGCCTCATGTGACGTCATAACTCTGTTATATTTTCGATCCGTTGGAGAAGCTGTATTTTTACCAGCCTTTGAAATACGTGAAAAATATCATTATCGAACTTGAACTTCAGGGAGGACTTCAAGTTTGCGATTAGAGATTTGAGAAGAAATTCTCAAGTACCATATGTTTCGTGTGAGTCAGACAGGTTTGGGATTTTGGAACACGATACTATGGACCCGTCATGATGAATTTTTTAAATCTGACCTCATTTTCAGATTCGCTATCAACAGCCTAAAATACTTCCAGGGACTTCTGAAATAAATCCAAATATCTTGAGAGTTTTTTTTCTGAAGCTTGAATTCGTAATCAGGTTCGTTATCATCAACCTAAAAATCTTCAGTCATCAATTTTAATAAAAATCTGCCGATCTTGTTCCGAGATGTTAAAACTTGGATTTCATCCGTGGGAACTTTATGTTCTTTATGTTTCAATTTCGAAATATGATCAGTTTCAAATATGAAAAAGCCGCGTCGATTGAGACAAGGCGTTCATCAGAAATGGTAAGAGAATTGGAAGAGTTGTAGGTATAGTAAAATCTCTACTTTTCATTTCCGGGGTGATGATAATATCTTCCTGTTTTCTCTAACAGAGAACCGGAAGGTTGAGACTTGAGACGACATCATAATTGTTTTTTTTTCTTTTTTCTAAATCATTGAGGTACGTAAAAGATGAAAAACAGGACGAGAGGGTGGAGAAAAATGTAAAAATCTTATCTTTGTTCAAGAATGAAGAAAATTGAGCATATTTATCAAATCTATGTATTGGTATACACTCATCAATTTCATTGAAATCAATTGTTGATAAAAAAAAAAACTCATTCAAAATAGGGGGGAGCTGCAGGGGAGACTGATACCTTATCTGACAAAACCACTGAATAGTAAATTATTACTTTACTTTATGGTCAGATGTTAGTTAATATATTCTAGTTTCTCACTCATTTATATTTTGCTTTACAGTGTGTAGGATAAATTATTTTTTTTAATATTGTGTAGCGTGGGATTTTCATGAGTGCCCCTTATACGGGGCACAATGATACGTACAGGGCGTAAAAATTGCAGACCTTACTTGTAAACTGCTTTTTCAGTTGGAAATTTACCAGGAATTACTAATTCCTTCCTTCACTGCAGAAGCCACGGTCTTCATTCATATTGCCTTCGGCCCTTTCAATTTTCTGACTTCCCGTTTCTTTGTTTTCAAGTTATTGAAATCATCCCGAAAATAAAAAGTTGAGTTTTCACTGAATGTCCACGTTTTGAGGTCCAGAAAATCACCTCCGACTCTTCTGAGTTTGATGTCTGGGTGTATGTAGCATGTGATCAATTTTTTTGTCGGGACGATATCTCGAGAACAAGTCCGCGGATTTCGACCAATTTAGGATCGATCGACGCGGCTTTTTTCAACTTAGAACTGATTAGATTCTGGCTTTGATCGGTTCAGTACTTTCTGAAATATTTTGATAACGAAATTCTAAGTAATACAATAAAAATGACGATATCTTGTGTACGGATCGACAAATTTGAATATGATTTTTTGGATCTCTAATCATCAATCCCAAGTCAGTTTTGCAAAATTCCAATTTTCATATTCAATATGCTGCAAAAATACTGAAAACATTTGGATTTTGATAAAAATTAGTACTCGAAGATGTTTTGGGTCACTATAATCATGAATCTGAAGGCATACTTGCAGAATTCGAAATGGCGGATCCAATTTGCCGGGAAAAAACTGAAAACATTTGAAATCCTATAAAAATTGTTACTCGATGCTTTTTTGAACCGTTGATCAAGAATCTGAGGTCAGATTCGCCAATTTCAAAACACCTGGAAACAAAATGAATAACGGAAAGTTTATAGACTGGCTCATAAGCCGAAAAATGAATCAGATTTATAAAGCACACATAAAAGTTCCATGCCGAAGAGTTTCATTAGTTGTTGTTCAAATTACCTAGGAAAATGAATGCACATAATTGAAAGTTTGATGTGCGTCATAAGCGCCTCTATACATAATGTATGCATCATTCTGCCCTATACCACTATTTTGGGTCAAACACAATTTACAAAAATGCAAAAAAATACAGCGGATTAAGGGTCACAAATGAGTAACGAATGCACAAGTAGGTAATACGCAACTCCGATTATAAAATTATCATCAAATTTCCGGAAGATGATATGGAAACTCCAAAAACAACGTTTCTTGGCACCCAGAACGGGATCTCTTCGCTCTCGAGTGGCAACGAAACACGTACAGGGCTGTCAAATTTCTACAGGCCATTGCACAAAATTAAGATGTTTCTCGTCCATCAATGACCTCCATCTATATAATGTATAACGGAAGTAAGCAAATATCTTGAACTTCAATTTCGTCCTGCGGTGAAGTTTTCCACTGCAAAAATTTTGTTTTCTGCCCAATCAAAAATGTCATAACAGAAAACTAAAAATACAATGATTCAATTTTCCAAATGAATTATTACTCCGTAGAAAAGTGTAAAAATAGTTTCGACGAGGGTGGCTTTGGGTGGAAACCCGCCCCAATCGAACCTCCACAGGTCAAACACCGAGGTTTTCATGGCGTATATAATATATTTAAGAAATTTTCCGAAAAGTTATCGAATTTCGCAAATGTAGCGGTCACCACAAAAGGGAGCTAAGATATCGCGAGAGAACATCGAGTACCTCAATGAACGCAGTCAGCTCGTCGTAGTTGTGTTCGCCGACGACGGAGTTCAGGCTTCAGGCGACTCGCGTGTCCTCTAATACGAGGCTGACCGCCGCTTCACCCACGCGACATTGGCGTACACGCGGAAATTCTTTCTTGTTATTCAAACTCGAAAATTGACGAGATTATTCAAATCGAAAATCGAAGGTTATTATTGAGTGGATAAAAAATCTCATTATCACAATGATTAGTTTTTCCAAAACACTGCAATCTTTCTACTAAATCAAAAAAATAAAAATAAAAAAATAAGAAGGAAACAGAGGAAAATTGAAATTCACGAATACGAAACAGAAGAAAGAATCTTCAGTTTCTCTATATTCCGAACTATTCCATGTTGAAATTGACTCTAAATGGGGAAAACTATCTAGGGCCCTTCCAGGGCCTCCCCAGATATGTACGTAAAGTTATCCCCGATTCATGGTCAGCGTCAAGTTTCTGGCAGGGCCCTAGCAGGGTTCTAGATAGTTTCCCCCGAAACATACCATTTTTCTCCTATTCAGGTCAAGCATGAGGTTTCTGGCGGGGCCCTAGCAGGGTTCCAGATAGTTTTCCCCAAAACGTAACATTTTCTCCGATTCGTGGTCAGCGTGAAGTTTCTGGCAGGGCCCTAGCAGGGTTCTAGATAGTTTTCCCCAAATCGTAACATTTTCTCCTGTTCAGGACGAGCGTGACGTTTCTGGCAGGGCCCCAAAAGGGCCCCGGATAGTTTTCCCCAAAAAGTTCGGCTTTTTCCGATTTGGGGCGAGCGTCAAGCTTCTGGCAGAGCCCTAGCAGGGTTCTAGATAGTTTCCCCCGAAACATACCATTTTTCTCCTATTCAGGTCAAGCATGAGGTTTCTGGTGGGGCCCTAGCAGGGTTCCAGATAGTTTTCCCCAAAACGTAACATTTTCTCCGAATCGTGGTCAGCGTGAAGTTTCTGGCAGGGCCCTAGCAGGGTTCTAGATAGTTTTCCCCAAATCGTAACATTTTCTCCTGTTCAGGACGAGCGTGACGTTTCTGGCAGGGCCCCAAAAGGGCCCCGGATAGTTTTCCCCAAAAAGTTCGGCTTTTTCCGATTTGGGGCGAGCGTCAAGCTTCTGGCAGAGCCCTAGCAGGGTTCTAGATAGTTTCCCCCGAAACATACCATTTTTCTCCTATTCAGGTCAAGCATGAGGTTTCTGGTGGGGCCCTAGCAGGGTTCCAGATAGTTTTCCCCAAAACGTAACATTTTCTCCGAATCGTGGTCAGCGTGAAGTTTCTGGCAGGGCCCTAGCAGGGTTCTAGATAGTTTTCCCCAAATCGTAACATTTTCTCCTGTTCAGGACGAGCGTGACGTTTCTGGCAGGGCCCCAAAAGGGCCCCGGATAGTTTTCCCCAAAAAGTTCGGGTTTTTCCGATTTGGGGCGAGCGTCAAGTTTCTGGCAGGGCCCTAGCAGGGTTCTAGATAGTTTTCCCAAAAACATACCATTTTTTTCCTATTCAGGGCAAGCATGAGGTTTCTGGCAGGGCCCTAGCAGGGCTCTAGATAGTTTTCCCTTAATCGTAACATTTTCTCCTATTCAGGACGAGCGTGACGTTTCTAGGAGGGCCCTCATGGGGCCGAAGCTAGTTTGCCTCGATTGGAAGTCAATTTCGACATGGGGTGGTTCCAGTTCCGGAATAGAAGCTGGGAAAGAGGATGGAGTGAGCAATCGATTGATACTGAAAAAAAAAAAAAAAAAACGTGTATCTAGAAAATGTTGAAAAACTGAATTTGTTACGCCGCTGGATCGGCCGCGGTCGGCATTAATGCGGCATTTAATGCTGGTAGAAGGCGTGCCTGCAGAGCCCGAGGCTCGCGGCTGGACCGCGTCTCTTTCTCCAGCCTCCCTGTCATCGCTCGGCCAGGTCGTTATTGTTTCTGAGATCCGCGATCGAAGATTTACCTCTTGAGATAGCGATCGAAGCGATATAAAAGACTAAAGCGAAAATGTTATCTTTCAGATCCGCGATCATTTTTCATAGATCCTCTTATCAATTTCCGATCTATGGAACGCGATAAGTCGTTTTTCCAGTTCTCCTAGTACCCGAAGAGAAAATTGTTCGGAGTCAAAAAAGGCGGATTTCGATTAGCAGAATTGATTTAATTATGTGCTTTAATGGTTTTTGTTCGAAGGCGTATAGCGAAGCGTGTAATCTCGATTGCGCAATTACCAGTGTGCAATTTCGAGTTTCTGTAACTGGGACTTACGCGAGTTTAGATAACGGCACCGTGACTCTAGATTATCGGGCCAGAGGCGTCGCCTACTTCCCTGTAGGTACCTGAAGTTTAATGACATTAAATTGCAGAGCTCGTATAGGAGAAGAATAACTGCCGAGGCTCTGCCTATACCACGATAGTAGGAGTATCCCATACACGATACACGATCTAGAACAAACTCGGGATTTTATTCATAGGCTGAAAAACTACACGTTATTATACCGTCGAGATCTGTAAGAGGTGAATTCATTATAACAATATTATTATAATATAGATAGCCTCTCAAAAAGTAATTATATATCTGAGTATGCTGGATTACATCGTAGTGTTCCAACTCTCTTAATCTTTCGGAGTGAAAAAAGCCCGACTCCAATGAATTCAGTGACTTTTTTTACTCATTTTGATCGCCGCTTCTGACTTTTTTTACTCTTTTAAAGTAAAATTTGGAGAGAATGTTCTAAATTTATCATAATACATATCGAATTATTACAGTGCAGGAATTGAGGGAATATACAGGGTGAATTCCTGACGACTAATCAGTCTGAAGTCTGTTGAAAACGAGAAATTGAGCTTTCAGGCAGTTGGATTGGTTCAAAAACCTATCTGACATCTTGATTCTGGATCCAACCCAACTTCAGACTGTTCAATCGTCAGGAATTCATCCTTTATAAGAATCGTTACGACTCTGATTTCCGTAGACGATGAGTCAAAATGTGCACTGTTCAATGTGACACTGAAAAAACTCGGAAGAAGTCTGCATTTGCAGCATTTGTTGTCAATTTTGATACCATTGTTGGGGATAAGACTGTTATCATTGACACTCCTCCACTTGTGTATATAGACAACTTTGTGCGAATAGAAAATCACGTACTTGAGATTAAGAATGAAGGAAAGTAGAATCTTACTTCAGAAAATTGACTGAAATGTATAAGTTGAATCCATCACTCGATGTAGGTATATGTCATCTAGTTGGTCAGTGAATAAAACCAAGAATTGTGAACAATAGACAATACTCAAAGAACATACGATCATCATTTCCTTCGTGTTTTTTGCTGATGGACTGGAGCAATAATATGCATACTAATTGGACTCTGAACAACATGTATTCTCAATTACTCTGGAAGACCTATTGAGGTCATGATGCAGGAGAAAGCCTGATCTGAGGGCTGGAATAACAATGAAACTGGAACAATTGTCGAACAGAATAAATTAGCGATTGTAGGACAACCTGGAAAAATACGGTTAAACGGTATTATGACTGTTGTCATCAGGATTATCAAACGTTCACCATAAACACAACGAACTTCAATAAGCCAATGATCTCCCTTGCAAAAATTCTCAAAGGAACGTATTTGTCCATCTGACATTTTTAGCGTTTCTCTGTTTTCAGAGAAATAAGGAAGTTATTGTGATCACGCCGAAAATGAAAAGTTGAGTTTTCACTAAATCTTCACGTTTCGAGGTCCAAAGAATCACCTCCGACTATTTTCAGTTTGACGTCTGGGTGTGTGTGTGTGTGTATGTGCATGACCACATTTTTGTCCGCGCGATATCTCGAGAACGCGTGGTCGGATTTCGATCAAATTGGGCTCAATCGACGGGGCTTTTCTTAACTTAGAACTGATTAGATTTTGGCTTCGATCGGATTAGTACTTTTTGAACTATTCAAATAACCACATTCTAAAAAACGCAACAAAAATGACGATATCTTGAGAACGAATCAACGGATTTCAATGAAATTTGGTACCATATGGTTTTTTTTATCGCTGATCACGAATCTGAAGTCAGTTTTGCAAAATTTCAATTTGGCGTATTCGATATGCTGCAAAAAAACTAAAAACATTTGGATTTGGATGAAACTTGGTACTCGTAGGTTTTTTGGGTCACTGATCACTAATCCGAAGTCAGATTAGCGAAATTCAAAATGGCGAGTCCGATTTGCTGCGAAAAATACTAAAAACATTCGAAATCTTACGGAAATTTGTACTCGAAGGTTTTTTGAACCGCCGATCAAGAATCTGAAGTCAGATTTACAAATTTCAAAATAGCTGAGAACAATAGATATTTATGTGGCATGCGCCGAAAGTAACTGTTTATTCGGCAAGGTTATGTTTTTCGTACGAGCCGTTGGTTTTACCTGGCGAGCCGAAGGCGAGCCTTGTAAAGCAACGGCGAGTACTAAAAACATAACCTTGCTGAACAGTTACTTTCTGCGCTCGCCCCATACAATATTTTTTACGGAAAAGGCATTAATAGTCACTTTGACGCCAGTTGAGTTCCGCACGAACTGCGTATAGAGAGGGGGTAACCTGCGGTATAAAGACTTTATTCCGCAACTTTGACATGCGCACTTCGAACTGCGCATCAAAGTTGCGGAATAAAGACTTTATACCGCAACTTTGAACTTAGCGGTATAAAGTGCCATTTGCCGGAACGAAAACAGGCGTCAAAAAGTGACTTTTTAATGCCTGTGCCGTAAAAAATAAATAACGGGAAGATCGAAGGCTGGCTCATAGTCAACCCAAACCCGCTTGTTTATACAATATCCGCTCAAATATACAGGGTAAATTTCTAACGACTCGTTGATCTGAAGTTGGCTAGAATCCTGAAACAAGCTTTCGGACGTTTCTGAACCAATTAAAGCGTCCGAATTCTCGTTTTTCGATTTCAGCCAACTTCAGATGAACCAGTCGTTAGGAATTTACCCTGTATGTACCGATGTAGATACATGTTTGCAGAAAATTAGCAAAATTGGAGAATCGATGAAACGATCACTACAATCTATAATCCTCAATGAACGTGTTTCGAAATTTGTTTACAGGAGGGATTTTCGGATCCCCCAAGTGTCAGCTCCATCAGCAGACTCTTGAGAGGTGGTCGCCCCGGAGAAGATGGAAAAAAGGACTACACCATCGACGGAATTCTAGGTGGTGGTAAGTTTTCGCCTAATTAACAAACACACAGAATAAATTCCACGGAGGAATCAATTCTCACACAAAAATCGAAGTTTCTTTAAAAATTTCGAAATCAATGAAGACCTATTTCTCTTCTCTCTCGCTCTCTTAATCTTCGACTCGTTATTGTATCGCCCGATGCTATAGTTTCCTAAAAAAAAACGTCGCAGAACCCCCGTCCACGGCACTGCAGTCCGTGTGAAGAAAAAAAAAAATTGTACACCCTGTGACTATATAGGTGGGCCACGCGAGGGATACCGACAAACGGATTACGGGAGTGTCAATATCTCAGAGGGGCACGAGCATTATCCCAAATCGTGACGCCGCACGGTGAAAAGAAATTCTGTACGTAATTCGTTACGGAAATGAGGCGACCCGCTCGCCCGGATTTAACTCCGGTTGATCCAATTCCGCCTTTTCAATAATATCGCCAAAAATCACTTTCACGTGTTCATCGCCATCTTGAACATTGAGGCAAAATGAGAATTAAAAAGATTCTCTGTTCCTTTGTTTTTTTTTTTTTTACTCACGTGATTTTGAATGACCGCTTCTTCTTCTTCTCGGACCGAAATTAATTCGTTTAGAATCCCGGAGCCTCGAAGAACTAATCGGACCGGGCGTCAACCAGCAAGCGATTTACACGCGTGAGGAATCTCCGTTACAGGTGTGGTGGGCCCGAAAAGTCAGCTCCGATCACCTCTCAGTGCCGGGGTCTGGGCGTGAGGGCCTCACCCGGGCCCCACTGGACCTCACTGGCCCTTTCGGGGCCCCGTAGAGATCAAACGAACCGCCTGCCACACGTCAGCAGTGACGCTCATCGAACCTATACTCTCACCCAGGGTATAACGACCCGACGATATCCCACTTCGCTCCCTAAGAAATTATATTATCGCGTTAAAAAAAAAAAAAAATCTCAATCTAGAATCAACGAGTTCGTTAAGGGTTGTCCGAAAACATCGATTTATCGTTCTTGAAATTACTGAAAAATGTTTAATGTGAGCCAAAATTCATGATGGTCACATTTTTCAATCATGCTATTAGTTGCTGGCTTCGAAGCATATCTCAACCTCCTGCGATCTAAAGGAAACCTTTACTAGCTAAAAGACTGCGAAAGGACTTTAGCTAGCTAAGACACCGTGAAGCAACCTTGTCCAGCAAAGAGCCTCCCTGGTTCCCTGCGCAGACAGAAATTTCGACGGCCGTTATTAATATTGTCCTATGTTTTCGTTTCCATTTGGAAAAGACCTATCTGAAAATGGCTCGGGGTAAAAGACTTAAGTCCTGTGTATAAGCATAGGAGATAAGTCTTTTACCCCGAGCCATTTTTAGATAGGTCTTTTCAAAATGGAAACGAAAACATAAGACAATATTAATAGCGGCCGTCGATTTGTTCTCATCCAAAGACACGTACTGACCTCATCGAGGAATTACTGGACTAATACTTGAGGAGGAAGAACCAAAGAAAAAGGTACTTTTTGAAAAAGAAGCCATAAAGTTCGCTGTTCGAGTGACATGCTGGAGTGAAGCCGAGGTATTCGGGTGGTGAATAATAAATTTGAGTCTGGAAGAGCGTCTGAACGAGATCCCGAGTCATCAATGAGGTGTGGGATGACTCGGGGTTGAAGGTGTGGAGCACCTCTGTAGGGTGTACGGTTTGTCGTTGTCGGTGTAGGTGTTGGCGGGCTTGGTAAAGGAATGACACGTAGCCGTGGGCCTCTCTGTCCCTCGTTCTCCTCTTCTCCTTTTATTCAGTTCCTTTGGGATCGACCGCCGACGAGGGATTAGCCTAATGGCTCCCCCCGCGCCCCCGCAGAGCCGGGCCCCACGACTGAACATCGAAACGCATGTGTGGATACGTAGGTGAAGACTAAATACGTGTGAAAGTAGTATTAGAGGACGTTTATCCTCCCCCGAAATCGAGTGTCCGTGAGGGATTTCGGATGTGTTGGTAGAAACGAGCCGCGGCTAGTACTGAAAGAACACAGCTGGGACACTAAGTGATTCACAATCAGGTTTATTGATTGTATCGATGACGGGCGATTGGCGGCACGTCGAAAACACTCAAACTCATCGAAGGCTGAACCTCAGCTCATACAGGTGCCTCGTCGTCATTCCGAGAACCTTGCGAGGAAGGATTATTACATTAATCCTGCTATAAGTTGTAATAACAGTCACAGAAACGCCTCGGCTTTATCCAGACTGCGATAACTCCCACGATAATTAAAAAACACTTAATTAATCAACTGTGATACATTGTGAACCACGTTTCCGATCGAACTACTCGACTATTCGTCGCTGGTCCGAATCAACTAGCCATAAATAACAATCATTATACAGACATAATTGATTAAACGGTCAATTTGATACGCGGAGAGGCTCGTTGATAGGAACTTTCTACGTCACACCGTCGCACCCAGGATTCAACTAATTGAATAGATCCTAATCACCTCCTGGTTCATTTCGACAGAGTCGGTAGAAAATCGACAATTTATATTGCGTCTAGTTTCCAGATTTCGTGCCCTTTTTTCATCATCAAATTGCATGCTTCAAAAGAGTTGAGCGACTTATTACTATCTTCACCAGTTTCACTCCTAGGCATTAAACGCAGGTACCACAGTTTTTAATAAAATCGGTGACGTCCACATCCGAGCCTCCGCCACACGTATCGGGGTGTGTCTCTAATCTGATCATGTATCTCCCGAGTCTTGGCGCAAGCCTGTGTTCCACGATGTTGTCAGACCGACAAGGAGGCGGTCGGGACACGCAGCGTGCACTAATCCTTGTATCGCCGTCGCATCAGGAGCAGAGACCAGGGTGCAGCTACGCGACAAAGTCTTTAATTATAGTCGCGATCCGTGCGCGAAACCAACAAGAGGAGGAGGTAGACGAAGAGTCAAAAACCGCGTTTTTGGGACCACCAACAGAGCCGACAGAGCAAAGACACCGAGTTTAAAGTCGTCACCGCATTGATCGCATTGTGGTGGCGGTACTCCGCAGAGGAAGTGGTCGCCGATACTCTGATCCAGCGATACGTTTGTGTCCGTTGACGATCCTTGGTCCATGGGCGTTGACAGAGAGACACAGTGTACTCCGGTGTCAAGCCTGCAGTCCGGAAAGCATTGTTGGCCTTTCGGTACATTTGTTACCATTTAGGGACCTCACACGATTAGGTACTGGAAAGAAGAGGAGAGCTAGAGGAGAGAAAAAACACCCCCCACCAAGAAAAAGGAAGAAATGTGTCCTACAGGAACCAGCCTGTCGACCAACTAGATTTATAACTTTTACCCTGTCCTCGTAGCTCCGAAACAGAACCCGACTCCCCCATTCAAGAAACGATTGGACACGCGAGGGCCTCCAGCTTCGAAGCCAAGAGTCACTGACTTCGGATCCATAGACGCTAAAAATTGATCATTTTTCGAAATAAGAACGTTTCGAGGGGGGTTTTTAGCGAACATACGACGGAAATTGTACATTCATGACTTCAATACTTCAACACTTCAACTATTTATCGACTCAAATCACTTGACGTGACTTCACACGATCTCAAACATTGATTGTTTGGGTGATTTCGAGTGACTTTCAGCGAAAAATTAACTTCCACTGACTTGAAGTGACTCTACGTGCCTTTAGATGACTTGAAGTGAATAATTCACCTCAACGTGATATGATTCCAACTGATCTCATCTGACTTCAAGCAACTACGAGTGATTTTTGCTGACTTAATCTGACTAAGACTGACTTTGGGTGATTTCAGCTGAGGTCAACTGAATCTAGCTGACGTCATTCAACTGACTTGAACTGACTTTAAATGTCTTTGGATGACATCAACTAACTACAAATGACTTCATTTGGCTTCAATTGTCTTTGGATAACTTTAACTAACAACAAATGATTTCAGCTGACTTCAACTGACTTCAACTGACGTCATTCAAGTGACTTGAACTGACTTTAATTGTCTTTTGATGACTTCACTGGCTACAAATGACTTGGACTAACTTCTATCATCTTTTGATGATTTAAACTAAGTACAAGTGACTTCTTATATCTCACTTCAACTGTCTTTGGATGACTTTAATTAACTACAAATGATTTCAGCTGACTTGAACTGACGTCATTCAAGCGACTTTAAGTGACTTGAACTCAAGTGACTCGCCTGCAAGGCAATTAACTTGTGACTTCAATGTATCGTTGACTCCTCGATTCGATTTTACTCCAATCCCAAGTCATTTTCGGTTTGTCTATGGTTCAAGTTCGAGGTTTGGTTCATCGAGTATCGGGCGTTTCCCATCAGGGATGCTGACGAGCATATTCGAGGATGACGATGCTACGAGATAGATATTTGCTCTGGTCTCCGCAGGCCACCACAAATTGATTACACGGATCTTTTCACGCGATCTATTCAGCCAATCAAAGACCTTTGGTTTATTGAATAGTTTATTGATTATATCGTGACACGCTGATCGTTGATTCGCGAACGCGATATTTAAGGTGAAATGAAAGTCACGTGACCTCGATATGATTTACACTTGGAATTTTCAAACGCTATTTTCTCAGCCAAAACACATTCGATTGATGTGAAATTGATAACAGTGACGTAGAAAAACTGAATGAAGGGCCTGCCAATCGTGGATTTTCGAATATCGAAAGACATAATCAGAATTTTGTGTAACAATATTCTTCTGTAACCCAAGGAGGTGCTGTCCCTCGTGGAGAGAGGCAGCACTTCCTTGGATTACAGAACAATATTGTTAAAAAACTGTTATTACGTGTCGATTTTCGAAAATTCACGATTGACAGGCCCTTCATTCAGTTTTTCTACGTCACTGATATCAATTTCACATCAATCGAATGTGTTTTGGCTGAGAAAATAGCGTTTGAAAATTCCAAGTGTAAATGATATCGAGGTCACGTGACTTTGATTTCACCTTAACAGGGATAAAAAAAATGCTAAGAAATCGATCATCGAAGTTTAACGTTAAACGCGTTAACACGGTAATAATAGCTGGCGAAAACAATGGGCTACGGATCTCTCTCACTCTTTCTCTCTCTGAAATTATAATCTATAAAGCATTTCGTCGAGTGCCGCCCTCGGGACTTCTCTCATTACAAGTCCAACATATGGGCTCCTAAACGATCCTAGGGATCCCTGCCTTCTAGAGAACGCGCGGGTATAGAAACAAGGAGGACGCCACGGGCGTGTTCGATGCTGAAGTGAGAAGGTTGAATACCGCGGCGAAGAGGCCTCTCAGAGAGGACCGCCGGTGTCAGAGGGCGCGCGGAGGAATGCCGAAGGTGCGAGGACCGCCGGCTCATAACCACGAAAACGTAAGGCGAGGAACACACCTGGCCCCGAGACCTTGTCCCTCAAATATGAGAAAGGGTTAGACGACCCTTTATTAACCCGCTCGAATATACAATCTCTAATTTACTGCGATTCTACATCACGGACTGCAAAAGAATATATCTATTAGCATAATTATAATTACGATCACAATAACCGTGATAATCCTCCGAAAGGAAATATCGAATGGATGAATGATATAACGTTCGACGCGATTATAAAAACTCTATTGACGATCGGCTAATCAGAATCCGACGATAGGCAGGCACTTGAGACCCGTGAAATAATGAGCCTCGAATTCCTCAGGCTAATACTTATATACATAGTAATGTTACAAAAATTCAAAGCCGTGTCTCTTTTTTGCTCTCTCATACACACATCTCTGTTTCCTCAGTCCCCATCGTTTTCATTTATTTTGTCTCCCCCCTTCCGCGTTCAGGGCGTGAACGTTGAATAAATTACTCGGTGGCCAGAGGCGGCGTTACAATGGCAAGCTACGATTAGAAGAAAAGGAGAAAAAAAATCGTTGCCTAAGCCGCGCGGCAAAGTTGCGTATATTCGTTTAAACGAGGTAAGACTCTCGTCTAAGTACATAAAAAAAAAAAAAGAACGCCGCTCAACCATAACGAAAAAAAAAAAATAATAAAAATAAAAATGCTTAGGTACAAGATGTGGTTGCGGAGGCGCGCGCGCGGCACATCTTTGGCGGCATGAGGGCACAGATACCCGGATGACAATCGAAAGAATGGAATAATAGGTTTTTCGGAGACAAGTTTGTGTCTTCAATAAAGGTGAAGGCCTCTTTAAATTCTTGTCACTTTGACTTCCTCGCTCTGACCAAAGAACGCCGAAAAGATGTTTGGCGATATTTCAAAACCCGATCTATACAATAAGAATCTGTAGAGGATGGAAAGCCACCCGTCTCGCGCTGGTGCAGTTTCCGCATATTGATATCGCGAACCAGTTGCGCAATTCCCTGGTTGTGATCGCTCGGTATTTTAGCTGTGGTAGAAAACAAGAAGAAAGAAACAAAAATTTGTCTGGGTTTTGGATTATCTTCGATCCGCTGCACACTCGCATAACGCAACGTTTTTCAGGTCTTCTTTCAGCTACACCCAGGGCTTATTCCGAACGCGTCCGTAACAGTTCTGTGACTTTTGACAAATGTGTAGTCGTTTAGTTTAAAAGTTTCACCTCAAAGAACTTTTCGCCGCCTGGGAAACCCCCCGCGCGCCCTCTGACCAATCCCGCTATTGTCAATTCTCGACAAATGCTGCCACACAGGTCCATAGGAGACTGAGAAGCAACAGGTAGTACTGTCATCGAGTAAACAGGAGCTCTGAGATCCTTACGAAAAATGATCACCGCGATAAAGCATCGTCACAAAACGGCGCAGTGGGTGAAGGGACCAAAATGGCGTCGCCTTTCTCCTTATCTTGATGTATGCATCGATCAAGAGGCCATCAAATGTGCTGCATTCGCCCAACGTGCTTTTATCCGGACTCGATCATGCTGTATATTAAACAGCATGAGCCTACGCAGTGCAGTGGCGTAATTCAGGTTCTCGTTTACCACATCGTTGAGCGTAGGTTTCCTGGGCTGAAGGAATTTTCTGCAGCTGTCAAAGTGCGAGATAACGATTCGGCGTCGCAATACTTGAAACGCTATTATCTGTTTATTGTGAGTCGCGCAATTGAGCACGGCTTTAAATTCCACTTTAGAAAACATCATTGAGTATTGAGTATTTGGTTAATGCCACGGACAATGGTCGAGGATCTGGGAAATGGACAAAACGACAATGGCCCAGAGTCGACTTAGCGCAAATATTTGTATGTCGAATATCAGAGAGATTGGCAGCGTTCCAATCTCATCGCTGGCTGTTTTGAAGCTACTCAATCGACCGTGGGTACGAAATCTCAGACAGAATAGATCCACAAATTCAGAGTACAAAGGGGAATAATGACCGTGACATTAAGAGACTCGAAAAGAACAGGACTTTAGTCTCTCCTATGGTCAATGAAATGACCATCCTTATTTGAGACGCGTGCTCCCAGCTTTTCCCAAAAATTGTATTCAGGATTCGAAATCCAATACCATAACGCTCGACTGCGTTCTCCTAATTCTTCTTCCATGGCTTCTAGCTTCTATTTTCTTTTCGCCATTGATGGACTTTGATAAAAAAAAAAGAAAAAAAAACGAAACGAGGTATCTGTGAATCTCTGTATTACAAAATGGCGGTTATGTGAGCCGTTCTTACGAGCAAGATGGTGATCGTTTTTACGATGGCTTTATGGATGACTTAATGGCCGTTGCACGCACGTATACCGAAGCCCATTTCGTGTGAATGCACGCTGACGTATTAGAACCGCGATAAAACGGTCTTAGGGACGGTACCGACACCGACGGAGGAGAATTGCCGGCACGGCCACCTTTATGTTCAAACCAGCCATTGAATCGAGCCCGTATATTACCAGCCGCGTAGCCAGAACAGCGATTTCGATTCGAACACAAGAGTCATAACATGTCTTGAAATATGGACAAAGAACCGTCACAAACGAGCGCGAATCGTCCGAACACCGATCCACCAAATTCAGTAAATTGTGATAAAACCCGAGGTCTCATCACGTCTGATTACCGCTCTGATTCAGTTACGACTCAATTTATACGATAGGAGATGTGAAGTGGACCGCTATGAGGTCCCCTGACCGGTTCGGAGAAACAATCGAGTTGCTATTATTGACCGTTGATCGTACCCACGCATGAGCGAATGATAAATGGTCTTGAAAAGGCCACCCAACTTTGGTACCGTTTGACTTATGGGCTCGCTCATCAATGCCTCATTCAAGCCAACTGACAGCCCGTCGAATATCCCGGCCAAGGGGTTGATGGCATGATCGGGCACCTCTGATGCGATTTATTGATTATTAATCACCGTTATTTGTGGAAGCCGTGGCCAAAAGCCGCCGCGATTCTTCATTTCGTGAAATCATCCTACCCCGATTTTCAGGTCGTTGCGGTGACGATTCGGACACCGAAAGCGAGCCTGGGATACCCTTGAAGCGGAAGCAGCGGAGGAGCCGGACCACCTTCACGGGGGACCAGCTGGAACAGCTCGAAGCCGCCTTCCTGAGGGCGCAGTACCCAGACGTCTACGCGAGGGAGGAATTGGCGCAGAGAACCGGCCTCACGGAGGCCAGGATCCAGGTCTGGTTCAGCAACCGGAGAGCCAGGCTCCGGAAACACGCGGGCAGTATTGCCCATTCGGTCGCCAGTCTTCCGCTCACGCCCTGCCAGTACACCGGGTCACACGACCTCTCGCAGATCCCGCAGGTCTCACAAATGCCCGGGGGGCTTCCCCAGGTCCCCACATCCCTGCATCAAGCTTCTGCTAGTCTCCATCAAGTACCTGGACCGGGAGTCACCCAGATGTCGACGCTGGCTCAGGTGCCGACCACCATGGGACACTCCACTTCTTTGAGTGGTGGACACCTAGGGTCACTTTCTGGACACGTGAATTCTATGCAGATGACGCAGTCGTCATCGCCGCTGCAGCCGCCAGTCGCTCACGCGACGCCATCTTCGATCGGACACAACACAGGTGAGAGGAGATTGATTTCGTGAAGATAAAATGGCAAGTGGCGGAGCTGTTCAATTCAAGTTTTGTTTTTTCGATCAGGAAATTCGGACTGGTCGAGAACGCAGCTGGGCTGGGGTCAGTTCAATCACTTTCAAAGTAGCGAGTATTCGGCTCATCCTGGTGGTCATCACGCGACTCATCCGAGTCATGCTGGCCACGCGACTCATGGGGTTCAGGCCGCCGTGTCTAGTGAATGGGTTGGATATGATCAGGGCTATGATTATTCTCAGGCACAGGCACAAGCCCAGGCTCAGGCCCAATTAAATTACCACCGTAGCGTCGGTGGTATATTTTAGCTAGTGCTAATTAATTACTCTATCATGTACATAACGATTAAAGCTAGAAGATATAGTGTATATAGCATATATATATTATTACTATTGTGATAATCATGATTATGATTATTGTAAAGCAATAAAAGAAAGCGGTGTCTTATCTTATAAATTAAAAATTTCTTCCTAATTACCCTATTTGCTGCACAATTCATGTCACGAGTCTGCAGAAAGTCTGTTTGTGCAGTGACATTCATTTTAACCAGATAGTGAAGGAACGGCAAACATGTTTGCAAATGGTCGCAGCGCAGGGTCAGATAATTGGTAGACTACTTTGAATCGACTACCCGATTAGCAAAGATTTAGGGACAATGATTCGACCTCTGATTTGTGATGGCAGGTGGTTGAATTGATGCGATTTAATTTTTACGACCGAGACACTCTTAGTTATCGTGGTAAAATATTATCAAGATCTGAGTTTAAGCTGACAAACAGGCAAATAAAATAGTGAACGATGTTGAACTTGGTTTACATCAAGAGGCAATAAATTTAATACCAACAACTTTAGTTCTGAGCTACGCAGCAGCTCTGTTCCTGGAAACGAAGCTCTATCAAATTAATTTACAACTCGAACCTATACCACCAATGACACTCAGTTCCATTATACTCGGAGCAAATATTTACCTCATCTGTTATTCAGATACTATCGCAAATAACCGGACTAAAAATCGCCCCTCGCTATATAATGTGTAATCGGGCAACGCGGAAATCAGAAACTCAACACACTGCGTCACTGAAAGTTGCACTATGAAGCCTCTAGCCTGCCTCGCCGCCATTTTGGTAAGTTGTACCGCCACGAACACATCGAGTCCTCGAAAAATCTCGACTCTGGTCCAGCTTTGATTTTCTCCAGGTAGTTTGCGAGGCTGCTAATCCGTACCTGAGCTTGCTGCAAGCTCTGTCACGAGGTGGCAACGGCATTGACTTCCCGGAATACTCCGAAAATTGCTCGTCAGGTAAAATAAGAGAATGCACAAGCTGCGAGACGGCAAAGGTCTGTCTTCCGAACGGGACGCCGGTAGCGAGCGTGAACTGCTCGGCCTTCAGCCCGTCGACCCCGTTCTGCAACCTGGAGGATGGTCAGTGCACCGAAAACGCACCGTCGAGCTGTTCAAAAGCGTCGGAAAGCTCGTTCCCTTGTCCATCCCAGGACGGCGTCTATCCGGATCCAACGGATTGCACGCTATTCCACTACTGCGCGGGAGGCATTGCGACTACAGTCGAATGTCCGAAGAATAACGTCTACGATCACGCCCAGGGTACCTGCAAACTTCGACACTGGAGTTCGGACTGCGTTAAGTTCAATTGCGCCAACAAAGAAGGGAAGTACATCGTCTATCCGAAGGACGACAGGATCTACGCGACTTGCGCGGCCGGAGAACCGATCATATTGGGACGCTGCGAGGACTACGAGAGCTACAATATTGAACAGAACAAATGCGCGAGGGTCTGCAGGTCCGTCGAAAATCAACCCATCAAGGACGAGTGCAGTAGTTACATCAGATGCGCTGAGGTTGGTAGCGGGAAACTGGAACCCGTCAAGTTCCCATGTCCTCCTGGTCAGGGCTTTGACGTGGACGCTAAAAAGTGCATCAAGAAGACATGTCCTGCTTCTTCTTCCGATGCTGATGATGCAGGTGATGAGACTGACGAAGAAACCGAAGATTCAGCTGGAGGCGAAGTTGCTTCTAGGATCAACAGTTCTGGAAACACCAACAGTAACAATAACGTAACGAATGGTAAGGACAATGTGAACGGGAATCTAGTGAACGGTAATGACAATGGGAACAATTCCAACACTGGGAACGTTGAGTCTGGAAACCGGGGACGTTTTTATTCTCGGATTATCAATAACTCGGGTAGCAACAACGCGAATAATAGCGTGGAAAACGGGGACGATAACATAGACGGGAGTCTTGTGAATGGTAACAACAATGGGAACAATGTCAATTCCGGTAATGTCGGTTCCGGCAATCAGAGTCCGAGGATAATAAATAATTCTGGGAATAATAACAAGAATAACAATATCGCCAATGGCGACGATACCGTTGACGGAGACATTGTGAATGGTAACAATAATGGGAACAGTCATAACTCTGGGAACACTGGATCGGGGAATCAGGGAAAAGCTCTGTTCTCTCGTATCAATAATTCGGGTGACCAAAACAGCGACAATAACGTCATCAATGGCGACGATAACACTAATGGCAATCTCGTCAATGGTAATGGTAACTCTGATAATTCTAATACCGAGAATGTCGGGTCTGAGAATCGAGCCATATCCCGCATCACCAATTCAGGAAACGATAACGCGAATAATAGCGTTGAGAATGACAACGACGATACCAACGGTAATTTGGTCAATGGTAATGGCAACTCGGATAATTCCAACACCGGAAATGTCGGGTCCGGAAACCAGCATCCAGGATGGCCGTGGCGGATAATAAATAATTCAGGAGATGAGAACTCAGGTAACAACGTGACAAATGGCGATGATCAAGCGAATGGTACCCTCATCAACGGTAACAACAATGGGAATAATCATAACTCTGGAAACACTGGCTCTGGGAATCAGCGTGGACGGATAATCAATAATTCGGGAGATCAAAACACGGGCAATAACGTAACAAATGGCGATGATCAGGTCAACGGTACCCTCATAAATGGTAACAATAACGGAAACAATAGAAATTCTGGAAACACTGGATCTGGGAACCAGCATGGACGGATAATCAATAATTCGGGAGATCAAAACACGGACAACAACGTAATAAATGGCGACGATCAGGTGAACGGTACCCTCATCAATGGTAACAATAACGGAAACAATGGAAATACCGGAAATACTGGGTCTGGGAATCAGAGGAGAATTGCATCCCGAATTATCAACAATTCAGGAAACTGCAACAGCAATCAAAGTGTGGTCAACGGCAACGATGATGTCGACGGAAATGTCACCAATGGTAACAACAACAGCAATAGCCATAACTCGAACAACGTTGGGTCTGGTAATCAGGGTAAAAACCGGGATGAAGACTCAGCAAATTCTTCAGACGAATCGGAAGAAGACAACTCGGAAGAAGATAATGGTAATGAAGCCACTAAGAGACCCCCGAATCTTGCAACAGCGATTCAACAGTTGATTGAATGGATAAAAAACAAATTACCAAATCGTAGACCGGCACAAGACGCACCTTCAGGTCAAATCGATTGAGGGCAAATCGGGTCCTTTCAATCCTGACTTGAAACACCGTAACATAGTACATGAATAATTATAATTGTTGGTAAATCAGAAATTGTTTATACATTCTAAAAAATTCTACTAATCGTAGGATGGTATAGAGATCAGGAAATATATTAACACTTTCGTCAAAAGCATACTTATGATATTTGTGATAAAAGATGTGCAATTAAAGTGATAACTTGAATATTTTTTATTTACGATAATTGATTTCGATCATTTTTAAAAATCGTAAAAGTCAATCAACTCGTGATAATCATTAGTAATTAGATCCATGTAGATTGGAAAATGTTTGGATCGACTGAGTAGGTATGAGGAATTACTTTTTGAAAATGTCGGTAATGCAGAAAACTTGTTTCGAGACTTACCATACGATTTCCACTGTTTTATCATACGGAGCTCATACCAACCGAACCCGTCTTTCTCATCGGATGGTAAGTCTAGCAAAGTTACCGACGGTTCAAGTTATCAACAGTAGAGAATCCTAACGTCCGAAACAAAAGAATTGCTATATGAAGAAAAGGTAGAGTCTGCGTCGAATGGTGAGAGTTAATAATACCCAATGCCGATAAAACAGAACGAATCTCTAATACCGTGGGCCGATAAAACAGAACTGTTAGTTTCTTTTTTCTGATTACAATTATTGTTGTTCCTGATAATGAATCATCAAATGGCGGTGTAAGGAACTGGGATTCGCTTATTGGTCACACTATCGAGTTCAAGAGAATAAAAAACAGGGTTCAGAATGGTTACATTTAATTGTAATCAGATTAATGATATAAATTGAAATACTGCAGAAACAGGTACACATAAATATATAATGTAAATAATTATTCGAATACCTACAAAACTAATATGTATAGAATTATTATGAACAATAATTAATAGAATATTGATTATAGACAGAAAATATTACAAGAAAGGTAAAATGCAAAAGGGAACGAATCGTGCAATCTTGAGCACAACACTGAATAATTTACTAGATAAACAATTATTCATTATCATCATTTTTATTGTCATTATATTACTCGTGTTATTGTCTAAGTAATTTAAACACATAATATATTCATAGTATGTATAATTATATATAGTATTGTCATATTTTAATGGTATTTCATTATTAGTATTTTTTTTTTTTTTAAATTTCTTTCTTTTTTTATTATATGTCATCCACAGCAATGTTAGACGGCGGAAAATCTTATCGGATATTTAAATATATCATCAATAGAACATTCCCGCCGTTCCAGCCACCTTATAGACTATATTTTGATAGAATTATTGATAAGTTTTTTTAAATTTATTTGTTCATCAGTTACCTCAGACTCAGATAAGTAATATCACTGATCGAAAATAACGAGACCTGTAATCTATGCGAATAATACATTCAAGGACCTTGTAGGGCAGGGATTAAAATCCGACTATCTACGATGACAATTAAATGGGCTGTTACTATAAGCTTGAGAATCAAATAATAAGTCAGGATTATCTCATTACATTACCATAAGACGTATTACACAGAGTTTTCCGGAGATCTTTGTATACGACTAGACGCCTTTCAGAATGAAAATCAAATTATCAATTTCGCCGAAAAGGAAGCCGTTCTTAAATTTTCACGTACTTCAAATGGCGATTCGTCGAAGTTTAATCGAATTTATCTTCCGATTCGGTTCACCAATTTACCTTACAGAAATTTTCCATCCAACGGTGGACGTTTTTTTTTCTAATCTAATCAAAGTGTATTTGGCTATAAGACTCGAGGGCTTCGACTCAGAGGAAAGAATCGGTCTTCTTCCCTCTGAGTCGAAAAGTCCAAGTCGATATTTTATCAGCTACGTATAATTTTTCGAAATCAATTATCTGTCACGAACGATACTCCGTTGAAGAGACACAGTATTGACCGACCAAAAGACTCGTGGTGGTCGTGGTTTATTAGTTGATTATTCATCTGCGTATGATTAAAACTATATATCTAGACGGTTTTTTGAGTCGTGTAAAGCTTGTGTAACAGGAGTTTGTCCGATTCCGGTACCAGGAGAAATCTCTTGAAACCATGTCGACAGTCTCCGAAATTTTGGGACCGGTAACGGCTGGAACGAACCAGTCCTAACGTCCTAGCCGCCGAGTCGGTGGGGTTGTTGGACGCGGTCCCATCTGCGGAATTCTCCCTACAAAAATAACCAAACGACAGAATCATTATCCCGTTCACGAAAGGGAGACGATCATCCCAGAATATGAACAGATAAACATGGAAGTCGATCGGACAGTGTCTTCGGCTGGAATAATGAAATTCGTGGATCCACGCATCCTGTCAAAATCGCTACTTTTGACACTCATATCACTACGTTCTATGATCTATGACAGTAAACGACGGTCTATATCTAACGGCAACAGTCGACAATTATGAGTGAACATCGATGAAAGTGATTATATGAAACATCTAGACGTCTATCTAAACGGCTATATTCGAACTACCGTTAATAATGGTCCGTTTAAAGATGGAGACCATAACTTCAGGAGTATGTAGATAGTAGTTAGTAGACAAATAGACGTGGGTGACACAGCTTCTACTGGGACAAAGAGGACACATCGACAGCACATACGAAGTTGAGGACGCGGACGAGCGTCTCCTACTGGGCTGACCTGTTCACCAGGTACCGTGGGGACCGGGAAAACCTTGAGGCTCGAAACGAAGGGAGCCAACCCAGCCGGGCCAGGGCTCCGATGTGCCTCTTCGCCGGTGGAGATACGTAGTAACTTTCTTGATCCGTTTCTTCAAGGTCCAACGGATCTGAGGCTACATGTGCAGATTTATTCATATCGAAGTGTACTTTTTTTACAAAATACCCCTCGCCTCGCTATTAGCCAAAATTATTCCCATCTGTTTCTTTATTATCCTCATACAATGCTTCTGAAGATTCAGAAGACTGATATTCCTTCGAACTAGTCGGTCATCTGACGACGACGGATGTTTGGGAAAATTGTATAAATATCATTTTCACGGATTATTTTACAGAAACATTATTTTAGTCATGGTGATTCAAATGGTAACAATGCCTAAAAACCTGATGCATGGGCGTTTGGATTTCATCACGGAATAATTCGCCTGTATGAAAATGTGGAGCTCAGAGTCCAGTTCGCGAATAAACGAGGGCTTAATCACTTCCGTAATTTTTCAAAGGCTTTTGGAAAGTTTTACGAAATTTCATGAGATCTTGTGAAACCTTGCAAAAGGCGGCGAATATAAGACCTTTGAAATCGTTAGTGAAGTTTCTCTTTCAATATTGTAAAAGCTGTTGAAATCTCCAGAAAGCTTTTCAAATCATTCTCATATGGTCTGAAGTCCTTGAAATCTTTGAATAAATGTTCGAAACATTCTGCAGTCATTTTAAATCTTGAGAAAAAAAATGGAAACATCTACAAAATCTATGAGTGATTAACCCCTCGGCAAAGAAGCAAAGAATTAACGTCCTTGGATTTAGGCTCGTTCTGGGTCGAGGTTGAACAAAACTGCGTTTACATACCCATGAATCTCTTCTCAGTGTTTGGATAGTCGTCGGTGAGTGCCTCCATCATATCCTCGTAATCGAGAACGTTGGTGTTCTGCATAACCGGGAGTGGATATTCATCCGTGAAGTCAATTTGCCGTTTGGGTCTCTTGCCCTCGGTGACTTTTTTCTGAGAGTGATTCTTGCCGTCGTCGCCATCCCGATCACCGAGCTTAGTGTTGGCCAGAGCCTCCAGTTTCTTTTCGTCCAAGTCCTGAGCCTCCTCTCCGTGGTGCCTCCTCGCCTCGGCCTCCTTCGGACCCTCCCTCAACCTGTTCTCCAGCGACTCCAAAGACCTTCCGAACCTGTTCTGTGTCGGCAGTGTCCAATCCCTCGCCAGGGCCGCCACGTTCCGCTTGAAGCCAACCGGCAAATCTCCATTCCTGACCAGAGCAGCGAAGTTCCTCTTGTCTCCGTACGGTTGGTACCTCGGCAGACTTCCTCTCGAGAAGATGTCGACGTACCTCTTCCCACTGGGGAGGCCGTAGTCCCTGGCCAGAGCGGCGATGTTCCTCTTTCCGGAGGGGAGCGCGAAGTCTCTGGCCAAGGCGGCCACGTTACGTTTTCCGGAAGGCAGAGCGAAGTCCCTGGCCAAAGCTGCGACGTTCCGCTTCCCGGAAGTCGTTGGCGGTAGCGCGAAGTCTCTGGCCAAACTCGCCACGTTGCGTTTTCCGCTTGGGATCCCGTAGTCTCTGGCCAAAGAGGCGATGTTGCGTTTTTCTAGGTCAGAATACCGCAGGAGAGCTTCGAGCTCGTCCCGGTGCAGAGGGCGTCCGTCCTGGGTGAGGAGGCTGCGCTTCTCCTCTTCGTCCTCCTCGTCGGTCTTGTCCTGTATCGATATCGGAAGGTCCCCATTTTTCGCGAGAGTTGCGATGCTCCTTTTCTCCGACTCGAGTAGTTCCGCTGCCTCGGCGCGGTCCAGGTCTTCGCTTGTTATGTAGGCACGGGTGGCAGGGTCCTCGAACATCTTCTGGGCTCTTCCGATTGCCGTCAGGGGTCCCCGCATCGTAGGGTAGCTGAAGAGGTCGAGGTAGACGCCTACCGGGAGACAGATCTCGGCGTCCTCGTTGTCCTCCGCACTGGTCTTTAGGTTCACCATCTCGTTACGGGTCTTGGCGTCCTGGATTATACGGGCGGTTCTGGAGTAGGCCGCCAGGTTCGAAGACACCTCTGGAAGACGAAGCAGTGCGAAGAATGTCTTGCGAGGAAGGCATTGATCCGCTTCCTCCTCCTGGCAAAGTACCTGGAACAAAAAAAATCTACGTTTTATGACTGCTGCAGGGATCGGAGAACGACGGTATACAGTGTGTACAGTAGATCCTAGACTATCCGAGGCAATGTGGGAAGAGCCCACCTTGGATGATCCAGAATTCGGATAGCACGAATGTACACATTGGCATAGCTATTATATTTTTTTGTATTGATGACACACTCTCTAAATTTGAATCAGTGAAAATTTCACTAATTGAATCAATGACTTGGTATTTCACTGCAGAAACAGTGACTTGAACCCTTTTTCACTGGAGTATCAGTGAAGTCCATTTCAGCAGCGATTTTACCACTGCTAAACCAGTGCATAACTTCACTGTTTTGTCAGTGACTTTTGTGACGAACGCTAGGGGCGCCGCGTACGCCGAGTCGCTAACCGCCATGGAGCTGCCTACTAACCGCCAAATCGTTCGCGTTCATATGTTGCGTGCTGATTTGGGCGTCGGTTCAACCACGTGAACTGTTCAGTAAAAATCATAACGTAAGTACACATGCGGATTTATAAACTTCTTCACAATTTGGCTTGTTAGTTGCAAATAATCAATGAATTGTGTGAATATTGCTGTTCACTGTCTTACATTGAATTCCTTATACTTTTGGTAGGTTGGGTTTTCTCACTGCGTCCAGTCTTGGCTCGCTCCGACGAGATGGGAAACGGAGAAGTTTCATCTGCGTTAGGAGTCTGTTTTTTCTTTACTTGCAATAAAGACTCGCGAAACAAAAATGTGTCGAATATACCATATTGTCTTTCCGTTTCGAGAATATCTTCAACCTGATCAAATATATATAAGAACCAATAATTTTTGCTGATTCAATCCGTGAAAAATTTCAGTATTTGAATCAGTGATTCAAATTCACTGGATAAATTTGTGACTTTTGACTGATTTCCAGTGGTATACTTATAACTGGAGGCATCAGTGACTATTCGCTGATGATCAGTGACTATTCACTGATTAAAATTTAGAGAGCAGATAAGAAAACGGTGGTTGAATGGAATTTCTAGCTGGCTCGAAACTTTGAGAATTGAAAAGTGTGTTTTTTCACCACCATAAGCGCTGGTGTCGACCGTCGCTGTCGTTCAAGGACTTTGATGGAGACGTAAAATGACCGGCTATTCTGATTCATCGGATTACCGACGGATGCAATTTCGTTGAGTAACCACCGATGCAGATATGTTTTAGCGTTGGTCAAAGCCACTAAATTGTTTGGTATTACGGCAAGGTTGAAGGAACGGGCGAGTAACTCACGTCGCACATTGGTAACCGCGGAGGATATCGATTCCCAACGGTTACATTCCCTACTGGGATAACATGAATGACGAGAAACGTCGGAAGCAGATGTATTCCCTCGAATTTACTCATTTCACCCTCCCCGAACCGCCCCGTGGATTGCGTCATCGAGCTCGATACCGATTCCACGCGTGACAATCTCAACTGTATTTCATTGTTTAATGTTTATACTCACTACTTTATTTCAGTTTGAATGTTCAAATTATCAGGACTACAACGACGCCTGAAAGTATGCAACGAAGCCACAAGACTCGCAGTGCCAATTGGTGGATTTTCAGTCATAAACGAATCAAAATCACGGGAGTGTACGATGTGATGCATATCGTCAGGCGTCTAGTTTATGTAGTTTTTACAGTCGAACATAACCGAGACAACGGAAAATCTCTGATCGAGATCGTTTGAAATCCGATACGACTTGAAAATGCGCTAAAAATTACTTTAATATCGTTGCAAGAAACATAAAAATCACTATGAAATCGCTCAGACATCGTTTGAAACCGTAAGAATGATTCAACATCGCTTGAAATTGTTTTAAATCCCTAAAAATTACTCATATAGTCCGTTAAAATCGCTGGAGTTTGCAGAAATCATTAGTAATCGCAAAAATCAAATGAAGCCATCAGCGATCGCTGAAAACCGCTTGTAATCGCTCGAAATCAAAATCATATGATACATTGATCAAAATTATGTGAATATCCAGTAGAATTACTTGAAATGGCTCGAAATTACTAAAAATTGTGGTAATCGTTCAATAAAATCGCTTGACGTCCTTTGAAATCAATTATTGAAATCGCAGAAAGTGACTTAGAATAGTTCGAAATCAGTATGAAATAACTAAATCCTTCTATAATCTCGGGTGATGAATTTCAATGCGATTGGTATCATGCCATGCATGATATACGATGCCTGTAAAATGGCACCTCGTTTGAGTTTGGTGAATAAAGTTAAAACGGACGGTTGTCACACGTCACCATAGGTGGAACGCGTTTTGAAATGTTGTCAGAATTGCGAACGGTCGATTAGTACCACCTGCATGAGAAATATAGATACGGATATAGACACGTAACGTGTACATACATTTACACATACGTGAATACACTTACATACACGTATTATAGTGATTTGTGAACACGTGGTGGACGCGGTACACGCGCGTGGCTGTGTGCACGACTTTATTTCGATGTATGGGTACCCCTATCGTGACTATCGTATCTCTAGCGTGTAACGCGATATAAATTAACCCCAGTTACGTCGTT
This sequence comes from Euura lappo, assembly GCA_018257835.1. Taxonomy (NCBI): domain Eukaryota; kingdom Metazoa; phylum Arthropoda; class Insecta; order Hymenoptera; family Tenthredinidae; genus Euura; species Euura lappo. Next base: position 343,902 of record JAEUYN010001249.1, on the reverse strand, counting down.
GCAGCAGGCGATATAAAGCTGGGGGTGTCGGTTCGACCAAGGATAATTAGCTGCACGGCTGCAGCCGATGTATGAATATAGAATCAATCAGAACCGATTGGTTCTCAATTTTTGTTTTCCTCAGATTCAATATAAATTCCATGAATTTGCGCAGAATAATCGTTGGGACGGTTTGAAAATACAAAATCCAGTACTGGAGCGTCTACTTCTCGTAATCTTTCGAGAATCGGAACCTCGGCCACTTTTTTTCGAGCTATTGCATTCGGAATCAGAACGTATCTCTTTTTTTCTCCTCGATCTTTTTTAATCCTTTGTAATCCTTCTGTTATCTTTGCGATGCCTCGTGACCTTCGAAATCTGTTGTTATTCTTGTAATTCATTGTAATCACTTGTAATCTCATTTGTTTTTCCAATCTTTCAAAATCCTTGAAGTCTCTCGTAATATTTTGTCATCTTCCCGTTATCTTTGCAATTTTTAATTAATATTTGTAATCTTTCGTAAAATTTTTGTAATTTCAATATTATTCGTGTATTTTTTTGTGATTTTAGTCCGTGTCAGCTATTTTCGGATAATAATTTTACCCTCGTTCAAATACCAACTGATTTGAAAAATTTAATATTTCGAGAAAGAAAAGCAGATGAAAAAATATATAATTACAATTATTTTGTGATACATAGATTTCGTAGTTTCGAAGACAGAATTATGAACTCGTATTTCGCGAAAGCATACAAATTCAAGACAGTAGTAGTGGATTAAAGTCTGACCCATGTCATTGTAAGTGGAGGCGCTCCGCGTAGGGTCAGCCACCCGATGAGTTTATGATTTTTGTTCTTCTCAGAGACTTTAGACAGCCAATATTTCTCTTTTAGTGTGTTGGAATACGATGAAATTTTACATTTTCTTGAATGAGGACAGTATAAATGACGAGGGAGTAGTATTCTTAGACTCGGAATAAAAATATCTTTGAAGCAAAGACACGTGACATCCTCGAATTAGGAATAATTGTAATTTGTAAAATTTGTAAGTGAAGTAGAAATGAATTGCTTCAGTAAATTTGAATAAGTAAATTAGCAAAATATGTCTATAAGTTAGACGATTAGAATTCTCTTTCAGAAATTAGAAAGACATAATTTTATTCAATCATCGATCATCCAGACGGTCAATTTTTTCAACATACGTTAAAAACAGTACCAAAACTGTTTAGACATTATCTGTAATCACTGCAAATGGAATATGTTTGCGGTAAATGAGGTTTAAGTAACGTGAAATCTAAAATTAGAACCCAGCCGACGAGGTCTAGCTATTTCTATGTAAAGCAGACGCGCTACGTACATAGGCATGGTACATAAGATGCCTCCATATACCTGGAGAGAGTGTGGTGGAAATAAATTAGATGACTTTGACCTGTTGAGTGGTTTTAATCAACTAGCCCAAGTAGGTAGGCGGAGAAGCTGCGGTGAACTTGTTGAGACTGAATTCCGAACTCATAAAAGATACCTATAGGCGAGGTCTGAGACCGTAAGCTGCTTGTTGAATGTTCCCCCATCCCTCCTCTGTTCTCACGTTTCCAAAGTAACTGGATAAGAAAAAGGGAAGACCCCCGAATTTTTTTTCAGGAGACAGAAAATTTATCCCGTCAGAATTAACAGTTTTGAGGATTCAGGAATTTCAATATCCTCCTGATTAATTATCGAAAGTCTTTTCGCCTACCAATGTCGGAGGGTGAGCTGAAATCTGGCTAATTTATTCAAGCTAAAGTTAGCCTCGTCTCAATTACTCCACACGCTTGGAGCCACGTGAACCACTAAATGTAAGCGGTGAAATTTAATCGAATTATCCCGCCAAGGACGGCTGGATGTTCGTCAAAATTATTATGCATCAATTATGCAAGGATCCCAGCTCATCTGCGGGACACCATTTCGACTCCGTCCGTCAAAGATTCGGCCGGACTAATTGAACAGTGAAATTGAATTTAAGCGAGCGGATCTGGGCTGAGTATCATTCCCATTACTTATTTTGCTTCTAGCTATTCAGAATTTTGCAAATCGGACCCCAAATTCTTGATGAGCGGTTCAAAAAACCATATGGTACCAAATTCTATTCGATTCCGTTGATCCGTTCTCGGGATTGTATTTTCTTTCAATTTTGTTATTCAAATAATCCTGAAAGTACTGAACTGACCGAAGCCAAAATCTAATCAATTCTGAGTTTGGGAAAGCCGCGTCGATTGCGCCCAATTTGGTTCAAATCCGCGCACTCGTTCTCGAGATATCGTCCCGATGAAAATTCAATCTGGACCTCAAAACGTGGAAATCCAGTGAAAACTAAACTTTTTATTTTTGGGGTGTAACAATAACTTCCTGTTTTCACCGAAAGCAGAGAAACGTAAAGTTGGAAAGGCGTTTTTCCCTAATCTCTTTCGCCCCCGCTTCTCTGACAAAAAGTCGGATAATTTGTATTCTGTGTAAAACAGAAATAGAACAAAAAAAATTGATAAAAATATAATGATGAGACAAAAAGTTGATCACGTGCGAGAACAACATGATGAGAATCCTAAATTAATATCGGCATACCACGATGAATAAATTATCTCCTTCCCAAGCAGCGTCCTGTCGCAGTTTTTGCGTCCCTTTCACACACCCACGCTAATTTTTTTTTCTACCCAAATGTTTTTTATGCGGTCCTTTGATGAAATTTTAACGACCCATCTTGAGCGTATATATAATTTTAAGCCATACAAACGAAAAGTAAGAAGCCAAAATTTTTCCCTTTGAAAAATTCTGTATCATCTTACTATTTGCATTCTGTTCCATGGCTTGTCAAAATGTGTAAAACTTGATTAATTTGAGGTCCGTTTTCTAGATCTGAAGGGAGGATCGTGCGCGTCCTCAAATCCTCGGGGAGAATTTCATCTGTTTAGATGTCACAACAGGCAACAGCGTTTCGCATCTTGAGTGAAAAAAAAAGTCAATTCTAACAGACATGACGTGCCTGGTTTACCGATATATCCATTCGTCCGCAATTCTCGTTTATCCGTCTGACGGTCGACTCCCTTGGAATTTATTCGGAGAAGTCACTAACAGTTTTTTTTTTTAACTTTTTTTCGAATACGTCATGCGGACAGCAGTCAAATTTCCCACGTGCCAATTACTCACGTTGCAACCGCAATTGTATCATCTTTAGAATACATGAAAAAAAAAAAAAAAACTGCAAGAATTTAAGAGCCAAACACTGCATGCTAACAAATTGTTTATGCTAGAAAATGTATTCACGATTAACTTTAACCGTATCAATTGTGATTTTTGGTGTTAATTACGACACTGCTTTCATTCGAACGAGGAAAGACCAGGAAGAAATCTATTTTTTATTGCATAGAACCCTGTGACAGCATCCAGTATTGAAACAATATTGCAGCAAAAAAAAAAAATCAATCGATTCATGTAACAAACGATTCTCTATCAATAATAATTGATAAATTCAATGGAATTCAATTTATATAAGTAATTTCAATATACATACTCATCGCGGTGCTATAGATTTCTTTTCCATCAATTTAGTAATAAATGTGTTATAAAATTGATGTAGAGATTAAGATTTGAATGCAAAATGAGCACAAAAATTTATGTGCGGATCTTCTTCTGTGACACATGACGCTGCGTTTCTGTTGTGTGAAATTAATTTTTCAATACTCGAGACCACGTGATCATGTCCTGGAACATGTCTATGTATACTTCGACAGATGAACGATGTGTCTAACATCGTCCAGCGTTTTGAATTCTATTGCTTGTACTTCAGGCTTTCTGTACGAGTCTCTTTCATCTTCTCGTTCAATTTGTTTCAAGTCCCTCGTGAGAGTTCAAGTACCGCAAAGTTCTTTCTTTGGAAAAGTCCTTCTGTCCTGTTTTCCGTTATCGAAGACCGTCTGACACAAAAAAATGTGTATCTTACGATTAGTCTTGAAAGACATTTTCAACTTGGGTCATTTCGAGAGCTGCACTGTAAAAAATGATTGTGATTATACTAAAATTTGAAGTGATTTCATAATAAAACTTCCAACCCACTGTTTGAAGTTCACAACAAACATGTTGGCCCTGTTTTCCGGCTACTCATAGACCATTATTACATTAAGTATCGAATACACCTCTTCGATTTGTGTCGTTTATAACGTCCTGGATGAATAATGACCACATAAATTTGAACACATGACCTAACGCAGCATCCTTCTGTACCTGAACACGAAACGAAGCAGTTTGCATCTGAACTTTGGTATTCCAGTGGAGGAACGAATTATTGCTTAATGTACGGTGCACAATGTCTGGTCAGGAAATACCTGACAGTGAGTGGTATGAATCTCTAAACTCGTACACATCCGGTTCAGGACTTCGAGATGCAGGCAAACTTGATAGATCCAATATGCAATAATTACGGAACACACAAATTGAGCGTAATTCTTCCTCTTCCCTCTCTTCCACTCCTTATTTTTCTTTTTCTCAAAGTTTCAACGACACGCAGTATATAAGCTTGGTTACTCGAGGAGTGTATGAGAGCCGTAAGTCACGTGCTGCAAGTGAAATTGTCAGGCAATACTTCACGAATGAACTAATGCGGCTGGGCTCTCTTTTCCATTCCTTCTCTCTGCCTTTTCTACTCGTTCCTGTGTACCGAGTGGAACCGATTCTTTATTGGGTTCGACCTTCGTCCGAATCATTCAACGTTCCAGACAATCTAGCACGAACGCACCGGTCCCTCTTCCGCTCGAGTTGCTCCAGGTCCCAACATTCGTCGTGACTGGGTGTGTATATTGGGAAATTCGTAAGCCTTCTCTCTAAATTTGAATCAGTGAATATTCACTGATCATCAGCGAATAGTCACTGATGCCTCCAGTTACAAGTATACCACTGGAAATCAGTGAAAACTCACTAATTTATCCAGTGAATTTGAATCACTGATTCAAATAGTGAAATTTTCACTGATTGAATCAGCGAAAATTATTGGTTCTTATATATATTTGATCCGGTTGAAGATATTCTCGAAACGGAAAGACAATATGGTATATTCGACACATTTTTGTTTCGCGAGTCTTTATTGCAAGTAAAGAAAAAACAGACTCCTAACGCAGATGAAACTTCTCCGTTTCCCATCTCGTCGGAGCGAGCCAAGACTGGACGCAGTGAGAAAACCTAACCTACCAAAAGTATAAGGAATTCAATGTAAGACAGTGAACAGCAATATTCACACAATTCATTGATTATTTGCAACTAACAAGCCAAATTGTGAAGAATTTTATAAATCCGCATGTGTACTTACGTTATGATTTTTACTGAACAGTTCACGTGGTTGAACCGACGCCCAAATCAGCACGCAACATATGAACGCGAACGATTTGGCGGTTAGTAGGCAGCTCCATGGCGGTTAGAGACTCGGCGTACGCGGCGCCCCTAGCGTTCGTCACAAAAGTCACTGACGAAACAGTGAAGTTATGCACTGGTTTAGCAGTGGTAAAATCACTGCTGAAATGGACTTCACTGATACTCCAGTGAAAAAGGGTTCAAGTCACTGTTTCTGCAGTGAAATACCAAGTCACTGATTCAATTAGTGAAATTTTCACTGATTCAAATTTAGAGAGTTGGATAACCAGCCAGACAACGTCTTCACGACGAAACGCACGGATCCTGATGTCAGGACTTCCGTCTTGCATTCCAATGCGATGACGCACGTTTGGCCCAATCCCGGTCGGCTCCGTTTCAATCAATTCCATATTGGACTGTGTTCGGCCGGAGGAGGTGCCCAGGCCTGAATAAACCTACGACAATCTATTCGATAAGTTACTATTCGTCACGGCCCGAGGATCAATCTTGAACTGATCAAACATAGCGGAGGTTTTATTCTTTTATGTATACATAAGACCTGACGATGAATAACCGTACTTGAATTTATAGAGTCTGGAACAAGCGTTCGTCAATGATCGAACGAAAACTGATTCAGAATTGACAATGAGGAGAAAAAAATGTAGTTGAAGGGCTCTTGCGATTGGAGGAGCGGTTCCTTTCCCTTTTCGCTGATTGAATCGATATAGAAAACATTTCTGATTCCACCCTTGTCATGGCCAGGGCCGATTCTACCCTTCTGTGACCCCCATCGACCTGCCAGCGAGTGGCGTTCAAAGATAGCGACTTCCACCCCTTCCGGCGAAATAAGGTGATCAAAGTTAGGCAGAATTAAACGGAAAACAACGTAACATGATTAATGCCTGATCCGTGTCACAAACGGGATCAAAATTCGTTCGATATTTTATACCGCTTTTCTATTCACCTGCTAAAAGCTTTTCGTCGTCGATACACGCAGGTACGTACATTAATAATAAACGTATCCAAAGTTCCAGCCGAAATTCCAAAACCTATTCGAGAAATTTTCGAGGCTAATTGAGTCAGAAATTCACACTGGGACTAAAGGGACCGTGTATCCGTCACCAACAGCTGCGTGGGCAATATTATGCCATGAGCCCACATTCAAATGCGGTAGCTGATGTTCCACAAAGTATTCCCATTTTGAGTGCTAATTCAACATTTCATTTACAAATTTTCCGAGATTAGTATTTTATGGGGGTCGGTTTCCTTGCGTCTCTTAGACCCTTATTGTAAAGCTTCATTATAAATTTGACAAATTTTCAAATATTTACAGATTTTTTTTTTTTTTTTTTTCTCGAGGGGTCAAGGGCGTAAGAAAATTATCATTTTTGTGTGAAAAAAAAAGATTATTGTCCAAAAAGCTCACTTCTGCCCGAAAGATCATTCATATCTGTTGATAAGCGCGTTTCTCTCCAAAAATCTCAGGTTTCTTCTCTCTTTTGATAAAAGCTCGTTTTCTATTTGAAAAGGACTCGTTTTCCTATAAAAAAAGGCTCAATTGAAAACTGGGTTTCTGAAAAAAAAGCTTATCTTCTCGCGACGAGCTCAAGGTGGCCCAAAAGCTTGTTTATCTAAAACTAGCCGGTTTTAGCCAAAAAGCTCATCGCTTTTTTGCGTAAGGCACGATCGCAGAGTGCTGGTTTGTTTTGAAATAGTGTTCAAATCCCCCAAAAATTTCAAAATTTTGATTCGTGATTAGAAGGCTGAATTCCAAAGCTCGCTATTATTTTCAAAATTGACAAAGATAGCAATCGCCATTTCTGAACCGGAAGTCGGATCGAGTACACAAACAAAATTGCACATCTGCAGACTGAAAACAGTATCCAGTGCGAATTTCATCAAAATCGGTTCAGCGGTTTGGCTCAGCTCGTGTTTACAAGCAACTTCAACGATTTGACACCGAGACGCAGGTGCCGGAAAAATCCTAAAAAATTTCCAAAATTTTGATTCCTGATTAAAAGACATTATTCCAAAGCTCGTTGTTGTATCTTCAAAATTGACAAAGTTAGCAATCGCCATTTCTGAACCGGAAGTCGGATCGAGTACACAAACAAAATTGCACATCTGCAGACTGAAAACAGTATCCAGTGCGAATTTCATCAAAATCGGTTCAGCGGTTTGGCTAAGCTCGTGTTTACAAGCAACTTCAACGATTTGACACCGAGACGCAGGTGACGGAAAAATCCTAAAAAATTTCCAAAATTTTTATTCCTGATTAAAAGACAGTATTCCAAAGCTCGTTATTGTATCTTCAAAATTGACAAAGTTAGCAATCGCCATTTCTGAACCGGAAGTCGGATCGAGTACACAGACAAAATTGCACATCTGCAGGCTGAAAACAGTATCCAGTGCAAATTTCATCAGAATCGGTTCAGCGGTTTGGCTGAAACCGTGTTTACAAGAAATGGGGGGGTCACATACACCACTCTTGAAAATGCTCGAAAACGACTACCCAGGTGCCAAAACGTGCTCCCTACATGATTTCAGAATTTTTTCTCGATCCGACGTTTTTAGCGATGGCGAATGTATAAGGCACTCCGTTTTTAACGATCGTGCCTAAAAAAGTTGGTTTTGTCCAAAAAAAAAGTACAAAACAATGTTAAACAATGAAGCGCTCGTTTTCGGCTCAAATAAAGTAGTTCTGGGGTAATTGGCATAATAATACTTCCAGGAGAAATCTTGGATTGATCCCTACTGAAAAATTCCATATCGACGTTTTTTGATACTTCAACTTCAAAGCTTCCTATGAAAAAAAAATTAAATCTACATCGGGCAAACGATTCTTGAAATATGAAAGCTGGAAAAGACAGTTGTTCAAAAATAAGGTTTTTCCGGTCAAAAATCGAAGTAGAAGGTCGAGAAGATTTTTCTATTCGGCAATGAACACGATTCTCTTTGAATAAAAAAAAGAATTAAAAAAAGGAAAAAGAGAGCGAATCTGTTGATGAGTTTTTCCGATCATCACGTCCAGCGTTTCCGCCATTATCGATCCGCATTGTTAGACACAGACCAAAGATCGAGAAGAAAGAAACTTTTTCTTCCTATATTAGGTATACCCACCCGTCGGAATCACCATTTTATGAAGACGTGGGCGGACTACTTTACTTCTTTCATCACTCTTAACGGTGGAAAATCTTCAACGCGTGTGCATAAAAATGTCAGTTCAGATTTAAGAGGCAATATCGAACTGCATACTTTGATCAAACATTCTGAATCTTCTTCGTCTCCTTCCTCATAAAAATCAAAATGGACTGAATTTTCCTGCCGTCTTAATTATTGCCTGCATGAACTTTATTTTCCAGGTCGGGTCGTCATTAGGCAGAGATAAAAGTGATTCCGGACAGAAGGACTATTCGCTACAGGAATTCATGATCTCGGTTCAAGTATCTGCAGGTCGCGTTCTTGGGTAGAACTTAGAAGCCAGAATCCACTCAGTTCCCGTCATTTCACAGATTTAGTGACGTGGTGTGTTAAGGCCTGTCTTCCAGCCTTCAGAATCTCTGCGTGGTGGCATCTTGTTTCTCCATGCTTGTAACGAAATGGGAGATCAAAGCTCACGTCCTCAACAACGCCGTCTACATACTTTTTTTCTCCAAGATGTTCGGATATACAAAGAAACGTATGTATGTATGTACATACATACACTACATACATACATACCAGGAGAAGGTAGGGACAAGACCTAAAAAAAAAAATTCTACACGGATGAACAATTTTTCAAGTATTCACCCTTTTTTTTTTGTCAAGGACGGCACATATATCTGTCTGAGTTGAAACTAAAAAAATCACATTATTAGAAAGGTATCTTCATCTTGGACAGAAAGATGCTCACTTTTGACCAAATTGGCTCATTCATCGGCAAAAGTTCTTTTTTAGCCAAGAATAAGCCAAAAAATTCCGGTAGAGAAAGCTTTTTTGCAACTAAAAAGCTCAACTCGACACAAAATAGGTGGCTTTCGCAACAAAACGCCAATGTGGCCAAAAGAAAGCTCGGTTTCTCTTGCTAAAAAGCTTAACTCACAAAAAAAAGGTGCCTTCTGCAACAAAACGCCAATATGCAGGCCTTTGGCAATAAAAGGCCAATGTGGTTTTTAAGAAAGCTTGTTTTTGGCCAAAAAGTCTCACTTATCACCGGAAAAGCCGTTCATTGGCTGAAAAAAGCTCAGTTTCGGATAACGATGGTTCACAACTTTGCTCGCACGATATTTGGAGAACCGTTTGCTTTATCTAGATAAAATTTTGTACACAGAGAGCTTTAGGAATCATATTTAGGAAACGATTGGTTATTCTATGAAGATGCAAGACATCATGCATCAGTAAAAATTGAAGTATTGATCAATGCAAGAATTCTTGATCCTCCGCCCTTTGGTTGAATTTCTCAATTAGTTAGAGGTTCGCAATTTTGATCAACCAGGTTCTACCAGCATGTGGTTCAAATTACGTATCGAATTCCCTGTCACATTCAAACTGTGCATCAAAAAACGTTGATGAGATATTTTGTAGACGAAAATCGAAGCTTTTTTCTAGAGGTATCGTTCCCACCCCAACCCCATCGCTACTTTGGTAATAGAGTTCTGAAATAAGAAATGAGGTATCTCTGAGATATTGATACCGACATCCAGAATTCGAACGCAGATGTGGTCCGTATGAGACAGGATTTGAGGAATAAACGTGGGACGTACATCCGCTGCTTCTTTATAAAGCTACTCGGCTATAAATCTGAATTTCCATACGTAAATACGACAAGCTTGAGCCATTCGAAATTCCCCTTACAGTGACTCGGACGTGTCTCAAATCCGGATGAGACTCCATAAGCACAGGATGAGAAGAACCGGTCATCTCCCAAGCAATAACAGCGACAACCAAAACTGGACTTTTCTCGGACGGTAGAAAATTAATGAAAAAAGAAAAATCCAAGAAAACTGAACACGAAAGATTGTGTAAGAGGCTCTTTTCGGTGATTGTTTTTTCATTACGAGCATAATGAGCCTGTCTACACGAGAGCTTTCACGGAGGTGGATGCGCCTGAGCGTCGTTTCCGCAAAACAGCTGCTGCCTCTGTGTCTTAATTGGGTCAGATGGGTTTACTCCAAGCTACGTTACACTCTATGAACATGGTTTTGGTTTGTTTCTACCGTGGTCTCAAACCACTCAAGGTTCTAATCAACTTTATAATTGACGGGTTGTACGATAATAATCGAATTGTTCATGTCTATGTTATTAAGCTTCGAATGACCTTCGCTACCTACCGTAGAGAACAAGGTCACTTCAGTTAACTCTACACGTCATATGATGCACTGTAATTACAAACGGGGGTTGCAAGCTCGCTTAAAATTCACTTGACATAGGCATCATGATTAAGGTGAAATGAAAGTCACGTGACCTCGATATGATTTACACTTGGAATTTTCAAACGCTATTTTCTCAGCCAAAACACATTCGATTGATGTGAAATTGATATCAGTGACGTAGAAAAACTGAATGAAGGGCCTGCCAATCGTGGATCTTCGAATATCGAAAGACATAATCAGAATTTTGTGTAACAATATTGTTCTGTAACCCAAGGAGGTGCTGCCCCTCGTGGAGAGAGGCAGCACTTCCTTGGATTACAGAACAATATTGTTAAAAAACTGTTATTACGTCTCGATTTTCGAAAATCCACGATTGGCAGGCCCTTCATTCAGTTTTTCTACGTCACTGATATCAATTTCACATCAATCGAATGTGTTTTGGCTGAGAAAATAGCGTTTGAAAATTCCAAGTGTAAATCATATCGAGGTCACGTGACTTTCATTTCACCTTAAAACGAGTTGAAAAAATCGTGCTTCGCCTTCGGAATGCAATGTAACTTCGTAAAGAATGTAGGAAGACCAGATTGGATTCAAAAGCGCACAAATTGAGCTTCAATTTCTGAAAATAAATTCCTATTTTTTTTTTTTTAAATCGTTGACTTCACACTGCGGAATTAGAGCTTGCGAAGAGCACCAATAAAAACTGTAACCACCATTTTATACACCATTTTTATATCGTTGGTATCTAAGCTTTGATTCTTCCATTTGTTTTTTAAAAAAGCGCGAAAACGTCACCGAAAGGCAACGAAAAGTCAAAATTTGAAGTAAATTTCAATTTCAATTTACTAAAAAAAAAGCTTAGCCGTCGCTGGTACAAGGAAATAACACTAAGGTTACCGTTTTTATTGGTGCTCTTCGCAAGCTCTTCTTCCGTGAGTGTGAAACCCAGAATTTTTTAGACAAATCGTAATACTTTTTTTCAAAATTGACATCTGATTGAGTAGCTCATAATTCCATTGGCAGATTCGGGTTTTCTCTGTTATCTTGACTACGAAGTCAAATTTTTTTGTTCCGTTCCCCGAGTCGAACGAGTCGCTTCAATGGTTTGATCAGTCCGAAATGGACCGGAAAGGCACTCCTCCTTTGGCAAAGAGGGAAATGGATATCTAGGATCTTGCTTTGTTCTCGTCTATTCAATTGTGGCAGCTAAACTTTAAAGGACACATATTTGTCTCCCGTGTTAAGACCTGGGACTTTGGTGAAGGGCGGCCTTTGATGCAATTAAACTTCAACAAACGAGATCTAAATGCCAAATTTAATTCACTAAGTTTCTAGCACCAAGCTGATGAATTTACTTACTTCATTTCACTCCGCAAGCTTTCGAGTCGGCCAAATTCAGTTTAAGCGTAACTCTGTGCCTCGAGAGTATCTTGATCAAAAATTAAGATCCGGGAATTAATCAACGACAATTTGTTATTCAATACACATAAAACGAGATTTAAGACACAAAATGAATAATTTCAATTGAATATCGTGATTGTGAGTGAGAAAATGCAGGAACCACCCGATTTTCCACGTTTCCAATTTTTATTTCCAAGACACAAGGAGATTCTATAATTATCCAACCTTGTCAGAGTATGAAATTTCGCAATAAGTTCTCAAACTTTCCCATAGATTATCAAATTCGTATGGAAAATACGCAAGCTCGTCAGGCAGAGGCTTTGTTCAACCCTTTGATCCGCTTGTGATACAAGCGATACAAACAGACAACGAGGCGGAATTTTCGATTCTTTGAATCCAACGGAAAACCTCTGTAACCAAGGGATTTTTTTCCACCCACGTTAACACCTCCTGAAAAACTTCCTTAGAGATTTCAGACTGTCAACAACCAATACCTTTCCAAACTGACAGACGTTATCCGCAATTTCGTCGCAGACGTTCGACGACATGAAAACGTATTTAAAAAAAATACACGTCGGAGCAACAAAAGGGAAAAAAGAATTCCTCCAGCCTGAGGAAAAGATTCTAAGCTCGTCAAACTTTTTTTCTTTCTTATTTTGGAGACTGTGCGAATTATTTCAGAAAAAAGGGGCTTCAGATTGACCGTTCTTCTCCACAAGCTTTCCTTCGCTCTCTTCGTTATAGAACTCGAACGTCTTGTAGCTTTCCACAAAGCTTCTGCCGATCGTAAAGATAACATTTTCTCGATAGCATCTGGGAGGAGGAAATTGCTGATCAAAGATATAATATATAGAGAGCGTGTGAAGCGGTGGAGAAATCCTCACTCGACTGTCCAGACTCTTGAGCTTGCGGAGAGAGATGAAGTGCCAACAAATGTTGTAACGATCAGACTAACGGGATTTCTCGTGATTTTTATTATCTCTGTTTCAGTTTTATTATTTTGCTGTGGCTCGAGAAGACTATCAATTTTTATCTTATACGAAGAGCTTGCAGGGTGATCCTGGGACGACACGCGAATATAATGCGCGTGAAAGCAATTCGTGGAGGGACTTTCGTCTCTCGATATAACAGAGACCGTGGAAACTAAGTACCTGGGTACTTGGAAAAGCATATTATACAGTGCGAGGGCATAACCCAGAACCTGTGTCCTATTGTCTGCAAATTGATCGACGCCATGCACGTTGTACAGAGAGAACCTCGGTGCTCAGTGGCTCCGGCTTTGTTTTCTGTTCACAAAACCACCTGCGGTACGCGTATCTCGTATTCGCAAATTTATAGAGTGCAGAGCGAAATTGGTCGTTGACTCAATTTTCATTTATCCACAGTTTTCGGATTGGCAATAAAATATCTACAGGATTTTAACAGGGAAAATATAAAAATATCATTTTTCAAACTTCAAATATGTTTTAGAAATAATTTTGTATGAAAAGTTCGTAAGTATTATTTTATTTTTAATTTCTTTTTATTGAATCAAAATTTGAGGCATTAGAATAGATTAGAAATTTAACAACTCTATTCATATATTCAAGAAACAAAAAAACAAAAATAGGTTCCAATTATTTTGAATTAATCTAGTTTATGCAAATCGAGAAATTGAGAAAACAATTGAGAAAATTCCCAAACTGTTCACTCGATCAAAGTTTAACAACTGGAAGATACTATTTTAATTTCTTTAAAATTGATAACCACTTGGTTAAATTTTGAGTCTATAAGAGCTGTAATACGATCCCCAAACAATTAATTCTTGCAAAAAAAAAAAATTAACACACATTTCACAGACTGTTAAAAAAACTGTTTTAATTAAAACAATTTTGATTTTGTGACATCGACATTTGGCCATTTTATTATCTTCTCTTAAATTCCATCGTATATATATCACCTTAAAATGTAATGAAGATAATTGAGGGGATCGGAGTAAAAAAAAGTATATCAATGACTTAAAAACTTTGCAAGAGGCACTTTTTTTGTGCGATAAAACTGATAAAATGGGCGAAAATTAATTAGTCCCCTCCCGCTTCCCCCCTTTCGTAATCTTTATTTCAGCACTAGCCCCCTCAATCTTCCTGTGACCGAAGGTGACAAAGCGGATAAAAAAATGTTGACAAAAAATCCACAAGTTTTTCTTTTTTTTTTATAAAAACTGTATTTACAATAATTTGTACGAAAAAGCATAAATTCCAAATTTCCCTGAAAAATTCGTGAAAAAAAATAATTTTCACCATTTTTAAACAGCTCGAAAATGGAAAAAACGGATTTAAATGAATGAAAAATATTGAATACGATTTGAAATATTTTAACGAAAGTTCTAGATTTTTAAACAATTCATCGATTTTTTTGAACAATAAATTGATAACAATCTACAATAATTTTTTGAAAGTCTTCTAAACAACCCTTTGGCGAATAAAATAATGGGGAAACCTCTCGAATGTAGGTATACAGTAACGATAACGATAACTTCATGAAGTAATTAAAGCGGTGTCGTAAAGGTCTGTCTCATTATATAGGGAGAGCAAAAGACCGTGCAGACACAGTAAGACCGAAGCTGTTTGAATACCGTAAGAAAGTCTCAATTTTACTTAATTATTGCGACCGAGGAAAGAAGACGAAGCTTTTGGCAAAATTATGGTAGGGACCTAATTGAAATTACGGTTTCAAATTATAATTTTGTCTGAAGGAGGCTCGAGTGACAAATAAGCTTCTGTTGTACCTACATTCAAGCGGTGAAATGAATTGACCGCGAAAAGCCAAGCGGAAGCTGCTTTCACGGGATATCCAACGACCTAGAAGCAACGCTTATCGTCTTACTTATACTAAGAAGGTTCAAGCGACTCGTGACGCTTGCTGGAAACGTTCTAACACACGCAGTGCATTAGGATTTCCATAAGTACTAATTCCACAGAGTTAGTACACTTCCAAGTTGCCAGATTCGAATTACACTTTAGGGAGAATTGAAGAATTTTGAATTCTTCTTTTCTCTTGACGATATCTTGCTTTCAGTCAATCCTACGTCGAAAGTTATCAGAACTAATTTCAAAGCTCATAAAATTTACTACAACAAAGGTTCCAACAGCTTTTTTTGTAGAATTGAAAGTTTGGAAGATACAGACTCAAAGGTCAGCTACATACTTCGTCAACAGTTAAGGGTTGTATTCTCATCTGGCCGATATCTGAGTTCCGGTCACTCCTAGGGAAAAAGTTATAAGGACAAACTTTGAAGCTCTTAAAATTCTATACAAAAAAGGTAATGACAGTTTTTCACGCAGAATTGACAGTTTGGAAGATACAGGCTAAAAAGTCAGCAGATATGTTTCGTCGACAGTTAAGGGTCGTATTCTCATCTTGACGATATCTGAGTTCGGATCACTCCTAGGGAAAAAGTTATAAGGACAAACTTTGAAGCTCTTAAAATTCTATACAAAAAAGGTAATGACAGTTTTTCACGCAGAATTGACAGTTTGGAAGATACAGGCTAAAAATTCAGCATATATGTTTCGTCGACATTTAAGGGTTGTATTCTCATCTTGACGATATCTGAGTTCCGGTCACTCCTAGGGAAAAAGTTATAAGGAGAAACTTTGAAGCTCTTAAAATTCTCTACAAAAAAGGTAATGACAGCTTTTCACGCAGAATTGACAGTTTGGAAGATACAGGCTAAAAAGTCAGCAGATATGTTTCGTCGACAGTTAAGGGTTGTATTCTCATCTTGACGATATCTGAGTTCCGGTCACTCCTAGGGAAAAAGTTATAAGTACAAACTTTGAAGCTCTTAAAATTCTCTACAAAAAAGGTGATGACAGCTTTTCACGCAGAATTGACAGTTTGGAAGATACAGGCTAAAAATTCAGCAGATATGTTTCGTCGACAGTTAAGGGTTGTATTCTCATGCATCTTGACGATATCTGAGTTCCGGTCAGTCCTAGGGAAAAAGTTATAAGGACAAACTTTGAAGCTCTTAAAATTCTCTACAAAAAAGGTAGTTACCACTTTTCCTGTGGAATTGGCAGTTTGAAAGATACAGGCTAAAAAGTCTGCAGAATATGCTTCATTGGAATCTCAGGGTTGTAACGTATCAAACACAATCTAGAACTTGATGTTCCTGGAAATTTCTTACTTTCGTTCGAAAACACTCGAATCCTAATTCTCGAATACCTATGTCTGTTTCCTATACGAGTCTTGAAGAATCTGCAGGGTGGAATCGAGCTACAGATTCTAAGCCGATGGTACCCAACACGTCTGTTGACGAATCTGAATTAACGATGTGTGAAAGGGTTGGGTAGAGTTTGTACCCTTGTCTTAAAGAATGTAAATTTATCGGCGCATTTCACTGGCAATTTCCGACTTCCCAGCAATTAACATTTTCTCCAAAATTCCCTCTCGACCACGACCGACGACGAAAGGGGATCTCATATAAGTGAGCAAACGAAGCGGGCCGGTGGTGAAGCCGCGATACCCCTAGTGTAATCAACAAACGTTGAGGGTTTCAGGGTTCAGAGTCTAGGGTTCAGAGTTGGGCAAAAAAAAATAAAAAAAAAATAAAAAAATAAGGGAGTGAGGGTCTAGGTCGGAGAAGCTTTACTCAAACAGTCAATACTCAGATGCTCGTTAAGGATTTCAAGATTCTGTGCGAATTATGCAAAACCAAAGAAACAAAAAATTAGAATAATAATCTTTAAAATAATTTTGAAGATCTTCGAGTTTAACGAGCGAAAATAATAATCAATAATTGCAGGGGTTGAAATCTAAGGCACGATTTTTTTCTCTCTCTCATTATTGATGATAATCTTTGCAGAGTTTATACAGGAATTTTTAATAACCTGCTCTAATTCTTCAAGTTCCTGCAGGGGGAAACATTCGGAACATCTGCTTTATTAGCCCTGAGGTATTTTTCACCGACTAACGTCACACCGTCAAGAATGAAGTGTGAGTGAAAAAATTATGTCGAATATCGCCGGAAAGCACCACGAGTGGATTTACGAACTTTTGCTAATCTCTGCATATTTTTGTTTCACATTCGTGGGTGGTAATTAATTAGTTATGTTGTAAATTATAACATGACACACAGTTTCGTGCGTAATCTCAAAGCCTGCTTACAGTTAGAATACATAACGTCGCTAGGCCACGAAAAAAAAAATGGATGAAAACGTTTTTTCCATTTCCCGAAAGCTCGATCTCATCTTTTTCTGACTGACTAGATTCTGCGACCGTTGAAATCCCAGAGACATAAAAAATAAAAAGAATCGCTCAAATTGGGTCAATAAAAATCGCATGAAGCCCAATTGGATTCACCTATTACTTTTTTTTTTTTGCGGAAAACGACAAAATACAAGAACAATAATATTTTAAACATCATTATATATATGTGTGTCACTTGAATATAATATAATTGTCAATTTAGAGAAGCAACTCAGTCTTTTTGGTTTCGCGCTATGACGTCATTGTTCAGTATAAAATAAAAACCAGCTGTACAGCTTCGTCTGTAGAAAACCCTGCGATCCTCACTTTTCACTTCGTTTCTTCTATTTTTCGCTTTCACTTGGAGGTTGCTTCGGGTTATTTAAATATGGCGCCGAAATGATGAACTCTGACGTCACGAGAAATCGGAAAACGTCACAATTGACTGATTTTATTGATAAATTGAAGTACAAAATGTCTTTTTTTTTCAGTTTCTATGGGTTCAGAATTTTAAAGTGTATGAAAATTTAACTTCTAAATTTTTCATCGGAGTACATTGAAATTTTAATTTTGATACAAATTTTGAAACTTTCATCGTCGCTTATCGATCTGATGAAATGAGAAAACTGCAGGCTGACATCAGTAGAGTATAGACAGAAAAATATATAAACTGTTGGAAAGTGAAAATGCCGATAACAATAAAAAAAATAAAATAAAAGAAGATAAAACCGTAAAGGAACGAAAAAAACTTCCCTTCCACTTCGATCGTTAAAGTCGATTTTATACCCCTGCGAGCTAAGTAATAATCTGTATGGCTTTTATCGAAAATATCATAAAATCTATCCCACGTTGTATATGGGGGTTAAAGATTGAGCTTTATATTCCTGTGTATCTCAATTTAGCTTCTTCCCATATCCACGCATACATCGATAGCTCAAATCGAATTTAATTAAGACCAACTCGTTTACAGTTCGTTAGCTGAGTCTGCAGAGCTGATATTCGCAAAGTTTTGAGAATTTTGCGGAAACGTTCGATGACATGGGGAAACCTACTTACCAAACTAATTAACTTCTCTCTATAATCTATATTAGTTGAGGATTCAAGATTATACACAGTGATGAAGAGCGAAGTTGTATCGGTCGATGAATATAGACTATCCATCACTCGGCAGGCGAACTGCGTTCAAGTCGTTAGTCCGTAGAAATTTTATACACCACGTATATTCAGATTAAGCTTATCATTTCTCTCCTACTTCGGAGCCGCGTATTACCGCGTCGGAGAATTAAAACTTTGCAACGGCACCTGAGGTATACCCCTGGTAAAAATGTGGATAGAAACGGATAGACACGGATAGAAACATTGCAGAAAACCGTATAGAAACAGATAGACCTATCCGTTTCTATACGGTTTTCTGCAATGTTTCTATCCGTTTCTATCCGTTTCTATCCACGTTTTTACCAGGGACAGCCTCGATATCCGCAAAGTTAAATTCTCAACGAATTTATATGATATCCGGAGCAGACGCGGAAACTGAAAACAAACAAGCGGGTTTGGGCTGACTATGAGCCAGACTTCGAACTTCCCGTTGTTTATTTTGTTCTCAGCTATTTTGAAATTTGCAAATCTGACCTCAGATTCTTGATCAGCGGTTCAAAAAACCTTCGAGTACCAATTTCTGTAAGATTTCGAATGTTTCTAGTGTGATTCGCCATTTTGAATTTCGCAAATCTGACTTCAGATTCGTGATCAGTGACCCAAAAAACCTACGAGTACCAAGGTTCATCCAAATCCAAATGTTTTTAGTTTTTTGCAGCATATCGAATACGTCAAATGAAAATTTTGCAAAACTGACTTCAGATTCGTGATCAGCGATCAAAAAAACCATGCGGTACCAAATTTCATTGAAATCCGTTGATTCGTTCTCAAGATATCGTCATTTTTGTTGCGTTTTTTAGAATTTTGTTATTTGAATAGTTCAAAAAGTACTGATCCGATCGAAGCCAAAATCTAATCAGTTCTAAGTTAAGAAGAGCCCCGTCGATTGAGCCCAAGTTGATCGAAATCCGACCACGCGTTCTCCAGATATCGCGCGGACAAAAATGTGGTCACGCACATACACCCACACACACACAGACGTCAAACTGAAAATAGTCGGAGGTGATTCTTTGGACCTCGAAACGTGAAGATTTAGTGAAAACTCAACTTTTCATTTTCGGGGTGATCACAATAACTTCCTTTTTTCTCTGAACAGAGAAACGGGAAGTTAAAAAGTCTGAATCGGCTAGAAATGCTAGAAATCCGCTGCAACGTTCTTTGAGTGACGTTTGATCGACGATAACGAGTCTGCTCGTGACGTGACTGCGCGCTGCGCCCGCGGCGTCGAAGCAACGTCAATTAAAAATCGTTCATAATTATGCGATGAACGCGAGATTTGGAATTTCCAATTTTCGGTCGGTCGTCATTATCAAGGGATCCAAATTTGCTGTCGATTTTTCGTTCGGAATATATCGAACTAAACGAACCAATTAATTGATTATTCGCTTACCGAGGAGAGTTTCTATACTTGAAAATCTGTACGAGCCTCAAAGAGACAGAAAAAATGGATAGAAATCATCATTTTTTTTCGATGGGGAAAAAAATGATGAGAGACAGAAAAAATTGATAAGAATCATTATTTTTTTTCTATCAAAAGAAAATTAGGATTTCTAATCTAATCTAAAGCAAAAACGCTGACATTTAATCGCTTGTAACTTTTGTAATTATCATCTTTAACAAAAAAGATTTAAAAAAACACAACCCAACAATTTCAAGTTACTCTAAATTATACGAATGTAAAAATTGAAGAAGAAAAAATTTATGCAAATTCCAAATTGGTTTTTCAATTATTGTTCGAATGAACAGAATGTTTCGATACTATTTGCTATTCCAATAAAATGCTGTTTGCAGTCGGGAAAATTTGATCCAATCCTTTTACAAAAATCGTGTTCAATTAGCGCGCCCCTGTGCTTCTCGCAAAATTTATTCATTTTCCGAACGCAATTTTTTATGTGTACGCACCGAACCGCTTTGGGGATGATTAATTAGACGGAGGGGCTTCCGGTCATTGAGCTCTTGAGATATCAAATTACGAAAATCGCGTGTCAAAGGAAACCGCTAGGAAATTATCCAGCGAACAAGAATCCGGTACTTGACGTTGAAATTCTTGACAGCTATGTACTTACGCCGTTATACTTCGGCAGGAGAGCCTGGAAACATCTAACGAATAACATCCCTTGTGTCGCGTCAACAAAAATAAAATTTTTAGTACTTTGAAGCCGGGCTTAAAAAAATCGTCCCTGTGTAGAACAAAAAAAAAAGAATATTCAGAATTCCTCTTTCGGACTGGCGACTCATTTGCAAAATTCCGCAGGATAATTTTACTCAGTTTTAAACAGTCGAGGTGGATGATCATTACGGTTTTCATTTTCCCCTCTTTGACGTTTTACTTTCTTCCTTTTTTTTTTGTTCTTTTTTTTTTATCTTGTATGTTCTACTTTCTGGAAAATCAACAACGAGGTAAACTGCAATTGAATCGCAACTACCCAACTGTTTGCAATTCTCCCACGATCTTTTATTTCGCAGTTAGAGTCTCGGAGGCTGGTTGTACAGGAATTTCTACTGTAATGTGATCCTTAATCCCCGTAATTGGCGAGGATCACCATCGAGTATTCGCTAGCTCTACGCATGGACGAAACAAATGTTCGCTCTTACCATCATAATCAATTGGCGTCCGTATAGATGCTAATCCGGAATCAGGATAATTAACCCTTAAAACCGTACGATTTTTCTTCGAGATTAATTAATTATTTCAGCAAATTCCGGGTTTGCTGAATTTTTTACATTTTTTTTTTTTTTAATAATCGAACAAATGATGGACTATTTTATTAAAAATAATACATTAATTAACATTTTTTTTCAAAGTCTCCAAAAATTATAAGTTCGAATTTTGACTCACAAAAAAAAAAAAAAAAAAGATTTTTACGAAGGTTCGACTAATTTTATCACCTCATGATTGCGAATTTTCTTCTTTTTTCACAGCCGTAATTTTTCATTTGAAAATATGGGATTTTTGCATTTTTAGATCGAATACCGAAATCAGGAGATCAGAAAATTCTGTGTACCAAAAATAAATCAAATTGGATGAACGATTACATATTTTCGACGAGCTGCGTTTATGGAAAAACAGAAACAGAAAGACGCGGTTTTTCTGAGTATTCAAGAGTGGCAAAAAAATTTTGAAACATGAATAAAATCTGAACGCGTCATCAGATCTTTGAAAAGTATTTATTTTTTTTTTGTTGTCTTTGTTTATTCATTTGCTGAAAATTAAAAGGATGAATTATCTCCAGTCTCACCATTGAAAAAAAAAAAAAATTCCAAAATATCGGTAAAAGAATATTTAAAAAAAAGGCAATATTTTACCGTGAGACTAATTTTTTGTTAAATTGCGATATATTTATTTTTCTTCACTTTAGTCAGATGTGAAATTTTGAAAAATTTGATTTACATTTCAAAATAGACCAGATTAATATCAACATCATTATTATTTGACACATCGTATATACGTTGGTTTTTTTTTTTTTCTGCGAATAAACCCCTTTGATCCCTCACCGAATGACGTAAACGTTCGTTATACCCTACCGGATAACGCATGGAGGATATAATTAATGACTGCGTTAACGGGAAACCGGATTTTGCACATTGCAGATGTCTGAAAAGGATTTCATTGGAAATTCTGAAAACCAAACGGTCACCGCGACTTTATCCTACCGAATTGAAAAAAGGCCTGAATCATCATCAATCAAAATTTCTGCAAACGACGTCCATCTCCGAACTGATCCACGCGAAAATGCCAGGCTTGGGGTTGGTTTCACCTGATTTCAATAAACGATATTTGAGTCCATAAAACACGGTTCGATTAATCATTCATGAATGTGACATTTATTTTTCAAAAATTTCGAAAGGATCAATTTTTCAGAGCGGGATCGTTGAAATCGTCGGAAAAGACGCGGATGATAGAGAGATAAATGAATAGGGGGTACGAAAGCCGGAGGCGCTTATCAATTATCCTATTGTGGAAAGACTATATGCTATACAGACTAGGGATAATACGATGAGTCGAGTTTTGTGCTGCACAAGCTGTGTGCCATCCCAACTCCGCAAAATCTCATCTAATTGGACGTCACCTAATCGCGGACGAGGACACCGAGGCTTTCGACAATACCAATCAGAAATACTTATTCTTAGCTTCTGATCCTCCGGCAGCGATGAACAAGATGAAAAAACCTTCGCAGCCTTTGTAACAACCAATCGAAACTCGCAAATTGGATCGAAAACTTTTTTCCCCCGACCTAACAATCCCCTGTTTTGATCCCTTGCTCGTACCTATGGATACTAAATTTCGGTATCAATTGAAGAAATTGAAATTCTTCAACTCCCGAAAATTTACGAGTTTTAATCAGTGTCGTTGATTACACGCTTGGATTAATTGCGGGAATTTCGTCGCTGTCATTGGGTCAAAATTACGCGGGGATTCGGGTTTGCGAGTATTTCGCGCTACGAATTTTCGAAATTCTGGTGGTCGCGTTGCTTCCTGTTGTAATACCATGAATTTCTACCGCCGTGTAGATCCGCATGCAGTTTATGTACCAGGATTTTACGTCAGCGTTCAAAGCTTTGCTGGCTTTCGATTTATTCCGCTGACTATGAGACTATGTTTGGCAAATAGAGGGAGATTTTACCAGAGTCAAGTATACCGGGATAGGAATTTTTAGCGAACATTTTTCGGAACTATTGTATCCCCGCGGAATGTAATTTTACACATATTGCAAGCTCCCCCCCGGGTATCACAGTCTCTCAGGCGGGAAGATTGAAATCAGAAAAACAACGACGTGGAATGTTGGCAATTTTAAATTCACAGTTTTATCAACGTCTGAATAACTGACATGAGAAACCGAAAAAGTCTCTTTAAATAAAATCTGCAAAGTGTAACTCATCCCTTTTTTTCAAGATATCTTACTTCCGGTTACTCCTAGATCAAAAATGATGAGAATCAATTTTGAAGTTTATTAAATTTTCTACAAAAAAGATCCTTTAAGTTTTTGTCGTAAAATGAATAGTTTGAAAGATATACAAGCTTGAAGAATAACTGAGAAACTAAAAAAGTTCCTTTGAATAGAAACTGTAAAATTTACTGATTTGATTTCTTACGATATCTCACTTCCGGTTGCTCCTAGCTCAAAACTCATCAGAACTAATTTTAAAGCTGATCAAATTGTCTACAAAAAATATTCCTGAAGTTCATTGTGTAAAATCGATAGCTTGAAAGATATATAAGCTTGAAGAATAACTAAGACACTAAAACAGTTTCTTTGAATAGAAACTGAAAATTTTACTAATTTTATTTCTTGCGATATCTCACTTCCGGTTACTCCTAGCTCAAAATTGACTCGAACCAATTTGAAAGCTGATCAAATTTTCTATAAAAAAGGTCTTCGGGGTTCTTTTTCTCAAATCGACCGTTTGAAAGATATAGAAGCTTAAAGTCAGAGACTCGTGACGTTACTGTCACTTAAGGGGTTGATTGATAACTAATCATTAAGGCAGGGTGCAAAATTACAAAAGTTCTTGATTGAATGCCTCTCGGACCGTGGATCATAAAAATTCGTCCCCTGATTAAGGCCACAAATTATGATAATGAAACTGAATCGTTTCCTCGCGTTTTTCTCGGCAAATATTCTCCTAATTAGTCAACGATTAGTTCAGCCTGCTGATAAACTCGATCTTCTCAAGTAATTGGATGATTTTTGGAGTATAAATTATCTTTCTTAACATAAAATCACATTTTGCAGGTGAATTAAATGTTTGAAAAATAAAAAACTCACCCCTGGGAAGCTGATCTCGTTGACAACCGAGACATAGAGGAGTAAGGTGATCAGGTAATTCTTAGCGGACGATCCCATGTCTCCTTAACCTGGAGGTTTAATACTTTTCGAAGGATCAAAGGACTTTTTCAGTCGTTATCCTCGTTCCGGAAGTTTACAAATACTCGAACGCGATGTCCGTTGCGAGTAGCAGTTTCGCGGGCTTCGCACCCTTATATAGGCGCTCCGCGTCTTCACGCCCCCAAGCGCAAGCGTCCCGTGCGTTGCCGCGACTGCGTGGGTGTGTGGGTTGCATTTTGGTACCGTGCGTATGCTCGGTCCTGTAGGGGTTGCAATTTGACAGTGTGTGCAATGAGGAGGCTGTTGCGTAGCAATATTTCACGATTATTGCATGTTATTACTTTTTGTTCGTATGAAAATTAAAAATAAAAGAAATACTATTTTACTATTTTTAGAATTCCAGACACAGACACAGGCATGCGAATGCAAATAGTGCCATTTTTTATACCCCGTTGAGATATAATAATCTTCGTCGTTTCTATTTATGAATAATTTTTGAAAAATTTCGTTGAATATTTCATGTATTCCAAAAATCGGAGACATAAAAAATCTATAATTGATAAATTCAATATAATTATCGAAAACCAATCATTGATCAATTAAGTTTTTGAGAATTTTCACAGAGCGTCTTTCAAAGCTTGCAGAGTTTTTCAATTATTAGCTAATATAGGTTGTACTTCGAATTTATGTTTCAAATATCTATATGAAATTTATAATTGTCCAGTTATCGATTCTGCCACCAATTTTTATGACTTTTCTTTTAATCTTTAATTATGCAATCATTGGTGTCTACATGCACCATCCATGACTATAATATACCTAGTTTGTCAATACTTTTGAGAAATCGTATTCATTTTACAATAAACTGTCAACTTTAACAATAAAAAAATTGACAAATTTATCGAATCATTCGAGTGATTTGATGTTATACATATAAAAAGTATATTAAGTAAAACGACTAGCAGCTCGATACTGTGCTTTCAAAATCAACGTTCTAATCTCATATTAAATGTATACACTACGAAAAAAAAAGTAATACGAGACTAACTGATAATACGGAGAAAGTGAGTGAATTTACCACCGAAAACAATGCATACACAGGGAATTTTGCGAATTTATCGCTAGCCTGCATCTGATATCCCCTACCTTCGTCAATATGTGCTGGGGGTCCGGGGATATCATGGTCAGACGATCCCTTGCTTATGTCTATTGTACGTTGGAAAAAAAAAAAAAAGAAAAAAAACTATTCGGGCGTCAACACCCTGATGGGTACTTTTCTAACGGTCATTGAACTGTTCATAATTCACGATTCTCAGAGACGATACATGATATATAGTCTCACTTTTGCTACATTTTCTTCTCAAAAGTCGAGAAAGGAGCTGGGAAAATAAATATCCAATATCATCTTTATTCGTACGTTATTGTATATATGTAGAGGGTAGATTTCCTAATGATGGAAGAGTCTGAAGTTGGCTGGAATCGAGAAACAAGTTTTTAGACAGTTCTTGATTTTAACATCTTTTTCCTGTCCCAGAATGTCCTCAGTAACAATAATGAAATTAATTATAATTTATTCATGAATTAATCGTATAGGATCACTATTAATATAGCTTTAATATTGAATATATCATTATATAGGTACTGATCATAAATTTTATTATTTACTGAACGATACTTATTATTCAAACATAATCAATTCAATAATTTGTAATAATTTGTCTATTAATGTATAATACAATTATTGATCATTTATATCAACTTTTAAAAAATGGTAATCAAAACCTATTTTTTAAAATAATGGCTTTCTCCACGTGTGAACTTGACTATTGAACTTATATACCGGATGAGGCTATTCATTATTCCTCATTTGGAAATATGAACAGGAAAAGTATTGTCAATTACGCGATAATTAGAGTTGCATTTCAGATAATTTACATCATATAATCGTCGAAAAATACAATTTTGGTAATTTCAGAATGAAATCTACGTCATTTTAACATTTGAAAAATGTTATCACAATTCAAGGCATTTTTCCCGTTATGTTCAACATGTTACACGCATTTAAAACTTACAAGGCTTCTTATTTTTGACAGGAAAAACGGTAACAGGACAAAAAAAGTTCACAGGAACACAGATTGTTTTTTTACCTTGTAGGATCTTCAAAAATGTTTCTTGTAATGGACTGTAAAAAATGATTGTAAACTTACTACTCATCAACTACACGAAAATCTTGTAAAACTCTCGGTAAAACGTCACAAGTAGAAATCGCGTGTCTAATGGCATAAGGTCGTAAGCGTCGTTTTTTTTTTAATTCTTTTTATTGTTCATGATTTTTCCAAATAGTTGTAAAAACCCGTGAAACGCAAAGAAAAATCGAAATCGACAACGTTGCGAAAATTCATAGGAAAAAAAAAACCAGGTAAAAGCAGAAGGAGAACGACTGCTTTTAATCGACCTAATATTGAATTTCAACGTTTATGAACGAATCCTCGGGTTTTTATCCCAAATACAAAAAAAAAAAATATATATATGACCTTTTGCCGTTACGAACAGCAAAAAGTCTTATAATGGCGCTTACGCCCTTATGCCATTAGACACGCGAAATGTTTCGATTATTCACAAACTGTTTTTTGCTAACTTTTGCCGGTCTTCCTTGGAATAAAGACTACATTATACGTCTCTCGTCTTCTCAGTCAACCATTTCCATAAAGAGCTTCGTTTAATTAAGAATTTCGTCGCAAGGTTGACACAACATGAATAACACAGGAACATAGAATCTCAATAAAGTACTTCGATCCTTATTCAAACCAAAGAACAAAGGATTCAATTTGTTCCACAAAAAGTCTGTCTCAGATTATTTCGGACTCATATTCACACAATAAACACTCAATATAATCTCTCTGTCGATATCCGAAAATCAGAATTTTACTCAGAAAGAAAATCAGCCAGGAATCGTTCGTCCTCACAAATTTCAGACCCTTCGAGGGTCTCATCATTCGAATGGGAGTTCGTAGTGGCCGTGACGTAAGCAAACAGATAGATTCTGCTCGCCTGATCTTATCTTTCCGAAGAGAAGATGAGCACAGATAAATCTATTTATAAATCGTGGGAAATATGATCCTGGAAGTATCTCGATCTCGACTCCTTCACCGAGGGGATTGAAAGCTGAGGAACGAATCTCAGGTGCGGTGTCCGATTAGCTCGATCTGACGTCTTCGTTGGTTTCTGAAAATTAATCTGACACCCTAGTGACTTACGTCCCTTTTGGGGATATAATTCACTGATAATTGAAAGAAAATATCCGGATAATCTGTCAAAAAGTAATGATTTATAACGAAAAAATGAATTTTTTATT
Organism: Euura lappo; assembly: GCA_018257835.1. NCBI lineage: Eukaryota > Metazoa > Arthropoda > Insecta > Hymenoptera > Tenthredinidae > Euura > Euura lappo. Next base: position 316,231 of record JAEUYN010001249.1, on the reverse strand, counting down.
GACTCAAGTAAAACTGACCCAAAAAATCGCCTGGGATTTGAAAACTTTTATTCTAATCTGCAGCCGTGACGTCAGAATTCATTATTTCAGCACGAAAAGAGAAATTTGATTTGACAAAATATTTTACATTTTCCTACCGGTCATTATTGTCACCTAAAGAATTATTCTCATCAACACATTTCCTCAAAACATTTTGAATTTGTTTTATGAAATTTTTACCTACTAACCAGAGTTGGAGCAAAAATGAAAAACAATCCCTATTACATCTAATTGTCAACGTATTTTAAAATGTGGTCATTGTCATTGTGAATCGAGTAATTAGATCAAACTCCCAGCTTTCGATGAATCAGAATTCCGCAAAATCTCTCCTCTCCTGATTCCGCGCATATTGACCAAGATATTATGATAAGATTTTATCTCATCGTCGTTACAGCTACAATCATCACCGAGTAAAATTAAACCCGAGTACTCTAGTAATCGTCAATTAATCGGACAAAGTGAGTCGTTGATAAATAATATCTGGGCATTTGCATAAAAAAACAGCGTTTCGATCTTTTTTAAAAATCGCCAAACGAAAATCAGGCTCTCGAGTGACTCCAGCAAACGATATCACACAGAGAGAAGTCACCTGAAGGTACGAGTGCTTTTTTAACGCGGACATTCCAACCCCGGGAGTCCCCTAAATCCGCTTCGATTGGACTTGCGCAGCGCTTGCGCGGATCCGACGAACCTGGGCGAGAGGAGGTGAGGTACCAAAGAAGTCGATTATTCTGCACCCTATGTGTGGAGTTTCAGCGGTAGCAGCGCGAGGGCTGTTTACCCAAAAGCTTGGGAAAACAATAGGACGTAAAATCTCGTGGTGTTGAAAGAATATCGCGAGAGTGAATCGTCATCGATTACTGATATGGCCGTCGGGCTATCGCCCCCGCAGAGTGATACCGCGTGCGGTTGACGGAGGTAGCTAATCGCCGCTACACGACCAGCTGCAACGATGCGTAGTTTTCTCGGTGTCATTTCTTTCGCCAAGCTCAATCTGGATCACGATCACGATCTACATAATATCGACAAAGTTATAAGATGCTGCCGGAAATGCTCCGACTATCCTACCAGCACCGAGCTTTTTATTGTTACGTGATACTCAGCGTCTGGATATTCCTCCTCGTGGCTGGTAATCTTCGTTCTATGATCGTCGAAGTCTTCGGGTTGGACAAACTGAAATCTTTATTGGGTCCGTTTTTAGGGATGTACAAGTACATCGGTGTCGAGGAAAAGACTGCGAGCCAGGGCAGACGCTCCCCCGGTGAAATATCCGCTAGAGAATTTCCGAGGAACCTGAAACTCGACGTCAAGACGAAGAAGATATTCCGATTCTGTAATCCACCGGATGATATCAACCCCGGAGTTGAAGGTGATGACAGTGATGAGCAAAAAAAACAAATCAAAGACAACAACAAGCAGTGACAATTGCTTGAGAGTTAGTCAGATTCATCAAGAGTCACACAAAAACTGCAAAAGTGACGATTAAAAGTAACACGAAAGGCAGGATTAGTTGAAGAAATTAGCAAGACAAATGTGAAATGAACAAAACTGACAAAATAGAACTTTGAGATCGTTATTTACTTGTTAAAAAATAGCCAGAGCAATTGAAAATGAACTTGAACATCAACGATGTTGCATATAGTTGAAAAACAAAAACATATAGTTGCTTCGCCAACTAGCATTATTATATCAACAGTTTTGTTCTCGACTTTAAAGAGACTATTGTCGTTTATCCTTGACCACATTCGACAATTCACATCCTGTTTGTTTCGTGCCAGTGACATTTTGCACAAAATTTACCCTTGACCACAAGTAGATCCAGTTTGTTTGATCAATAGTCGCGAAAAAGTACGTCATTCTATACGAGAATCAAACTCTTTTCATTTCCAGGCAAAGTCGAGGGCAACCTGACCCTGGAAGGTATTCTAGTCTTCATTCGTCACGGTGACAGAGGTCCTCTGGCCCACGTGCGTAACATCACGACCGTCAACTGCGCCAAGGACTTTAGCGGTAGTCCTGAGATGGAAAGCGTCTACTTGGGCTACCAAAGCTTCGTCCAAAACGTGTCGAGCTACTCAAAAACGGCATGGGCGCAGTTCTTGGGACCGTTTCACGGTTTCCCAATGCTCCCGGTCAACTCGAAGGACTGTAAGCTGGCCCAGCTGACCGGCCTCGGTGTGAACCAGCTCCTCAAGACCGGACTGCTCCTGAGGAATACCTACCACGGCAAGTTGAACCTCGGCAACAGCAGTCTGGGCCCGAAAGACGTCGTGGTGTACAGCACCCGGTACCGGAGGACGGTTCAGAGCGTTGTCGCCCTGCTGTGGACTTTTCTAGAGAACGAGGGGTTCGCGAACATGGCTAAAATAAATCTGCAAGAGAGCCAGAGCCTCGCCTTCTGCAACGCGGACTGCGCCTGCTCTGCCGCTGAAAAGTTTGGCAAGCAGCATTCCAAGGAGATGGCGGAGCACCTGAGGTCCCATCCGGCGGTCGCCAGCCTGATAAAGCAAGCGGCTAACGTGGTCTTCGAGATGCCCGATCCGGCGCAGACCACGGATCCGAATTCGTTGAGGGACGCCCTCCTCACCTACGTCTGCCACAACGCGCCTCTCCCGTGCATAGACCTTGACGTTCAGCCATTTTGCGTGAAGACGGAACACGTGACGAGTCTCTTCGCGTACACGGAATGGGAGGCGAAACAGCACGCGAAAAGCAGGAGTCAGCGGAAGTACGGTTTGCTCAGAGCGTACGGTCTGCTCCGGAACATCGTTTCCCACATGTTGCAGATAGTTTCCGAGGCGAAACCGAAGATCGTTCTGTATTCCGGGCACGATAAGACCTTGGAGTACCTGGCCACCGCGCTCGGACTGGTGTCTGACCGTTTCAGCATGTCGCATTACGCCTCGCGTTTCATAATCGAGGTCTACAAGATCAATCCGAAGAACGAGAACCACGTGGCTAGCGATTTCTACTTCAGGGTAGTCGTCAATGGGAAGGACTTCACCCAGGAAATACCGTTCTGCAAGAATTCGGCAAACTTGTTCGCGGTCAATTTTTATGACAGACAGGATAAGAGCGAGAAGAATAAATCAGATCCAAAATTATGCCCCATTGAGGCCATCATAAGACAATTACATGACGATTATTTTGCTCCGTTCAATGCCACTAACTTCAAAGACGCATGCTCAATCAGAAAACACGGGTAATACCGAACTTTAGTCGAAGTAACTATTAAACGGGGGCACGGACCAGATTATGCTCTCCTTGTTGAAAGATTCTCATAGAAACCGGTTACAAACGGTCATAACCGCATTGATAGAGATAGAGTAATATCTTACATCTGCTTCTAAGCGGTTTCCTTACTATCGGTTACCATCGGTTTCTATCGGTTTCTATCGGTTTCAATTCGGTCTTCATCGGTTTGCATCGGTTTCTATCGGTTTGCCTCGGTTTCCATCGGTTTTGACCGGTTTCTATCGGTTTTAATTCGGTTTGCATCGGTTTGAATTCGGTTTTCATCGGTTTTGACCGGTTTCTATCGGTTTTAATTCGGCTTCCGTCGGTTTCTATCGATTTTGATCGGTTTTGATTCGGTTTCTACCGGATTCTTTGTTACTTTTGACTGATTAATCGGTTTCTATCGGTTCTTCTTCGTCTTCTATCGGTTCCTATATGTCTCTGTGCGATTCTCGACCGTTTTTATCGGTTTCTATCTGCTCTCGTTCGTCCCTAAGCGGTTTTTGACCATCCCCATCGGTTTACGTGCATTGAACGTTTTCACTAGCAATAGCACTTTTCTTTATATATATTCTTTTCTTTTCTTCTCAAGAGTCTCTTCGCGGCTCTTGAGGAACACTCTTTCAAAAAAACGTAATTTTTGTAGTCCTTGACAAAGAATTGCATTATTTACTTTATATTGGAAAGCATAGTAAAAAAAATCGAAGTAAACTGCAAGTAAAATTTAAATTATACCATCAATCATCATTTCTTTCTTCTTTTGCCAACTTTGCATTAATTTTTTTATCAATTTCTTCCATCAACGTTCAACTATGTTTCATGACGTCATTATTTTATTAATACAGTATTTCGAGAGTGTGCCCCTGGAAATTTCCGAAATTTATCGCGGTCCAAAATTGTAGATTTGTAGAGAGAAATTTTGACGTTTTGATTATATTCTTATCTACGAATTCATAGAATTTCGTTTTTTGAGACTGAGGGCTCAAAACCCCAGTGAAGAATGAAATTATAAAATAATAAGACACTTTTTTTGTTTTCAATTTAGATACTCATTGGTAGATATATTTCTACGATAATCGAATAACTGAATCGAATCTTGTATGATTGTTTTTTAGATGTTTTTTACGAAGCGAAAGTATTAGACGTCGTCCCTGTTAGTCCTTAATCAAAATTGCCCTTCAATGAATGTAAATAAATAGTCTAATTAATTCGTTGATTGATTGATGAAAGAATATGAAGAATCTTAGTTCATAGGTAGATAGATACGATGCCTATAATATACTGTAAAAGTTGTTTTCAAATTCAGCACATGTTCACACACGACACACGTATTACTCACATAATAAAGTCTATCCAAAAAAAGAAGCCTTATAACAAAAGAATATATATAATAAGTATGTAGACAGTCTTCTAGCGTGTTCATACGAACGAATGTGTTGCATGGTGTTCTTTGACAAAATTTTTGCAAAACATATTGTCTATAGAACCCTCGACTATCCCCACGCATATTCAATGTATATTTTTTCTCGTAAAAACAAAAAAAAAACGTTTATGTATATAATGTACATAATAATCATCATCCAATGTACCTAACTATCGACTATAACATGGATTATAATATGTAAATTTAATGTTTATGTAAGAACTGAAATCGCGATATTTTCTCTATTCTATCTACTAAACGGTCTTCGTCGTTCAGTCTTCTCTAGTACTTCTACCTCCTGTACTTGCATAAAAAATTAAATGAAGGGGACGAATATAGCTTGATTCAAGAAATTCTACATACTCCAAAAAATCATGCGATAAGTTATGGTCATTTGGTCATATATAGTCAGTTATCGAAATTGAGCGACAATCTTGTCACTAATTCTACATACTCCAAAAATCATTTATATCTTGACCAGTTAGAGTTCATTGCACATAAAAAATTGGCTTTTTTTAAAATCACTTGTTGTAATTAGGTTTCAGGAACACGGTTGATCCAAGTATGTCTCTCGACGTCTCATTTTCTTTAAAAAGCACAATCTTTCATCGCGTGAATGAGGAAAATTGGAAAAAAAATGTTTGGACCAATTTTTCAGCAGAATTTTTTGAATCAAGCTGTGATACTCCCCTTAAAAAGAAAATTCCTAATAGTACAAATAGCGGGATAACCGAAGGGGGAATAACTCGTTGAATTAACTTGGTCCATGAATTAATACAAATTAATCGAAATTAATGCGAATTAACATGAATTAAATGAATTATTTCGGATTAAGAAGAATTGAAAAAAAAAAAGAATAAAACTGACCAAATTAGATTGAATTGATTTAGATTATCCGAAATTAACGAAAATTATTCGGAATTCATCGAAATTAACTTGGATTCGGGTTTGAATTGAAGAATCAATTCGAATTGAGCAAAACTAATTCGAATTATACTGAAATAATTTGAAATAAAATGAAATAATTCGAATTATATTGAATTAAAATAGATTGAAAATATTAATGGAAGTTAATTAAAATTAAAAAATTGTTGTGTCAAGCCCGGATTGAGTTGTTTCCCCTTCGGGGATAACCAGTTGATAGAGACAGGAGAAAAAACTCCTGAGTGAATTGTTGAAAATAGTCGTCAGAAGTCAGCTTATGTTAGAGGACAGAAATCTAACTTTATAGAGAATAATTCCAAGACTTTTGGACAATTGTTATCAAAAAATCATTTAGTAGAGATTAAAATCTCTATCTTTGGTTTCGCTTTTTTGTATCTGTATCGAACGATCTTTCAACAATCTTAAGGTGAAATGAAAGTCACGTGACCTCGATATGATCTACACTTGGAATTTTCAAACGCTATTTTCTCAGCCAAAACACATTCGATTGATGTGAAATTGATATCAGTGACGTAGAAAAACTGAATGAAGGGCCTGCCGATCGTGGATTTTCGAATATCGAAAGACATAATCAGAATTTTGTGTAAAAATATTGTTCTTTAACCCAAGGAGGTGCTGTCCCTCGTGGAGAGAGGCAGCACTTCCTTGGATTACAGAACAATATTGTTAAAAAACTGTTATTACGTGTCGATTTTCGAAAATCCACGATCGGCAGGCCCTTCATTCAGTTTTTCTACGTCACTGATATCAATTTCACATCAATCGAATGTGTTTTGGCTGAGAAAATAGCGTTTGAAAATTCCAAGTGTAAATCATATCGAGGTCACGTGACTTTCATTTCACCTTAATCTGCTCATTGTAAAAGAAGGGTAATAAGATTTTCTATCGCATTAATGTCGTTAAAACTGAATATAACTGAAAAAAAAAGGAAAAAAAAAGACATAACAATCAACGGTAAATGTACTATATTAATATCATTAGATGTATATTCTACGATAACATTGTAAAATAAGAGAAAAAAGGAAAAGAAAAATAAAACGAAATTATTGTTAAAAAAAATTGGTAATATTTTTATTAATCTCATCATTGATATACTACACAGAAGAAAAAAAAATATATATATATATGGCTAAGATTTTATTTATATCTAAAAATAAACAATACTAACGTAGCATAAGTCGATAGAATTTTATAGCTATACACGATATAAAATCGTCAAACGAAATGAAAGATACTGGGATAACAAAAAGCTTCCATCTTCGATAACACCATAATATTCAAAAATCTTAATTAAAAATAAAAACTACAGTCAATCGCATGTGATAGATCAATATGGTAACCGCTTCATTCGTTTACAGACTAAACAATAATAATAATAATAATAATACGATATAAAAACAGACACAATGAATAAATACACTAGTTACAGTAGTTTTTTTTTTTTTTTTCGTAGTTTAATACAATGTACAAGGCACATTACCTTTCGTTTCTTTTTTGTTTCATATATATAATATCATATAAATTCTACGTGTATTAATTAGACAAAAAAAAAAATCGATAAATCCTTTGGTCATCTTTTTCGAAACGAGAAGGAATAAATGTTTGTTGTAAAATCACGTTTCTCTTATAATAGAAGTAAATGAGAATAATTCTACGTTCTATATGATCTAAAAAAAAACAGTACAGAGTCACACACCTCACACAACTCGAAAATGTTACACCTCACACAGTGAAAATCGGTAGAAAAAGAATAGTGATACAAAAAAAAAGCACAAGACACAACATTGGTACGATGATAAAATCTTAAAGACTAGTAGTAGCAAACAGTCGAAACTCTAACACTCGGTATATTAAACTCATATCAGACAATTTGAATTTATTTACAATTACGATTAAAAAAAAAAAAGAAGATTCTTTTTCTTCTAATTATGGCTAAGTTTATGGTTTTTGTTCGAATGCCCAGTTCCATTTCGAACCTCCGTCTCTCAGACCCGAAGATCTTGAGACGGAGGCTGCAATCCCATACAGGCCATTCTGAAATGGCTGCGTAACTCGATTTGTGCGAGGCACAATATCTGAGATTATATACCCTATGTAATGTGTTTGCGTAACGATGATCGGTACTTTGTACTTCTTAAAACTAGAAGAAAAAAAATAACGTGTCTTTGAGTCTTCAGGTTTTCTTCTTCCTTCGTTTCTTTGAGGTAATAGTCAGTTTATTATATCGAAATTATCGACCAGAAGGCTCGGTGGTCTCAGTCTGATGTTATGCGTTCACCGTCTATCAACGCGTGGTCCAAATTCTTCTGAATACTCACAACGCGGTCGAGGTAATGCTCCCACGAGAGGACTCCCATACAACCCGGATCTCTGCTGAAACGATAACAAAATTTAGTTATAATAAGTCAGAATTATTATTGAATCAACGAATTTCAATTTTGGTCCGGAAGAACTAATCTTGGGCCAACAAAAACTACACAAAAATTAAACTGGCATTTTTACATGACAAATATGGTGAGGAACTTGATAAACTTTGGTTTCGATCCGTAAACCTGACCAAAAAAAGAATTGACTAAATTTGAATTCTAAATCGTAAAATTGATGGAAGATTGGATTTGAATTAGAATTCTTATTCATATATTTGATGACAAAGCTTCTAACTTTTGTGTTCCAATTTGCGAATAAAACGGAAAATTTTCAAAATTTTTATCACAAATCGTAAATCCTGATTCATAAATTCGATGAGAGATCCAGTAGAATTCGTAAATTATCTTATTTTTAATTACAGCTTTCTAATATCATTGAAAATCTCCTAAATTACGATTTTTATTCAATTCTGATAGAAATCATTATAAACTTCCGTCACGATGCGTTAATGTAGGTAACGGAAATTTTTCTAAACTTTCGCTAAATTCTATATTCTAATTCATACATTTGATGGAAAATTTCGTAAATTTTTATCCCGATTTATACAATTCATAAAAATTCAGCTCAATTGCGATTTCATTTCATGGCTCAGACGAAAACCCTTTCAAATTATCTAGATCAGCTCAATTCGTAAATCTGATGGAAATTTAACTCGATTTCAAATCCGTGAGATAAATTTTTCTTCATATTCGTAAATCTGATTCCAAAACCTCGTAAATCTTACATATTCAAAGGTCTGTCCCTGACGGGCGGCGAGTGATTAGAAGCAGATTTTCTCAACGGCAGAAAAGATTGTTCGGGATTTCCCAGAACGGCATTGGCTCCGATTCTCCGTCCAGTTCTCCACCGTATGATAAGCCACTTCATTCTGTGAATGCTGATCACGGCTAGAACCGCACACCTGAATCTGACTCTGGGAGATTTTCTGTTATTTGGAGTGGTTGTGTGCTCTCGCTGAACTATCGTTAGTTGCGCAAGCACCGAGAGAGTGCTGGCCTCAGAGAGCTGATATCCTCCCACTACGCAGAGAAGGTAGCGTTTCTGGTAGGCCAAAGCCTTCCGCCGACTGTCCGTACGCAGGAATTTTCCATAAAAATGTTGAAGCTGTTGAGAAAAATGGGGGAAGAAGAATCGGTCAAAGATGGAAGATAATAATAATCAACGAAGAGAAGGAGGCTAGAGAAAATATTGAAATGAACCTTTTCTACCATCTCGGAGCTCATCGCACTCGCGGTGTTTGTGGTTTGATTCTGTTGAGTTATTCTCGACTCTAGGATCCTGGTTCGCTGTAAGAGCTGCTCTTTCTCTTCTCGGACTTTCGCAAGCTTCTCGTGGAGCGTGTTTTTGTCCGCCAGATGCTTGTGATTGCTCTCGCTCAATTCCTGGAATCCAATATCGATAACATGGGATAAAAATCGACGTAAGTTAAAATTTCTTATCTTTTTGGGACATTTTTAGAGCCTAATTACAGTTTAAAATCGCTTTATCGTCTTCTTTGAGGTAGAAATCGACCTGATTCCATTTTGTAATTGTTTAAACCGCACCTGAAGCTTTTATAAAATTTTAGAGGGAAATATTTCGCATTTCAAATCTTGAATCTGATAGAATATCTTCTGGTTTTCAATCCTGGTTCATAAATATGACGGGCATCGTCAGAAATTTTCATTCAAATTCGTAGATCTGAAGAAAATTTGTCTTGATTTGAAAAATATTTTGAATTTCAATTAAATTCAAATATCCGACCAAAAAAGGACTAAATTTTAGTTCTAATTTATACTTCTGACAGAAAATCTCGTTAATTTTTGTTCTTAATCCTCAATCTGATCGAAATTCGGTTCAATATCGGTTTCATTCAATTTTTTAATCGCTTCAGGGTCTTATAATTAACCACCGCACCTGAATCTTCTGTACAAGTTTAGCAGGAATATTTTTATCGCCGCTGAGTCTCTCGGACTGTAGTTCGCTGTTGAGTTCCAGTTCCCGCTTGACTCTTGCTTGGAGGTCGGTTTTCATGTCGTTGATCACTTCTTTCAGTCGTTTCTCCTCCTCCTTCAGCACAGTCACCTTCTTAGCTAACTCGGCTGTCTTGACTCTCTGCGTCTCGATGCATTGAATGTACTGTTCTTGTCTCTCGTGATACTTGGCCAGTTCCTTCTTCGATTGAGACATGTCCGCTTCCATGTCGAGCTGAAAGTCAATCAAATCATAATCAATCACCTGAAACGTCCGCAAGAATCCAATATCAGATTAAAATCGAAGTAGCTGACCATGACTTCTCTGGTATTGGCTATTTCTCGCCTCAGACTTTTAAGTTCGTTGTGTTCGTCGGTCCTCTGCTGCTGTCTCTTCGCCTCCGCCTCTGAGATGGTGTCGATTCTCTTCTGTAGCCACTCGCATTCCTCTTCTCTGGACCTGAGGTCGTCTCTGGTCCTCTTCAGGTCAGTTTCGAGGTGTTCTTTCACGCCCTCGACCAGGGCGAGCTTGCTGGCGACTTTTTCCTTGTCGTCGATTGCGAGTTCGAGCTCTCTTTCGTATTTGGTCTTCTCGTTTGCTATCCTCCTTATGTTATCAGCCAGTTCGGAATTTTTCCTCTCCTCTTTCTCGCACCTCTCGGCGATCGTCACGAGCTTCTTTTGCTCGGCTTCCACCATCTCCTGGAGGTACTGCTCCTTCAGACCCACGCTGTCGTCCAGCTGCTGCGCCTTTATCTTTTCCCTTATCGAGTTCAGCTCGGTTTCTATGCTCTTGTGCTCTCGGCGCATGAGCGATAAATCGGACCGCAGTTTCGTTTCCGCGTCTATCGAGGCCTCCAGCTTCATCCTCAGAGCCTGAAAATCGATTTTAGGTGTAATTATAGAGAAATGAAGTAGAAATTCGAAGAGTTAATACTGACTGCAATCAGTTCTGAGTCGTGCATTTGCGCCTGGTTACTCGCTGCCTGTTCTTTTTCGAATCGTATCTTCAGATGCCGAGTCATGTCTCTCTCCTTGGCTAAATCTGAGTTCAGTTTGGCGACTGTTCGCGATTCCTCTTCCAAATCAGATCTGAAAGGTGACAAAGAGATGGTTAAATTCCTCGTTTTCGAGAATCGAGTCGTCAATTTACTCACTTTATCTGTAAAACTCGATTTCCGTACTCCGAAACTTGGGATCTGAGCATTTCGTTGACGATCTCCAAGTCCTCTTTCAATTTCGTCAGTTCCTCGTTCGACTTGTTCGATTGTTTTAGCTTCAAACGAATGTCGTTGTACCTCTGAGCGATTTTGTCCTGTTTTACTTGATCAACCGGCTCGATGTCCAGAGAATTGCAGGCGTGTCTCTCGATTCGTCTCTTCGTCCCGACTCCATCCTCGCTCTCGCTCTCTATGGCGCTCATTATCTGCTTGTCCAATATCGCCGAGACCTGCAGTTCCCTCTGCACCATGTCTTCTATGTCTCCGTCGTCCTCGGAAGGCTCTGAAAATTAGAAAACCGTTATTTCAAGCCCGAATAATTCGAAAGGTGCCGAATTATACTAACGAGTCGATCCAGGTCTGAGCTGTTGAATTTCCTCGTGAAGTTTGTCGACGATTTCCCTCAGTTCCTGATTCACTTTCCTCTCGTCTTTCAATTTCTTCCTCAATTCAACAACGTTCCCAGACTCCCTCATCTTATTTTGAATAGTTTCCAGAGCTCTTTGAAGACTTTTACTGTCGTCGCTCATCTGGCGGATGACTTTGTCCTTTTCTTTCAGGTGTTCTTGCAGATGGTGAATCTCCTGGTCCTTATTCTCGCTCGGAGAAGAAGCCCCGGACCAGCTGGACCGTCTGGCCATCTCCTCGAGTCTCCTTATCAGCATATCTCTGTTGTTCAATCCCTCGGTCAGTCTCTGAACTTCGATCTGACAATTGGAAAGATCGTTTCTACACGTTTCGAACTTAGTTTTGAACTCGTAGAGCTGTTTGTTCTCGTTTTCGATCTCGACGTTGCGAGTACTCAGAGTTTCTATCGTGATGTCCTTCTCGAAGATGATTTCCTTCAGGTTTTTCAGCTCCTGTATTTTCTCGCGCAGAGTCGCTTCGAGCTTCTCGAGCTCCGGTCTCAGCCTCGAATTCTCCTCGTTCAACTCCGTCACGATCTTTTCGTTTGTCTGCATCCTCCCCTTGTACTCGTCAAGCTCCTCCGTCTTCAGTTTCAAAGTATTTTCAACCTCCAGCAAGTCGTTTTTGATCTTGCTCTCGGAAGCTTGAGTGAGTTCGAACTGATCTTTGTAGAAGAATTTGTCCCAAGTCAACGTGTCGATGGTCTCTTTCAATTCTTTGCGCAGTTCTACCAGGTCGCGTTGCATCCCTTCTAGCTCTGCTTCTTTTTCGTTCAATTTCTCCGACTTCGTTTCTAGTTCCTCTCTTATTTTTCCCAGCTGATTTTCCAGGTCCTGAATGACCCTCTGATTCTGATTCTCCAAAGACTTCTGTTCGCTTTTGTTGCTTCCGTGTCTCGGACACTGGTTCACTTTATCAGACTCTTGACTCTCGGCGGAAGAGTGTTCCTTCGAAAGATTCTCGTCGTTCACTTCGCTCTCTACAATATTACGGGATTTAGTCAGATTCTCGTTGTTAGAACCGCTGTTTTCTCCGCTGGTCGGAGACTTCGGCTCAATGCCGGTCAGGCTCTGAGACTGAGGTGCGCCGCTCTCAGACAAGCTTCTGGACTGTAATTCCAGTCTCGGAACATCGGCACCGGTTTTGGTCGGTTCTATTAAAGAAACCGGAGTCATTTGCTGGCCGTATTTCAGCTGGCTTCCATCCGCCTGTGTTTTGAGGTGGGAAATATTGTAGGGTAAAGTTTGGGTGAGATTAACAGTTTCCCTGATCGCTTCTGGGAATTCTTCGCACTCTGAATTGATGGAAAGAATGTCGCTCAATGTTCGAGCGCTGTTTTTAGGCTCCGCTTGCTTGAGCAGTTCTTTCAACTGACTTTCGTCCAGGTTCAGAGAGAGATAAATTTCAAGCTGCTTCTCTCTCTTGGATAACTGATCCTTGAGATGGTCTATTTCCTCGTTCTTATCCTCCAGCATCGAGTCGAGAAGTCTGGGAAATTCTTGCTGTCCTCGCTCCAGCGTCCCAAGTTTTGCCTGAAAGATTGATTAAAAAATTTGTAAAATTGATAAATCCGTCGTAATAAATCAAGAATATCACCTCCAAAGACTTCTTCTCGTCTTCGATCAGCTCGAGACGGCTTCGCAGCCTTTGAATCGTGTTGTTCTCCGTCTGAACCACGCTCGCGATCTCTCCTTCTTTTTCTTGCAATAATTTATTGGCTCTGTCCAACTGCGCCTGAACGTCTTTGATCTGTGGAAACAAAGAACGATTTACGTAATGATAGATTTTCTGAAGCCAATTATACGATATCTACTGAAATCAGTATCTGAAATTCAGGGACGTCCAGCTTTTTCTACGAAATAGTCGCTCATTTTTTCACCTCGAGCTCTTTGTCGGCTACGCCCCTCTCCAAAGAGTGTAATTTGGCGTTAGCCTCGTGTAGCTGCAGCTCTAGGCGGGAGGTCGCTTGTCTCTGAGCGAACGGAGCGCTTTGTTTCTGCTGTTCCAGTCTCCCGCGCATAGCTTCGATCTGGAAGAGCTGTTCGGAAGTAGTTTGCTGCAATATTTCCTGCTCCGCTTGTAGTTCCTTGAAAGTAAAACCATAATATGCAATTATATGATGCATCGCCCATTGAAACAGTAGAAATACTGACTTCGTTCTGATTTTTCAGAGCCGTTAACTGCATGTCCAAGTCTTTTATCCTCCTGAAGGCGACCTCCTCCGCTCTGCCATGCTTGGTCATCTTCTCTTTAAGCTTCAGAACTTGGTCCAAAGGCAGAACCGGCGGAGACTGAGGATCGTCCGGGGTGGGACATCTGGAAGCGTCGATCTGTTCCCTGACGGAAACATCCTCGCTAGGCTGACTCAGGCTCAGGCTAGAACCACACATGTGTAAAGATTCCAGTTCCTTTATCCTCTTGTCAAGCTGAGCGTCCATGTCTCTCAATTCCATCTTCATCTGCTTCAACACTGACGAGTTTACGTCGAAGTGCTCGCTGCTCAGTTTGTGCTTCCTGAGCTCCTCCTGTAGGCGACGGTAAAGTAAGTAAAGAACGTAACGTTAAATTCAACGCTTCAGAATCGAAATCTTGCCTGAAGATGACCGATGTGTTCGTTAAGTTGAATATTCTCGCCTCCCATCTTGATCGAGTCCAATTCCTGGGCCAATTCCTGTTGATTTTTCGTCTGCACGTTGATCAGTTCTTCGAGCTGGTCGATTTGGGTCTGTAGCGCCTCTTCTCTCTCGGTTTTAGCCTGCACCTGCTGCTCCAGGTCGGTGATTATGTCTCTCAGGACCCAAATCTTGTCTATTGCGGCCTTCAGCTCGCTCTCAACTTCGGACTTTCTGGCCTCAGCCTCGGACATCATGGAAGACATCTCGTGCATCTGGGATTCAAGGGCTTCCACCTATATTTTCCGCAATCGATCTGTGTTCTTCAAGTGATATTTACAAAAGCATGCAATGGTGGTAAAACTACGACAATAAGCCTCCTCCGATGTTTCTATGCTACATTGCGACACTTAAAGCACACATGTAATGTAATATCTAGCTTATTAAATTATTCCTCGCTTTCATTCGATGAAAACTTTTGTTAAATAGACAACAATAATTTTCAGTAACGTTATTATTGCCCGAAACCTTGAAGAATTGTTAATTTGTGATCTAGAATGACTGGAAATCAATAATTCTAGACCTGCTTAAGACACATGAGATGGAATATGTGTTAGAAAATAGATAATAGACTCACGGTGGCTTCGATGTCAGTCGTTCGAAGCGTGCGGGTGCCTGGATAAGTTGATGTTGGTAGAGGCGATAGCGTAGAAGACTGCTTTGCGCGACAAAACAGAAAACCAAAACCACAGTGCAGAGAAAAGAAAAAAAAATTAAAACAACGTGACGCTTAGTGTAACGTAGTAATTAAATAGGTGTGACCACAATTACCAAATTAATATAAATAAAAAACATGATATTTATAGTGTGTTAAATGTTTGTGAATAATAAAATGTTGCGATGCGTGTTACAAGCTTTTGTGCCATTGTTACATTGTAAATAACTCTGCGATCATCGTTAAGTCGGCCAAAACTTCAGTGTGTGTGTGTTACGATGATTAATCTAGCCACCAAAATCGTGAATGTAATTACACAAGTATTTAAATAACTTTAAAATACAAAAATATGCACATTTCAAGTGTTCAAAATTACTGTATTTTATATTTCGATGATTTCCACGAATTGCTTACCTCGGAAGTGATTCTTTGGTCTCGTTCCTTCTCGCGATCTTTTTCTTTCAGTTGTTCGAGCAACACTTCGATCTTACGAGCAGCCTCATCTCTCTCGGCTTCTCGCTCGCCGGCCTGTTCCTCAAGGAATTTTCTCATCGCTCGTAATTGTTTATCCGCAGCTTCGATCTGAGCGTGATAGTTTGGAGTATTAAATTCTGAACGACGAGTACGAGATCATAGTTTTTGAATAAATGGGAATGATAAGATTAATAAGCTTCCGTAAAATTGGGAAAATATCAACGTCTTGATGTTTGTCAGATTCGTTAAGGGCTCGTTGAATCGATTGCAAATAATCAAGGATCTTAAAATCGGAGTAATCAAGCTTGAAGATTGAAAAGATTGAACAGAAAATTCAAAATCGAGTTCAAATTTCTATGAATAATCAATTCTGCACATCTTTTGATTCGAGAAACAGCAAAATAAGACGTTTCAAAGCACGACGATCAGTCATACACACAAAGCGAACGAGTAATGCGGATAAAATATTCTAAAAATTGAATCAAATGAAGCTTATGCGTCGGATAAAAATTAATTAAACAGTAATAAGATGACAACCACCCACTCCACCTCATGCAACCACATAACAGGCGAATTTTTAATTTTTTTTATTTTTCATTTTAGCATTTGTAGTCCGAAAACAAATTCTATGCATATTTTTTTTTTTTTTCTTTCGTGACCTTCGACGGTGTCGTGGAAGTAAATTTTTAATCGTCGTCAATTAGCAGCAGATTGACGATGATTATTGAGCCTCCAATTATAACGACTGCGATAAAATTTGGTCAATTATTATTATTATAAACAAGGGGATAGCGTGAGTATAGTACAGCGAATGCATAATTGTTTTAATATTAGTAATTCCTGTGATTTACCTTTCGGCAGCAAACCCTGTGAATGTATGGGGGAGGAGTGGGGTCAAAAGATACCTGCTGGCAAGACAACAGAATGCAAATCAATTTCATAAAAAATCTGTACCGCAAGCTCACGGGGAATCATAATCTATGCGATTTATTGTCTTTTATTGTATTTTTAGTTTTTTCTTAAAATCTCTCTCATTTCATTCCGTCGTCAATTCATCTGGGAATTCAAAAAATCAAGAGAAAAATAATATCGGAACTCATCAAAGGCGCCTAAATCCTCTAGAAATCACGCTCAGAAAAGTTAATCCGTCTAACTTAATAGGAAAGTGTGATTTAAAAAAAAAAACCAGATAGATACAACAATTATTCAGAGTCTTTTAGCGCAGGCTCCAAATATGTTTTAATTTTTTTCATGATCATCATCTATTTCCCTCTAGACGAGCCTAAAAAAACTATATTATATAATGAGACTGAAATTTGGCGAAAAACTCCCATCTGAGGACTGCAATTTTTTTTAGAATTCACTGGTCTGACCAATTCTAGAAATTATGCTCGCTTTTCAGTTTTCGAAACCCTTTTGAGTCATGAAACTGACAATTTTTCAAATTAGTTTTCTGTATTAACGTTGAGAACTCGAATTCCATATTATATATAGGTAATTTTCTTCATGCCGAAAGAAAATTTATGATCAAAGATCCGTTTGGCCTAGAATAAAAATCATCTACTATAAAAAATTTGAACGTTTAGGAACACGACGCTGTAATATCTATCCTCAATCTAGTAAAGTACAAGTGTACAATGTAAAAAAAAAAAAAAAAATTTGTGGCTAGAGATCTAAAAAAACTCTCGGTGTGAAACATTCTTTCAGTGTTCTTCAGCCTTCGCGCGTCTCTTCTCAATTTTTATCCCCCAAAAATGTTGATTTATCCACTGGATATCGGCGCCTTTGAATTATAAAAACTTCATAATGATGTTTTCCTAAGAATAATTCACTCCTCATGACTTTTGCCGTAGAGAATAAAACAAAGCAGTTTCCCTTCTACAAAAAATGAAGAGGAATGCATCGATTTGATCCATATTACCAGTCATACAGCAAAACAATATTCTCAAAATCATACCAATAGGATACCTAGAAATAATAATATTTCATGCAGTTAATATTCGTAGAAAATATTCATTACCTGAAGCTGCAAATCTTCTTTCTCCTTCTTCGCTTCGTCCGCGACCTTATCGCCTTGCCTACACAAGTCTTCTATCAACTGTAACAGGTACGAATTTTCGCCTCCTCCGTTGGACAGCACCGTTCTCACTGTAAAAAGAAAATAATAAGTATCACTTTCTCTGCCTCTGAAAAATATCTCGATTTTTCACCTCTTTCTTCAAGTTGGGACAGATTCTCAGCGATCACGTCGCCGCCGGACTCCTCATGCTCTCCGTACCCTTCGCTGATTATTTCTTTCTTGTTATCAACGGTCGTAAGCTTGATTTGAAGTTCCTGAATCTTTCCTTTCAGTCTTTCGTTCTCCTCCTGGTATCTAAAAATCAGGCTTTCAGCCTCTGCGAACTTCATGCCGAGTTCCTCGTTCACTTTACTCGACCAGAGCACCTGCTTGGCCAGTAAATCGATCCTCGATTCTTCGGGAGTCGCGGAAAATCCGAGTATCTCAGCGGCCTCGGACTTCAATCTACCCAAACAATTGTCCAGCTCGATTTTCAACTCCTTAGCCACGTCCTTGTCCCCCTTGATCAATTCGAACAAGGCGTTGTCGTCGTTGATCAGAGTCTGTATACCAGAGTAGCGAGGCGCGAAGTGGACCCTCTTGATCTTCCTCGTCGGAGCCGCTTCAGCCTCTTCTTTTCCAGCATCCGACGACTCTCCCTCGATTTTGTCATCACCTTCTTTCGCCTCGACGGCAGAAGTGGACAAATGCGTCTTTAGCACTTCGGAAATCAGAGTATTGTTCACCTCCTCCTCGCACATTGTGAAATAGTTGATCAACTCGCCGACCAAACTCTTCAGGGTAGAACAAGTCTTGTGTAAATTGTCCCTGAAAATATTAATCGACGATTTTAATTCGTTATCTCAATTATTGAGCACCGATTTCGCACCTTTCTTTGATCAGTAGATTTTCCTGGTCCGAATCATCGTCTCCCAGATGATTTTTCGGAGCCCCTTGAAGCTCGGTTTTGATTTTGTCCAACTCTTCGTTATGGCGTTCGATATTCCTCGTCAAGATCCTCGAATGTTCCTCCCTGAGTTTAGCCAGCTCTAGAGAATGCTGTTCCGTCAGCTCTCGAATTTCCCGTTTCGAACCGTCGGTGAATTTGTCGCGAAGTTCGAGCAGTTCCGCGGGCCAACTTTGCTGCGCGTCGGTTTCGTCCGTTGACAGCAACGCCTGCATAATGCCGATGTCACGCTATCAAAACATTGCTCTCAAATAAAAGGTAAATTCAATTTCATCTATTGACAAAGCGACCCCTGCAACCAGATTAGTAGAAAGTCCTCAGATCCCATCGATAGCGACGTTTCGTGTTTTATTTACTGTGTTAACGTTCTACCAAATATCGTGTGAATGTATCTAGCAGCGTGAGCCTCTGAAAAAGGATAGCGAAGCAGTTTGCAGGTGGCAATGGGCTACCTGAATCTGTTCCTGTAGCGCGTTGACGATGTCAAGCCTGGCGAGAGCGACTTGTTCTTCCAGTTGATGACTGTAGGCGGCTCTCAGTTCGGTCAACTCGCCACTTTCCAGGGCAATTGGATCCAAATCCGTTTGACATGGCTGCATGCGCAGGAGATCAGGTCCACACAACACATATGTTAGTTACAAATGGGAATTCAAGTTTCGATACTCTTACATACACATTTATTTTACCGATTTATTATTGATTATTCATTCAAGTTACGCATCCAAAGATCCAGGAGTTATTTAATACGACTATTTCCAAGAGAAGAAGAGAACGAGGGACCAAAGTCCTGCATGCTCACGTTTGGGACAGTTTTTTAAGACCTTTAATCGTGCTTCTGTGCCAATCGAGTCTAATTTTCTCCTCTATTTTCACTGAGAAAGTAGTTCGCCGCATGGTGTCTTTGTTTGAATAACGATAAATCAGTGAGGCTTGAATCTAACAGATAACTCGGGGTCAGAGGTCACGTGGAACGGTGGAAAAGAGAAGCTATGAGCTCAACGACGGAGGGATTCGAGGTTTTTTTGCTAGTCTCTTCGGATGGAATGTGACAATCGATCAAAGTGATTTTGAATGTGCGAAGGATCTTTGAAAAATCGGTCAGTTAAAAGTGATAAAAATCGTCATTTCAATTCAGTGTCAATCTCCTCAGATTCTTCCATCTGGCTAAAAATCATTTACGTAATAGTTCCTCTCGAAAAACAATCAGTTTTCAATAATTTTATGATCGAAGAAGTCCTGATTAGGTCAAACTGTGTGGACATCATTTCTTCTCCTTTTTAACATAGTTTCCGAACGTTATAATCGTCTCAAATAAAAATCATCAAAAAAATTACACTATCCCAATTTTTTTAACGCATCAAGAATTTTGTGTTTTCTTGTTAGTTGCGAGACTGCCGAGGCTTTCAATATTTTCTTATGTTCAGAACCGAAAGTTTTAATTCGAGAAGTCTTTAAAAACGAAAAAGGAAAAAGAAAAACAGAGAAAGATCCACATAATTAGATAGAATCGTTGACCGAAGGCCTAGAAAAACTCTAGCGTCAATAGAATTCTAAATTGGTCACATATTTTTTGGTAATTCTCTTCGAATCTTAAGAAAAAATCGTCGATCTAGAAAAGTTTCAAACCATCGTAACTCTTGAAAGAATTGATTAACAAAATTTGCAACCTGACCAAATTCTAATTTTTTCCTGACTGAAATTCGGACGAATCGGTGATTATTCGAGAATGTAATAAATAATGCTGTTAATCAATGGTGAAAGAAAATTATTTTTGAGGATATTTTTTTTATACAAGTTTTGCTACTATTTTCCATCGATGAAGATTTCCGCGCGAGGGAGAAAAAAAACATGGCTGGGGATCTTTTATTCTGTCTTGTTTTACGTCACGACAAAATTCCTTAATTCTTCCCTGACCATTTTTCAAATTTCCTAACTTTTCCCTAACTCCCCGGTTTTCCCTGACCAGTGGCCACCATGAAATCGTGAATCGTAGCGATTATTGAACAGTGTGTGATAGACTAGTAGATTATTAAAAAACCCTACAAAATTAAACGCGCATACATGCATCGCTAGATTTCTCAGTATCTCCGGTTATTTATCGTGCAAGAATCACCTGCATGCTGAAATAACGCTCGATAATGCAAGTTAGGATGAAAAATAATGGTTTCGTCGATATTGAATCTCACCTGATGGACCGCCTTAACGACTCCCCGCTTCTCCGCCCTGTCTTCGAGCTCTTTAAGTTCTTCTCGATGCGTATTTTGCTGCTCCAACAATTTCCTCTCGTACTCCGTCTTCAGGCTTTCGAGCTCTTGGACCTTCGAGTACAACTCCTGCTGGATGGAAACCATCTTCTCCGTGCTCTCCAGTCTCGACTTGATGATATTCTCTCCCTCGTTGAGCTCGATCTTATTTCTCAACTCGCTGTCCGTCTTCTGATTATTGAGACAGTCTCCGCCGCCGCCGAAGTACAAATCGTCGGTCAGCTCTTCGATCTCGCTGTCGTTGTCAGACATCTTTTTCGACTGCTGGCTGAACACCTCCTCCGAATACTGCTTCTCCATCTGCAGACATTTCTGCTCAAAGTACGTCCTCAGCTCCTCAATCTCCTTGGAATGACGCGCTTCGAGCTCAGCTTTCACGCCGCTGACGGTCGCTTCAAGCTCGGTGTCTTTCCTAATCTCCCCAATTTCCTTGGCGTGTTTGTCGATCAATTCCTCCTTCTGTTTGATCAGCGCCGCCTTTTCGTCGAGTAGATCTTTTCTCTCGTCCATCAGCTGCCGTATTTTTATTTCAAGAGCGTTCATGTCTTCCTTGGACTGTTTATTGATCAAATTCTCATTCTCCTCCTCAAGTTTCTGCTGTTCCTTTCTGAGCTCGTCGAACTTCGCCTGCAATTCTTCAAGCTTTTCGTTTATATCTTCGTAGTTCGACTGCTTCGCGATAAGCTTTTCTTTCTCCGCGGTCAATTCGACCACTCTCTGTCTCAGAGCGCCGATCTCGTCTCCCGTCGACGCCTCTTCAATCCTAAAAGACGACTCGGACTCTGGGATCGTCGCGTTCGGGTCAGATTGATCGGTCAATTTGCTGTCCTGAACGGAGGCGGACTCGTTTCCGAAGCTCACGCTGCCCGCCAAAGTCTGGTTGAGTCTCTCCTCGGCCTCCGCGCACTGCTGCCAAGCAGCGGCGAGCCCCTTTTTCAACTGATCAGATTCCTCCTCGGCTCTCTTGAGCCTCTCCGTCAAGTTCTTGACCTTCTTGATGCTAGTGCTCTTCTCGTTATTCAGCTTCGCTATCTGCTCTTCCAGCATCGCGTTTTGCCTTTTCAAGGACTCTACTTGGTCCCTTAGAATCGGATCAGTTTTTCCGGGAGAATCGACGGAGTCCTTTCGCTCCTCGTCATCGCCCCCGAAGTACAAAGACCCTTGGAACAATTCCGTAGGCGCGGAAAGTTCTTTGGCAGAGTCGACATCTCCTTTGAATTTGTCGTGCGAGTTTTTGGCATCTTTCAGCTGCTTTTCGTAGGCGCGATTCATCGAGTTCGCCTTCTCGAGTTCTTCGCGAGCCTTCGTCACCTCGTCTTCGAGCCCGTTGATTCTCTCCGCCAGCTGCTTCTCCATCGCCGCCTTTTCCTCCAGCCTCTGTTTGGTCAGTTGAAACTGAAGCGCAACTTCGTCGAACGTCTGATACGTAGTTTCGTTGAACTCGCTTCCGGTGTTGATGCTGATCCCGCTCAATCTGGACAGAGACTTTTCGAGATCGAATATTCTGCTGCTCATGGACCTCTCGTGAATCTGGCTATTCTCGATCAGGGATTGCGCGGCCGAATACTTGGCCGAAACGTCGTCGAATTTCGACTTCAAGGACTCGTTGTCCTGCCTGAGAGCCGTGACGTTGGTCAGAGCCTGTTCCAAAGATCGTTCTATGCTCTCCTTGGACTCCAGGACGCTGGAGCTCGCCACGTACTTCGCGGTGATTTCGTCCAGCTGAATTTTATGCAGGTTTATCTGCTCCTGGAGCATCTCCTTCTCCGTTTTGTGCTGCCGGCGATTCCCCTCCATCTGGAGGGTAAGATCCTCGAGCTGAGATTTGCACAGGCTGGCCTCGGCCTGCGCGGTGTGCTGAGCCTCGCAGTAGTTCACCAGCTCCAATTTCAGAGCCTCAACCGTCGTTTTGTAGTTCGTCAACTGCGACTGGAACACCGATAGCTCCTTGGCGTGCCTAGTTTCGAGGTCCGGTAGCTCTCGGTTCAGTCTGTCGGACAGTAATTTGTTCTCTTCGGTGACGAGTCGGAGCTGCTTTTCGTAATTTTCTCTGATAGTCGACAATTCCTCGTTGTGGGACGCCGCCAAGTCCTAGAAAGTGAAATTTTTCATTGAAGAAGCCGAGATTCCGAGAAGCTAAACAATTCTTGGCTTACTTTAAGCTCGTTTTGGTGTTTCACAGAGCTCGCGTTAGTTTCCGTGTTAAATTTCTCCAAAATGACGTGCATGTCACGTTTAATCTTCTCCACACGAGATTCGTATTGTTTTTGTTGCTCCAATGTTTCGTTGATGTTCAGATTGTTCTCCGCAGCTCCCGCACGAATCCTCTCGTTCAACTGATCGATCTGAAGTTTGTAGTCGTTTATCTCCGCCTTTTGGGTCTCGCTCTCGATCTCCGCCCTCCTCTTATCCTCGTTAGACTTATTCAGCTCCGTCTTTAGCTCGTTTATCATCATCTTGTGATCTATCAGAGTGTTCTCCAGGGTCTCGATCTAGAATTACAATTCAACGATTACTTTTCCATCTTAGTGTCTTTCGCTAAATCAGAAAAAAATAAATGGATCCTCTGTTTCGAAGCCACCTTTTCGTGCAGAGCTTTGTCCTCTGCAACCGGGCCTCGGTTCTCAATCTGCATCGAATTCAGGGCGTTCAGCTGTATCAAGAGTCCGTCTCTGGCGGAGAGAGTCTGTTCTAGCGAGGCGGTCAGGTCTTCGATGAGATTATCTCGTTGACTAACGGCCCTCTCGAATTCCTGGAGCTGTAGGTTGAAGAATTGACGAGATCAATGTTAAAAATTTCCCAAATCGTCTAAAATGAGTCTAAAAAATAGTCCGATCGTTTCACCTTCGCGTGATACGTCAGCACCATGTCCTTATAATTAATACTGCTACTAGCACGGCTCTGGGAGGAGTTCGGGGACGAAGCTTCCCCCCTCAGATTGTCGATCTCCGCATTCAGGGCCTCGACAACGGCCTCCTTTCCTTGGAGCAGTTCTTCGAGCTCGGCTACGCGTCCAGCCATCCCTTCTAGATCGCCTTCTCCCTCTCCTTCGCTCATGCTGACACTGCTGTGCGTCAGATCCCGCAGAGAAACGTTCATCTGTTTTGGAAATTGAGTTATTTTCAGCAGAACTGAGATTATAGCTTAGCAACTGTATCAAATGTGAATTGATTATCTTACACTCCCACTGGCGCCCTGGGTTTCTGTGGATCGAACCTGCGGCTCGTTTCGCGATGATTCGGCATCGGAAATCTCAGCGGATTGATTGCTGCTGCTGTTATGACTGCTGTACAAACGTTCAAGCTTGTACTTGGCCAGCTAGAAACAGTAAACGCAGGCAACTAAGGACGTGACGATTATCGAATATTTACACACAAAAAAACGAGTTGAAAATAAAAACGTTCGTAGTTTTTTTACAGTGGAGCGTAACAATGATCCGAAATAATTATCAGCGGGTTCTTATCATGTTCGGATACTCTTAAAAGCTTCTGCAAAAGGGACTCAACCCTTGTCCTAAGAGGAAGATAAAAAGAAGAAGAGAGAATGGAAGAGAAAAGGCTAAAAGCTAGAGAAAGAAACTGGATTAAGTAGGTGATTGGGTCCTATATTCATTATTAAGACCATAGCTTGGACCATAGGAATGTTTGCCGGAGTCATAATATTGTTAGGAGCGAACTGAGTATCATGTGACGAATCAAATTACGAGACGTGATTCTTTTAGGGCCGAATCCGAGGAGGTGAGGTCAGCCTGACTTCGAGATAACGAATTAACGAATGAATTAATGAATGTGGAGTGTACTGTAAAATGCGCAGTTCTCTAGACCCTTCACGCTGATGTTCATAACACGTTTACTTTAATACATGGTACAAGAATGTATAAGAAGCTGTAATCGAAACTCTAAACGACTATGTGCCAAAAAATTATTTCGGTACTTTTGAATTCGGAATTATGGCCTTCCAGCAGATAATCATTCGGAATTTCAAGCCCGTCCACTGTAATCCTTGTTCAGAATTTAACAGACCAAGTGTAAGCGAACCAAATTGATTAATTTATCTCCACAACTGGGGAGAGATTCTTCTTCTATTCGAGCATGCGAACCTCAGAAGGATAGAAAACGACTGGTATACTGACAGTATAATTTTTTATCGAGTTCATCGAGATCTTTGTGGGGTTTGCACACTCGAATAGAGGAAGAATCTCTTCCTAGTTGAAAACAAATTAATGAAGCGGAGACTTTGGTGAAATTTTAAAAATCGCTATTAGAGGTCGTATAGAAAAATCTTTCCGCAGTTTTTCAATAACGCTAGTACGGGCTGTGATAAAGAATTTCAGCCTCCTGCGATGAAACAGTAAGCGCAAGGAACCTTGCGAAGAAGATTTTGCACACTGCTGCCAAAAATTCCTTGCGCATAAATTTTTATCGCAGGAGGCTGAGATTTTTTTTCACAGCCCATGCTACGATGCACAAAATAAAATCTATCGGTGGATCGATTCAAGGTCTTCTGGTCTCAAACTATTCAGTAAAGAGGCCTTTTCAAAATGAACAGAGAACTTATTGATCCGATCAAAATTGTACCAGATATTCATCATTTTTTATGGTACAATATCGTTTTTCTGTTTTCATGTACGTTACTTTTCATGATAACTCGAGTAAAAACGAAGTTATGAAAAAGTTCTCTGCGTTCATATTGAAAAGGCCTCTTTACCGAACAGTTTGAGACCAGAAAAACCGAGATCGGTCCACCGGTAGATTTTATTTCGTGCATAATGGACAGAAAAAGATTCATCTGAAAACCGAAAGTCTTAAAAATGACTTTCGGTGGCTTTGACATTTTTCAAATTTTAAGGTGTACGTTCCCCTCCAACTAATTTGGTTCGATTAGTCCGATAAATTCCAAATGTGAATATTCAAAAGATGTGAACAATTTACAGTAGAGTCACCACCACAGCAAGAAACTGTAATGAATGAAATCAAATGCGTTCATAAATAAGCATGATATGCAAGAAATGAATGAAAGAACTATTGCACATTGATTTCCGCGAAATCAAACACAATATGGATACAAGGAGACGAATAAAAAACAATTGACATTGATATCGATATCTTATCAATGAATTTAGGAGGACTGTCAGTTGAATGTAATTATTTGTCCATTCGGTGTCGTAATTAATTGTTCCAATGTTTTTAGCCAAATAAACGTTCGGATAATTCGAGTGATCATTCCAACATGCGATTGACCTCCGAAAAATCGACGTTCTACCGTATCACGTAGCCAAGATAACAATCGAGTCGAGTCAGGGCGAGTAAAATAACGTCCTAGCCGAGGGGTGAATCAAGAGGTAAAGGTAATCTGGTGTACGAAGGGCCGGAAATGTTGCGAAATGGCACAAAATGTCAAGAAATTTTTGGAAATGTGGTTTACAAATTTTTACTAGCGATTCACCCCTCGTTTGTCGTCCCTGACAGAAAAAACTGTTTTCATAGCGGACGGCACTATTTTAATATTCTTTGGCATAACTATACAGTTAAAATTGACATATTTAGGTTGTTTTTTTTTTTATTCAATAGATCGAGAATCGGTCAAGAAATTCTAGAATTTTGAAGAAAATCATATTCTCAGCAACAATCAATCGATCAATGTTACAAATGTGTCTACGATTAATTAAAAATAGTAAAAACAAGGACGGAGAATTGATTCAAAAGTATCGAAACCATGAGACGAGGAAGAAAATAAAACCGTTAGGGTTGAACAAAGGCGTTGTATTGTTTGGGGTTGTGTACGAACGTGTACATAATCGGTTTATTGACATTCGGGGACGTAAAGAGAAAAAAAACAAGGTTATGTGCGCTTTCAGAGTTCGAATCGTTCGATACACCGAGGTCGCGGTGTGTCGTTGATAGCGTTTAAAAATACAATCCTAATTATAAGTGTTTAGAAACAAGAAGAAGAGAGAAAAAAAAAGAGAGTCTAGTTTAACCAGAGTACATAGCCTCACCATTTCCCGGCCAGCCTCCAAAGCCTTCTTCCTCTTCTCCTCTCCGTCCATAATATGTAGAAAATCTTCTATATACACAGGTTTTTTAAATATATATGGAAATAAAAATTTGTCGTTAGTCGTTAGAAATAAAAAACAAACTTCCGAACTACATTTCGTTACATCTATACTCTTTAAAATAAACTCCCAGACTCCTCGACGACGGTTTGGTTTGTAATTACAAAATTTGTCGTGTGGTATAGCGTCGTCCGCGGGGAACCGCGGGGTTTCCAACGATCATAGGATGTCTCGAGTTGAGAGTCATCATCCACACCGCATTTTTGATCCTCTGTAAGGTGAAATGAAAGTCACGTGACCTCGATATGATTTACACTTGGCATTTTCAAACGCTATTTTCTCAGCCAAAACACATTCGATTGATGTGAAATTGATATCAGTGACGTAGAAAAATTGAATGTAGGGCCTGCCAATCGTGGATTTTCGAATATCGAAAGACATAATCAGAATTTTGTGTAACAATATTGTTCTGTAACCCAAGGAGGTGCTGCCCCTCGTGGAGAGAGGCAGCACTTCCTTGGATTAGAGAACAATATTGTTAAAAAACTGTTATTGCGTCTCGATTTTCGAAAATCCACGATTGGCAGCCCGTTCATTGAGTTTTTCTACGTCACTGATATCAATTTCACATCAATCGAATGTGTTTTGGCTGAGAAAATAGCGTTTGAAAATGCCAATTGTAAATCATATCGAGGTCACGTGACTTTCATTTCACCTGTCGACCAATCAGCGCGCGGGATCGCAGCGCGGGAAAATGATCGGAGGTTTGAAAAATAGTCGGTCGGCTGATATACCCACGTGGCCGCCATGTTGGAGACCGGGACGAGGCACTAGTCAGCTGTCAGCGAACTACATAAAGACGACGCGTAAAACGGTGAGAAGAGAGAAAGTGAGTGTTGTGTATTCTTTTTGTAACCGTCGTTGTACAAATGCCGGGATTCAAATTTCTCAAATATATATCGATACTAGAAGAAAAACAAAAATACAAAAATACAGCATGAGCGATGTACTGCACGTCGAGGTCTGTCAGAGGATTGACAGGTTCGTATTTATTATTATTCTTTTAATTCCAATCGTAAACAACTTGTTTGCCCGTTGTATAGCCTGAAACCGGCTAACCGGCGGCTACTACGTAGTAGAATAATCGACCTCTTTCGCTTTTATATACTGCGATCGAAAATATTGAATAAATAAACACATTGAGTAAACAATTGATCTACGTTCAATTTTTTATCTATTATTATTATTACTAGATTTTGTTGGATAAACAATTGAGATTCTATATATAAATTATTATTTACTTATATATGTATATTATTTTTTCTATGTATAATTATTTCCAGTTAATTAGGCTACTTACATATTCCAATTATTATACTTTATTCATTCATTCATTTCTATAATTGAATATCAATTTAACAATTTTTTTTTTTCTAATTATTGATGCGAATTTATCCCTCTGCTTAAAATAATAATAATAATAATGAGATTTAATATCTACGATTAGCTCTATTGATCTCGTTTTTTTATTAATTCGTGTCTAATTCTTGTATTTCAAGCCTGTTGTCTACGGAGGAAATCGTTACAGAGGTTCAGGACGAATTGGAGAAGCTCCAGATAGTAGATCTGGGGGAGACTATCCTGGGAAAAGATTGTCCCAATCTGATCCTGAAAGACCATATCGAGAGTATATCGTGCTATCGCAACGTCAATGCTGTACGAATTAAACAAAATTTTCGTTCGATATCGCTGTTCATCGGTGACCCGATCTTATTATTCCAATAGAATAATTGTTTTTTGCATCGAACGCCTTTCAGATCACGCAGCGCATCAATTTGAAAGACGGAGTGGATCTCAAAATCCACGTTTATAGACTCCAAGAGGAAGAACCGGCTACGGAAACCATCCAAGAAGGTGACAATGGCTCCGATGAACTGGCCGTAGCCACGCACTGGGTTCTTCCTTCCATTGAGTTCAAGGGACTTTGGGAGAGTCTTTACTACGATTCCGATGTGAAGGAGAATGTAAGAGCGACGGACTAAGACTTTTGGGACTTTTTGTTTGATTTTTTAATCCGTTCGTCGGCTTCTTTCGATGTTTCAGCTACTCAGCATGATAGAAACGACGCTTCTGTTTTCCGACTGTGAAATAGACGCCAATATCATAAGCTGGAATCGAGTAATACTGCTTCACGGACCCCCTGGAACGGGAAAGACGAGCTTGTGCAAAGCTCTCGCACAGAAAATCGCGATTCGATTCAACGATCGATACTCGCACTTTGCCTTAGTCGAGATTAACAGCCACAGTTTATTCTCAAAGTGGTTTTCCGAGGTAGTCGACATTCTTTAGAGTTTAAAAACTTAGAAACTTGAAAAGAAAACGAAGAAGCCACAAAATGCGATCGAAAGCTTTGAAACTCTGAGTATTTCATGAAGAATTACGCAAAACCAATCGAATCGGATTGAATTTTTATGATGATTTTAGCTCCTGACTAAAATTAACAGCCACAATTCATCATCATTCTTCAGAGTTTAAGACCTTAGAAACTTGGAAAAAGTCCCAAAGAATCTAACAAATTCGATCGGAAGTTCTAAGCTCCGAAATTCTCATTTAAATGTAGAATCAATCGATTCTAATTGAATTTAGGGACTCTTTCAGGATGTTTTTCGTTCCTGACTCGGTCTAATTATTTTTCCAGAGCGGAAAATTGGTGATGAAGATGTTCGCTCAGATAAAACAGCTGCTCGAGAACCCAGACGCTCTGGTCTGCGTTTTGATCGACGAAGTCGAGTCCCTTGCCCACGCGAGGAAGTCCTCGATATCTGGAACGGAGCCGAGCGACTCGATCCGAGTGGTTAATGCTCTGCTCACTCAGCTGGACCATATCAAGCGATACCCAAACGTGCTGATTCTCACTACCAGCAACGTGACAGAGGCCATAGACTTGGCTTTCGTTGATCGGGCGGACATCAAACAGTACATCGGGCACCCGAGCGAGATTGCTATCTACAAAATCTATCAATCTTGCATAAAGGAACTCATCAAGGTGACTGGGACTCTGCGAGGCGATTCGAAGACTCGAATTCACGTTTTTTCGTCGTTTTTCAGGCGCAGATAATAGAAAACGAGACGATCCACGAGATATCGCATCTGAAGATGAACGGGTACGAAGAGAACGCGACGACGAGGCAGAGTCTGCGGCTCCTGGAACTCAGTCGTGAGAGTATCGGACTGAGCGGTCGAGCCTTGAGGAAGATACCGTTTTTGGCGCACGGTCTTTACCTCCGTACAAAAACGTCGAGTTTGTCTCAGTTTTTGAGAGCCATGCATCTGGCGGTCTCGAAGCAGAAGGAAGATGCGCTGGAGAGAGATTATTGATAGCTGATATTCTTTTTCCTTAAACTTCAAAGTCCTATGTATTACCTAATCCTTAATTTATTATTATTTTTTTATCACATTTTTTCGTATCCTTTTTTTATCGCCATCGCGTCGTCAAATTATAGAATGTCGACTGGAATTTCTTCATAATTGCTTTTATATCTAGTTCCAGCTAATGTGTACCCTAATCGATTATTTATGGTTTCTTTATTTCACCAGTGTCGGTCGTTATACAAGCATAACGTCAACTCGATCGAAATCGTTACAATTTCCTCGACTAGACCGTTGTAGATAAAGACAAAGAACAAACTGGAAATACTCTTCGATAATGCTTCGTAATACCGACAATATAGATTATAGACAGTGTGTTGTATTTATTATGTATAACGTATATGTATAAAGTAAGTGGATGAAGAGAACTCTGCTGGATGTACTGTACACATAGATTGTATGAGGAAAAGAAGAATGTAATACATATCATAATTTTATACAATAACACAAACTTGTTTACTTATTTATTATTTTTTTTTTTACTCATATGAGGAAAAATTCAATTTAATAGAATTCTTCTTCTTTTAATGAAGATTTAGATTCTCTTACTGATATCTTTTTCAATATCCAGGAAATCCGTATCAATTTTAATCCGAAATAATAAGTCTTTCACCTACAAAACTCTAAACAAATCAATTCTACCTCATCACAATGAAAAGAAGATTCGAATATTCCCGCCGAAACAGGCGAAGATCGTGGCTATGGCTAAAAAGTGTCGAAAAGCCGGTCTCATTGGGTAAAATGTTGGTTCCGTGATTCTCCGCGGTGCGTCAGCGCCGCAGTCGCGCATCTCCGGTGGCCTATGGTCCGTGTCCGAGTCTATCTGACCACGAAAGAACCTCTGGATATTTCAGTTGTTTTCAAGCGCTAGTGCAAGTTGGTCGTAGAGTCGAAAATCGACGTGAAAAAATAAACGATATCCGTTTTAGCCGATAAATATATAACACGTTATAAATAGGACATAACAGTGCGGAAAATCGGGTTTAAAAACGTTCGTTACTCAAACTCGCGGGGTGGTGGTCGGTGGTTTATCAACAGTGTTTGCCTTTGTAGATAAAAAAGAAAAAGGAAAAAGAATCAAACGAAAGTGGTGCATGTGACGAAGTACGAAACCGCGTCTCGGAGAATCTCATATCGCTGTCGTCTGATCGTTAGATTTTCTTGATAGAAAATTGAAAACCGATCGGAGAGAAATGTCGCAGCGCGACACTGTGATACACCTCGTCGCCGGAGGGTGGGTCTCTCAATTGGACGATATTTATTTATTTCTATTTATAGAAACGATAGTATATGCATATACCGGTTATAAATAGCGAACGACACGTTCGGAGAGTTTGATGCATTGTTGAGTAACCCGATGCAATTATTTACCTCCTAAACACGACGACGCAGTTAGACCCGCGAGCCCGGGCTAACTCTTCCTACTTCTTTCTACACGATATCCTATCCACACACACACACTGGTTCAGGTTGTGCGCAGTGAGTGAATAAAACGAAAGGAAGGAGGAGAAGCAGAGAAAAAAACAACAGAACACCGCATGCGTTGATAATGATGAAATCTAGCCTCATATTTAATATACAGCGGACCAAAAAATTATCCAAAATAAACACGTGGTGAATTTTATATTATTAAAATCGATAGAAGAATGTTTTTTTTCAAAGATTGTCGAGTAATTTGTTTTTATTATTCTCGTGACCGTGGATGTGGACGCGTAATTGCGTATCGCGTACTGCGTTCATGCACGTAGTTGTTGAACCGTGTGGTTATGTAGTTTGTATTCATACGCGCGGCGGTATAGGCCTGGGTAAATTTTTACGGTAAGACTACCGAAAATGAGATACCGATGGAGTGGAAAATTACACGAAGAGATGTTAATTGATTTTTCTTCTAGATGTGTGATAGGGAAATTTGTGTGTAAGATGGAAGCCGAAAAAAAGCCGGGTGGTAAAATTCCATCTTACAATTAGATCACAAAATCGTTTAGAGAGATTCTAAAACTCTCAAAAACGTCCGTGGATTTATATTCATTGTTTGTTTACTCAATTATTATATTCACGTGCTAACGTTCTCTCGCGACTCGAGACGCGAGTCCAGACGGTTTATTAACACCAGCTATTGCGCATTACGTAACAGAGTCTCATTGAATAAAATATCTACACGTTCTTCTTTTTCAATTAATTTTGATTTCTCGTTTATACATACAATCTCACTGATTATTTATCTGTAAATCGATGTTGTTTTTATGTCTTCTTTTAGTTGGTTTTTTTTTTTTTTTTTTTTTTTTTTTATCGATAGAATCCGGTAAACGCGTCACATATGAAGAGAGATGTATCGAGAGTTTTACGTAGATATACAGCTACTCGATAGATACGTCTGCGATTGCGCCCAGATGGTGCTTAGTTCCGCAATATTTGATATCTGAAATATAAAGAATAAATAATATTTTTATTTCTTGAGGGTATTTCCAGTGAAAGACCCGATTCATCTTTCGTAATAGAACAAGATAATAATAATATAACCTAGAAATACGTACATCGTATGAGAATTCTCCTAACATCTGAACAGTCTGAAGTTGGCTGGGATCGGAAAACAAGCTTTAGACAGTCTGAACTTGGTTGGAACTGAGGAACAATTTTTCGAACAGTCTCAACTTGACTGTAATCGAGAAACAAGTTTTCGAACAGTTTGAAGTTAGCTGCAATCGAGAAACTTGCTTTTCAACAGTCTGAAGTCGAGCAATCTGCAATCTGCAATCGAGAAACTTGCTTTGGAACAGTCCAAAGTTGGCTGCATTCGAGAAACTTGCTTTCCAACAGTCTGAAGTTGGCTGGAATCGAGAAACAAGCTTTTCAACAGTTTGAAGTAAGCTGTAATGGAGAAACTTGCTTTGGAACAGTCCGAAGTTGGCTGCATTCAAGAAACTTGCTTTGGAACAGTCTGAAGTTGGCTGGAATCGAGAAACAAGCTTTCAACAGTTTGAAGTAAGCTGTAATCGAGAAACTTGCTTTGGAACAGTCCGAACTTGGCTGCATTCAAGAAACTTGCTTTGGAACAGTCTGAAGTTGGCTGGAATCGAGAAACAAGCTTTTCAACAGTTTGAAGTGAGCTGCAATCGAGAAACTTGCTTTGGAACAGTCTGAACTTGGCTGTAATCGAGAAACAAGTTTTTCAACAGTTTGAAGTAAGCTGTAATCGAGAAACTTGCTTTGGAACAGTCTGAACTTGGCTGGAATCGAGGAACAATTTTTAGAACAGTCTGAAGTTAGCTGCAATCGAGAAGAAGTTAACTGCAATATAGAAACTTGCTTTGGAACAGCCTGAAGTTTGCTGAAGTCGAGAAACTTGCTTTCTAACAATCTGAAGTTAGCTGCAATCGAGAACAAAGTTTTTTACTAGTTTGAAGTGAGATGCAATTGAGAAACTTGCTTTGGAACAGTCTGAAGTTGGCTGGAATCGAGAAACAAGCTTTTCAACAGTTTGAAGTAAGCTGTAATCGAGAAACTTGCTTTCCAACAATCTGAAGTTAGCTGCAATCGAGAACAAAGTTTTTTACTAGTTTGAAGTGAGCTGCAATCGAGAAACTTGCTTTGGAACAGTCTGAAGTTGGCTGGAGTCGAGAAACAAGCTTTTCAACAGTTTGAAGTAAGCTGTAATCGAGAAACTTGCTTTCCAACAGTCTGAAATTAGCTGCAATCGAGAACAAAGTTTTTTACTAGTTTTAAGTGAGCTGCAGTCGAGAAACTTGCTTTGGAACAGTCTGAAGTTGGCTGGAATCGAGAAACAAGCTTTTCAACAGTTTGAAGTAAGCTGTAATCGAGAAATTTGCTTTCCAACAATCTGAAGTTAGCTGCAATCGAGAACAAAGTTTTTTACTAGTTTGAAGTTGGCTGCAATCGAGAAACTTGCTTTGGAACAGTCTGAAGTTGGCTGGAGTCGAGAAACAAGCTTTTCAACAGTTTGAAGTAAGCTGTAATCGAGAACAAAGTTTTTTACTAGTTTGAAGTGAGCTGCAATCGAGAAACTTGCTTTGGAACAGTCTGAAGTTGGCTGGAATCGAGAAACAAGCTTTTCAACAGTTTGAAGTAAGCTGTAATCGAGAAACTTGCTTTCCAACAGTCCGAAGTTAGCTGCAATCGAGAACAAAGTTTTTTACTAGTTTGAAGTGAGCTGCAATCGAGAAACTTGCTTTGGAACAGTCTGAAGTTGGCTGGAATCGAGAAACAAGCTTTTCAACAGTTTGAAGTAAGCTGTAATCGAGAAATTTGCTTTCCAACAATCTGAAGTTAGCTGCAATCGAGAACAAAGTTTTTTACTAGTTTGAAGTTGGCTGCAATCGAGAAACTTGCTTTGGAACAGTCTGAAGTTGGCTGGAGTCGAGAAACAAGCTTTTCAACAGTTTGAAGTAAGCTGTAATCGAGAACAAAGTTTTACTAGTTTGAAGTGAGCTGCAATCGAGAAACTTGCTTTGGAACAGTCTGAAGTTGGCTGGAATCGAGAAACAAGCTTTTCAACAGTTTGAAGTAAGCTGTAATCGAGAAACTTGCTTTCCAACAGTCCGAAGTTAGCTGCAATCGAGAACAAAGTTTTTACTAGTTTGAAGTGAGCTGCAATCGAGAAACTTGCTTTGGAACAGTCTGAAGTTGGCTGGAATCGAGAAACAAGCTTTTCAACAGTTTGAAGTAAGCTGTAATCGAGAAACTTGCTTTCCAACAGTCCGAAGTTAGCTGTAATCGAGAACAAAGTTTTTTACTAGTTTGAAGTGAGCTGCAATCGAGAAACTTGCTTTGGAACAGTCTGAAGTTGGCTGGAATCGAGAAACAAGCTTTTCAACAGTTTGAAGTAAGCTGTAATCGAGAAATTTGCTTTCCAACAATCTGAAGTTAGCTGCAATCGAGAACAAAGTTTTTTACTAGTTTGAAGTTGGCTGCAATCGAGAAACTTGCTTTGGAACAGTCTGAAGTTGGCTGGAGTCGAGAAACAAGCTTTTCAACAGTTTGAAGTAAGCTGTAATCGAGAACAAAGTTTTTTACTAGTTTGAAGTGAGCTGCAATCGAGAAACTTGCTTTGGAACAGTCTGAAGTTGGCTGGAATCGAGAAACAAGCTTTTCAACAGTTTGAAGTAAGCTGTAATCGAGAAACTTGCTTTCCAACAGTCCGAAGTTAGCTGCAATCGAGAACAAAGTTTTTTACTAGTTTGAAGTGAGCTGCAATCGAGAAACTTGCTTTGGAACAGTCTGAAGTTGGCTGTAATCGAGAAACTTGCTTTCCAACAGTCTGAAGTTAGCTGCAATCGAGAACGAAGTTTTTGACTAGTTTGAAGTGAGCTGCAATCGAGAAACTTGCTTTGGGGAAGAGTCTGAAGTTGGCTTCGAACGGAAAACAAGCTTGCCAACAGTCTGAACTTGGTTGGAATCAAAAAACGCATATTTCATACAGTTCGGAACCAATTCAACTGTCTCTATTCATATTAGGAATTCACCTTGTATAAGTAGTTATAGTATTTGCTTGCCTGTCAGCGCACATCATTTTCAACACACTTCCTACTTCTAGCTACTGAACACAACACGAGAAAATTTTTATTGACAATTTTTATTATCGCAGTTTCTTTAAATTTTAATTTGCTTCAATTTCAAACTTTAGTAAAAACAAATTAAGAATTCAAGTGAACTTTTATTATTCTTGTCAATATTACTTATTGTTGTTATTATTATTATTATACTTCTGTTTTCTCAATCGAGTTTAAAACTTTTCTTCTATAAAGAAACAAGAAATGAATGAAAATCAGTATGAAAAAATAAAAAAAAATCAATTGATTATGAGTTTGATTACAAATTAAATCGATGATTATTCTTTGAGTGGATAAAAATGAGCAAAAAAAAGTGATTCAAAAGTCTTCTTGCTGCAGGATTAAATTAGACAGAAAGAAAATTTATGTCTTCAAAGTTGGTAGAAAAAAAAAAGAGAAACAATTTTTATTTCATTCCAAGATGCTTGATAACATCTGAAAAGTTTGATTTCGCTCAGGTTTCGTTCGCTGTAATTTTTAGGATGAAAAATGTGACCCCCATTCTCTCGATTTTATTCACTGCACCACCAGCTGAAAAATAAAGTTACATCGAATCAACGAAAGTACCAATCTAATCCTTCTATGTGTTCACTCGATGATTGTAAAACTAGCCGATCACAACAACAGCTAATAATAGAATAGAGAATAAGTGCTTAAAAATTGAGTAATCTGATCAATAATTGATCGGACGTTTGATCTTTGGTCTTCCAGGGTAGCCGGTACGGTAGGCGCCATAGTAACTTGTCCTCTGGAAGTAGTTAAAACGCGTCTTCAGTCATCGTCTTCAGGTTTTTACCCGCCGTCGTCCCACGGCCATAAGGAATTGGCGTCGGGTCACGTAACGTGCAAAAGTTTTCCCACACCGCAGCAGAGGAGGAGATTATGCACCGGAGGATATCCGAGGTAGACAAACCCGACAACAACAAGAAGCGTATAAAATTTGATCGTAATCGAATACCAACGTCGTTGTCTTTCCTCCTCTTCTTCTAGGTATTCCATGGTAGCTTTGTCACACTGTGGCGTAGCGCCTCCACCTCCGCACAGACCGCCGGGCCTAATATCGTGCCTGAGGTTCATAGTTGAAAACGAAGGTCCGAGGGCACTTTTCAAAGGTCTTGGACCAAATTTGGTCGGTGTAGCACCGTCCAGAGCAATATACTTCTGTACATACTCACAGAGCAAGGCATTCTTCAATACTATATTACCTCCGGACAGTCCGATAGTCCATGTATGCTCCGCATCCTCCGCCGGTGAGTCGAAATGATCATATATAATATATATACACACAGAAAATGTTTTAATATCGTTATGTTTCCATAATCATTGTTCGTTTATGAAGCCGAAGCTGAAGCTAGCAGCCAATGTTTTTATTTTTGTAAAAGTATCCACTTGGCATAATATTTGATAAAATTTGATTACGTGAGCCTCGTTGTCTGATTTCAATTAAATTAAGCAGTTTTGGTTGCTAGCTGCAGTTTCATCTTCGTTTTACGAAGTCAAGGAAGATTTCAACTGTTTGTAAAGTCGAAAAGTATAACGATATTATTATTTTTTTTTTTTTTTGCAATTTCACTAGCTTCGAAATTCGATTTTTCTTAGCTAGAAGCAATGAGCTAATTTTAAACAAATGAAAAAAAATTGGGGTTTGAAAATCAATGAAATGATAAAAAAAAAAAAATAATAATAATTTGAGATTAAAAAAAAAAAAAACATAGGTTCGAAAGAATTAAATGAAATTATGTGAATGAAAAAAGAGAAGAAAAAATAATAATGTGTAATCAAATCGAAGAGTTTTTTTTTTCCCCGCCAGAATTGAATTTTTCGATTCATCGATTGATCGACGTTTGATAATGAGAAATAATTGAAATCTGAAATTTGATTAATCGATTGATAGAATGAATCAATTCTTTTTTTTATTAAATATTCAATCGATGGAATTGAAAATTGATTTTCAAAGTCTTGAGAGAATTCTTCATACATAAATACATATATAATAACTACGCACATGTATAGATATCGCGTGGTACATAGTTGTGTGTATATTCCTGTATATATATATACCATGCTCACATCGCTCGCGGCGTTGTACCAGTAAATAGTCTGTTTATTTATAGTTTCGCATCTCGGTTGTAATTCTAAGACTTGAATAAAAGATCCACTCTTGGATCGCGATCGCACACGCCTATCTTATAGCTTAGAGCCAGTTATTCTTATTCACATCGTCAACAACAACATTACAAATGTGTTTGTTGTCTTTATTTATCTATACAGCATAGTAGTACACTTATCATCGTCGTCGGTATATAATACATATATAAACACATACTATTCACCCGGGGGCGGGGGGGGGGAGAAGATAAATAAAAATCTCAAATCAGCGTTCAATACTGGTTTCTCGACATAGGGGGAGGTGGGGGGATCTTTTCTCTCGTATTTTAATACATGTACACGTCATTTGTCCGGTTTTTACCAGTTTTTTGTTACAATATCCAGTTTACAAAGTTTATCTACTATTTTGCACTTTGCCACTCTTCGTGTCCAGTGATAAAACAAGAAACGATTTACTTAGTCTTTTCTTATCCCTATCTCCGTTGGCTGTTATCTTTTGTTGTTGTTGAGTTTTTTTTTTTTTGTTTTTTTTTTCCTTTGTTTAAATTATATTTTACTTTACTCATTATCCTTATTGTACCGGTGTACGTCAGTCTATAAGTGGCTACATACCGTTGCAATTTAAGGATGTATAGGCCATACAATCTCAACCAAAAGTGAGTCTCGTCGTCAATATTTAGTACTTCGAGATGAGATAAAAATCGGAAAAAAATCAACCACAATTAAGATGATAAGAGTATTCACTTTCAATAATAATAATGCCCAAAAGTTATCAACAAATTGTTTAAACAAATCATTGTTTAACAAATTTCCTGGTGACGTTATTTTTTTTTCATGTCAAATGAATTCGTTAATCTTTCTGAATACACATGATTTTTTTCAGAATTTTGTCACTTTTTTTGAAATTTCCTTTATCGGAAATTTCTAAAGGCTGTATTTGCAAAATTATTAGTTCCACGCTCCGGAAACTTCGGAATTGTAATCTACATCGTTTCCACAATAACATATCCAAAATTCAGATTTTTTTTCTCCATTTTTCAAAATCGAAAACGGAAATTTAAAAAAAGTGACAAAATTCTGAAAAAATTCATGTGTATTCAGAAAGATTAACGAATTCATTTGACATGAAAAAAAATAACGTCACCAGGAAATTTGTTAAACAATGATTTGTTTAAACAATTTTTTGATAACTTTTGGGCATTATTATTATTGAAAATGAATACTCTTATCATCTTGATTGGGGTTGATTTTTTTCCGATTTTTATCTCATCTCGAAGTACTCAATATTGACGACGAGACTCACTTTTGGTTGAGATTGTATGGCCTATACATCCTTAATCTGACTTGAACCCACTCCCCGACGTGGAATAACTTGTTGAAAAATGTATCTCATTCTCAGCTTCGTATCTTTTTATCGATGTAACGCATAATTTAGCTTTTTTTTTTCTTATCACGGTTGTTATCTAATCGCAGGTCAACTCATTGACGCGAAATTTAAGCTTTTAATTAGGTATACGGAGTTTTTTTGATTAGATCATCGAGGAAAAGGATGACTT
Source organism: Euura lappo (assembly GCA_018257835.1). NCBI lineage: Eukaryota > Metazoa > Arthropoda > Insecta > Hymenoptera > Tenthredinidae > Euura > Euura lappo. The sequence continues at coordinate 276,773 of JAEUYN010001249.1, read as the reverse complement.
TCTTTTTTTTCGAGATTCTTTTTTTATTATTATTATTATTATTTTTTAACTGTATATTATACTGTATCTATTCTTCTAGTTTCTTGTCCTTTACAATCATTCTTTTGTTATTGTCGTAGGTATTTTTATTGAATTCTTCAGATCGTAATTTTGTTAAACTCAAAAATTTTTCCGAATTTGTATATTCGATTCGATTAGAGATTTTTCAGTTTTAGTTTCAATATATGTATATCTTTTCTTTTTTCAATCTCTGAACTCGAAATTTTTCAATCGGGGTTCATAATCTATTCTGCTGATGATTCACCTTTTCTTTCGTTATCAATTTTTTTTTTTTTTAGAATTTGAAATTCATTATTTTTCCGAATTTCTAAATTTTTCAATTGTTTTTTTTTTCTTCTCTAGGAATTACCTTATTATGTATTTCTCTATATATTACTACAACACGTGGTCGCTGTTTATTCATGTAGTTTTTTTTTTTTTTTTCGTTTTTTCAAATTTGTTATTCTTAAATTTGAAATTCCATAACAGATCAACATATGATGACGTAGGAAGTGTTCCTTGCTCAACATTGTATATATATTAGTGCAACACAACAACAACAACAACAACAGTTGAGATAAAAACACAGCTTTTTGCAGCTATATATACAGCACCGAACGAAGGGTCCACGTGTAAATAGTAACGTAGCTGTAGGCACCACGTGAGCCCCCATTCATTTTTCGTTAGGCGCTGCTGCACTCAACGAGTGTAGTGTGACGTGCGCAGGCTGCATAGGGCAATTTTTTAACAACCGCGTTTCAATACTCGTATCATTATTTTTATATTATTTGTTAGACGTAAAAAAAAGAACACTTAGAGCATCAATTTATTTAGGTAAGGCAACAAAAATTCCGTTATTCGTTCTTCAACCGTTGAAACGCAAAAAGTGAGTTCAGAAAATTTAATTTCCTGTTTTTTTTTTTCTTGTGTCCCAGAAGATTGACGGTTTTCAAAGTTTTTTAACTCTGCGAAAAATTAGGGTACACTGATGATCAAAAACGAATTTTGAAACTTGTAATTTTTAAGGGAGGGTAAACATTTTTTTTCTGAATTTCGAAAATGGACGATTTCAAGATCCAAATGTCCTCTTCAAAATCACTTTTTGACAATCCTAATACGATTATTTGGTCTTCTCTTACGTCACGTCAAAGTTTTCGGAACACTTTTTTGTTCAATGCTCTGTAACTCGACGACCCTAAATCGTAGAGCGAAGATTGAAAACGGAATTTGAAGGGGACAGTCAGAGCTTAAAATCGTTCCTTCCAAAAATCGCAATAAAAAATATTTACCATCTCGTAGAGCACTTTGAAGTCGAAGGTTCACTTTACGAATTTGTCTCGAGTTGTTTCAAAGCGACATAACTTCGAAACAAATTGAAGCTAATATGATGTTAAAAACGCATTTTGAAGCAGAAATTTCAAGCTTCAAAATGCATTTTCAATAATCAGTCCACCTCAATATTTCGAAAAGTTACACAACTTGAAAAAAAAAAAAAAAAATCAGTTTTCTTGCACAAAGAAAAAAACTGGCCGTTCATTTTTGTGAAAATCATATTTTGTAGATAATTATTATAGAAAAAAGAAACTCCGTGGGTTAATGATGATTTTGAGATCAATATCCAATGAGAATATGTAATATTGAACTCGTTATACGTTTCCACCGGATGTATGAATGCGGAGTAAATTCAAATTGGCTATAACATTGTTATTATTATACTATGATTCCGATTCTATGAATACTTTGTTTTCAATTTTGCATTTCCGGTCGAACGATGCGCACTGACCAACCCCTACGAACTACGAAGGCTGTACAATACATGTACAGTATAAGTTACGTCGTCTATAATTGCTGGCCCGTAGTCAAACTTTGTTATATGTATGTTATACATACGATAACGAAATGATTTTTGTTTTGTTGTTTAGTTATTTTATTTTTGTTGCTGTCATGATATTCATAGTCATTGTTTATCCATCGAGGTACTAAATCTATGATTAGTAACTCGAGACCCAAAATAGAATTTTTTTTTTCATATACTTTTTGTTGGTTTTGTTAATCCTGAACTCTTTTTTATTTTTTTACAAAACGAAAGGAATTCTTCTTCTTTTTTTTTTCATTTATTTATTCATTCATTTTGGGAAAAATCTATCGATATCAGACTAACTAAACGATAAATCGAATTCTATAATCAATCCAAAGAAATGAGAACAACATCTATGTGGTCGTAGTAGAATTTTAACAAGAAAAAAATTTATATTAACGAAATTTTTGGTTATCTTTTGGTTATCATCTGAATGAAACACAAATTTTATCGATCGAACAGAGACACTGATTAGAATTTAAAGCTTTTGAATTTGAATTTTCAATTTAATCGTTAGTCGAGTTGTGATAAAAATATATGATTTTTTTATTTTTTTTATTAAACATTAAAAAGGACGTAGTTTGAAATTTCAGTTTGAAATCTGTATTTCAATCAGCAATTGATAAAAAAAAAAAAAAAATCAATTTCGAATGACAAATTTTTGTTTCTTTGGCAACAGCTGCGCAGTTTACAAATTCACTATTGTTATCTAGCATACTGCATTCACGCTTAGGTTATACATACCTATATATTTTATGTTGTAACTTGTAAATGAAGATTTGTGTAGGTAATAAACAATTTTACTATGTCGCACATCATCACAGACAGACAGCTATTTGCCCGTCGTCTGCAGTATCACGTCATATTACATAGACATACAAGATGTATATTATTACACAATATGTATAATAATCAGATTGTTGATAATGGTGTGTAACGTGTCTCTTTCGTTGTTTGAAGATCTTTATTTTTTTTTCCTTTGTTTCTTACCGTAGTTTTAAACATCAGGAGTAATTTATCATCAAGTAGAAACACTAATTACCAATAATGTCTCTACGAGCACGACAAGAGGCTGTTTTGATCCTGAAATACAAAGACAAGATGTAAAGAACAAAAAAAAATAATAATAAATAATAATCGTGCAGCATATATTTATCTATACATATAGGGCGAATTATTAACAATTGAGAGGGGGAGTATTTTTAGACAACGAACCAATTTACAGTCAATTTCTATTACATACGATTATGTATTTAACCTATAATTTTATGTATTTCCATGTAGTTTTTACCTTGAGGAAATTTTTTTTTTTTTTTATATATGGGGCATTCCACGTCAAACCGACCCCTCATGAGCGTGACCCTCTGGGATTTCGATGCCCAATGGATTTTTTGGTTCGTTTTGGTCAAAAGTGATGCCTCTAATTTTCTTTTATTTTTCCGACATTTTTGAAGGTCGTATGGTGACCTCAAATATCATCATCAAGATGGACATTTTTAAAATCGCTGATTTTTTTTTGTAAAATCAGGGACTCGAAAACACATCGTTTGGTCATAGTCCGATCATGGGATGAAAATGCTAACATTTTTTTCTTCAATTTTTGATTTTACACAAAAGTATCAAAAAAATTCTAATCATGGTTTTTTGTAGTAAATAATAAAACAAAAAGAAACTTTGTCTTGATGAAATTTGATTTTCTTGTTGGTTCAAGAGTAAAACGCCAAAAACGATCGTTGATTGCGTTTTTATTTTTCGAATCAAGCATCGTTTTTGGTGTTTTACTCTTGAACCAACAAGAAAATCAAATTTCACCAAGACTAAGTTTCTTTTTGTTTTATTTTTTACTACAAAAAACCATGATTAGAATTTTTTTGATATTTTAGTGCAAAATCAAAAATTCAAAAAAAAAAATGTTAGCATTTTCATCCCATGATCGGACTATGCCCAAATGATGTGTTTTCGAGTCCCTGATTTTGCACAAAAAAATCAGCGATTTTTAAAATGTCCATCTTGATGATGATATTTGAGGTCACCATACGACCTTCAATAATGTCGGAAAAATTAAAAAAAAATTAGAGGCATTATTTTTGACCAAAACGAACCAAAAAATCCATTGGGCATCGAAATCCCAGAGGGTCACGCTCATGAGGGGTCGGTTTGACGTGGAATGCCCCATATATATAAAGTGGGAAAATATTTTGATTCAATTTTCTGTTAGTAACCCCAAAAATACAGAAATTGTGAAAAATTATTCTTTTTAGAGTGCATAATATATCACGATAATAAAAATAATTAAATATCCGTTTTTTTTTTCTTTAATTGCACCATGCGATCATCATTTCTATAGTTCATTGAAGAAAAGTAGTATTCTTCTTTCATGATCAATTTTTTTTTTTTTTTCAGGCTAGTTTAGGTACTAAAGTATAGGTACTATATTCTGAGGATGTTACAAATTGTTGCTAAAACACTAGTAGTTCGAATATAATTAAACATAACATACAGACAGAGAGACACAAAAAAAAAAACAGCTGCGGTTTTAAAGAATTATGAGAGAAACTGCCAAGTGCATTGCCCTCCGTTGGTTTCGACGGTTCATCGTGGAAGTAGGTCAGTGCGTCGCGATCGACTGTGTTCGTAATGACAGGTTTTGTTTTTTTTTTTTTTTTAATTTTTTTTAAATTATTGATTTTTATTCTTACCTCAAAATTATCGACGATTACCTTTTAAAAAATTCTAGTTAAAACTGTATATATAAAAGAAGAGATTGAATCTGTCATTTGGTTTTTATATCAATATAATTGCATTATTAGTTTATTAATTTATTCATTCAATTAGTAAAAAAAAAAAAGTTACAATCAGGTACAACAAAATTCCTTCTTCTTCTTCTGTTTCTTTCTTTTTTTTTTTTTTTTTTCAATGATTGCAATTTTCATAATCAGAATTTCGGCTCCATACAAGTCAGTTTAACGTTATCATCGTCGGTGAATAGTTCTTTAACTATTCCGTTAACCGTGACCATAGAGTATCTTCGACTCCTGATTCCTCCCAGTTCTGTTATCTCAGTATCCATTTTAATCGATTTTGTGAATTCGGCCAATGGATCAGCGAGTAATCTGACCTAAATGGATTGTATATATGTATATGTATGTATACAAATATAATTCCTACTTACATAATCAGATAAATATTATCACAAAATACGAAATTCATGGTCATAGTACGGCAGCAATGTCCGAGGGTCAAAGAGAAGATAAGAAAAGCCAACACTTATCATCAAGATTGTATCAAATTTTACTTCCTGATAATTTATCGTTAGTTTTTTTTTTTTTTTTTTGTATTCACTACGGAATATATTTTTCGTAAAATCTACACAAAAAGTTTGATTTCGTGTACAGAGTGCGGAAAATTTCCGAATCCCATCGGGCGTTCGGGCGTCATCGGCTACTGCGCGCGCACGCTTCTATGACAGGCATGAAAACTCTAACCTCCCATCACGACGTGACGTAACGATGCGATTACTACACTGGCGAAAAAAATATATATATTTCTGACTCAATGCCAGTATGTTTAATTTTCCCAATCGAGTGAAAAAAAATGTTTAAATAAAATCGCAATATTTTTATTTAATATTTATATTATATTATGTATTAATATTTTATTATCAACTTAATTCTAACATTTCGAGTCAGAAATAAATTTCCACGAGGACAGGAACGTGAAGCATGTGAAGGAATGATTTTAATGTGATTTTAAAAAAAGTTATGAATATAATCGCGGAGGAAAAAAAAATTGCAGTATTTATTGATTGATCGTCTGATTCGTGCGAATTTAGCACTCGCCTTAGGCTCGTGCTTCAAACTCTAAGACTATGCAGAAAATTTAAATTCTCCAAATTTTTAACGGGAATATATGACATATTTTTCTATTTCAGCCAAAAATGTATTCCTTGATGTTTGATTTTGATCAAGTCTTTGTCAATACTATTTCCTCCTGCCAATAAACAGTTATAATGAGGCGAACGTTTGCGGATGCCAATTGGATAACCGTGAATTCAATATTAGCGTAGTGATATATGGTCTAGTTCTAGATTGTGAAAACACGTCCGTCTCTTGGCAGAGTTGAGATAGGCGCCTCTGATTTCGCAACGTTAAAAATAACTAGATAACAAAAAGTAAACAATAATTCTGGCCTTGAATTGTCTATACTGCAATAAGTAAGATAAATATAAATTATGAACGGTTACCTTATCATCGGCCCCCTTAGTCCATCCCCAAGCCGATAAAACGAAGGGGTCGTTAACTGACACGCATATTATTTCTTCGTAACCCTTCGACTTCAGTTCTTCAGATCTGGACGCAGACGAGATTGTTTATTCAATTTATTGATTTTCGATAATTATTCTGGAGATCGCGTGTTCGACGATATTAAATCTATCATCATAAACGTAAATTATGCGATATACAAAAAATTATTCTTCTTTTGAAGCTAAAAATTGTATGTTTATACGCTGGAACTCCGTTAAGGGCGTCGAGGAAAAATTGTAATGTACAAAAGTCGACGATCTTTCCCCTACGCGGGTAGAAAAGACATGTGAAAAAATGCCCAGTCGCCCTTAACGGAGTTACCACGCTGGTACTTTGTTTAAATGGCTGCCACGACTCAGTTGAAAATTCAGGGTCATACTTTTGAGGATGTAGTTCGGGTTAGAAACTATTTTCTGTCATTGATATCGTACCGATGCCAACTTTTTCTCACAAGTTTTTACATTGAAAACTAAGAAAAACCCACATAATTCATGTGAGCTAAAAATGTGATGCGATGCACCCAAAAGGCCTCCGAAGAAGCCTCCGCAGGAATTGATAGTGACGATGAAGTACTAGAGTTACAGTAATATCAATTTTTTTTCAATATCAGAATAGAAAGAAGAGTAAATTCACGTGAGGAATTTGTTGTACAGTGAAAAAGTTCTCGAAAATTAAGTTTGAAACACCCAGAGGTACTTTTTTGTCATTTTTTTATGTTATTCCTTCATGAATATGAGTGACCAGACCTAAAAAAAAGCTCACGTGGGATTGTTAATAATATATCAAAGAATATATCTGTGAAACTAGAAGTTGATTCAATAAATATTTCATTCCCAGTTACATTTTGAAATTTGAAAAGTAGGTGAATAATTAATTTTTGAAATAATCAAAGATTTGTAAAAGGCTGCATATCCCTTATCAGTGATTAAAAAAAATGTTGAATCGCATTATAATTGGGACAATTTTGAACTTTTGGTATGACGAAACAATTTTTTTTTTGTTCATTCTTTGTTATTGCTAAAAATGAAAAATTAGTTGATTTGCAAATATATGTGAATTCAATTATCTGTCTCATAATCTAAGTCGAGTTATTGATTTCGTAAATGAATACTCACTTTTCGATAAAACCTCTGAGATGAACACGAGAACATCCTGGCACAAAGGCACCAGGTACTCCGAAAATAATCGCTTTTTTATTATCGATAAGCTCAGCAATATTCACCTCATCATCTGGCATTTCTTCGTACAAAATAACGCTCGGGATTTTATCACCTATCCGAATACCATTCATTTTTACAATATTTTTTTTTTCTATTTCTTTCTTTAGTTACTTTTGAATAATATTAATTAATTACGTTAATTTCTCCTTCTCAAACTCATTTTTAATTTTTCAAAATGAACGTATCTACATTTTTTTTTTTGAGGCTATAGTTTTCCTCTTTTTTCCTCTCATCTCTTCATTGCTGCTTATTATAATAACAAATGCAATTGAAAACAAATTACGTATCGATAGCTACTCCGTTCAAGCTATAAATATTTACGATATCAAATGTTATTGCGTATCACCTATACCTATACTTGTATTATCTTTCTCTCTCCTCTCTCTTTCTTTTTATCTTCTTTAATTATGTCATTAAAAAGCTGTGACTCGTCCGATAGTCAATTAATCCGTGCCATTTTTTTTTTTTCATTATTGAGTGAAACGAAGAATTTTTTACAGGAAAAAATTGTTCGGTATTGTATATAAGAATTCGTTACAGAATACAGAACCTATTTTTGTTAAAATAAAATCCACGACTGTGATATGAATCGAAATATCTGAATTGGTGAAAAATCAAGTAGGGAATCACCTCAAGGTGCAGTGAATTGAAAAATCATTTCATTTGAAGAATATTCATATAGCAATGAGGAAAATCGTACCGATTTGTGTAAACGAACGAAGCGAATGACCAGAAAATTCGATAAAAAACAACAACAAAAAATATATATATATTTTTTGGATTTTATCAAATTTCTCACTCTTCGTTCGTACGAATTATTGAACCAATGATACCCAGAAGTAAAAATTTTTTTAACAATTCTTTTAATTATTCTCGATTGTTTACATGATTTTTTTTGTTCGATGGTGTAAAAAAAAAAAAAAAAAACACGATTACGGTATCGCCTTAAGCTGTGACAACTTAAGGCGGTTAACCTTGACTCAGATCAGTCACGGTTCTTTTTTCACAGACTCTTCTCCTTCTCGATTTTTTTTTTTTTTTCTTTTCTTTTTCTCTCGTTTGTTACAATCACCTTGTGTAAGAGCTGATATTTTTAGAAACTAGAGATAATTAGTAGAGAATCATTTTATTCTTCTTCATTTTTTATTTTTCTCTTGGTTTGTTAGATTCTTTATCGATTCTTTATTGATGTTTTCTTTTCTGACCAAGAGTATTTTATTTTGTCCGTTCATCTTTCAGGTTTTGTCGCATGTACGGCGACAAATCCAATTTGGTTTGTCAAAACTAGGTTACAACTGGATCATCAAACCAATCGAATATCTGCTCTGGAATGTGTCAGAAGGATATACCAACAGTCGGTGAGTTTATTTGAACATTAACATAATCTTCTTTTTCTTTTTTAATCAGCATTTCATTCGTTCGTTAATAAAGTTCAAATGCTTGTTCAACCTCCTATAGAGTCAATGTGACAGAATATCGATATGTGTTTTGAATCAGTCAAATATTGGGATCTACTTGATCCACTGGAACTATTTTCAGTAGTTCCAAATTCAGCCACCACACCGAATCGAATCGTTTTTTACATTGAAGAATAAAAAAGAAATAAAATTTTGGACGGGTTTGAAGATTAATTATAAAAAATCTGAAAATAATCAAGATTGTTTCTTTGAGATCATCTAATTAGATAGATATTCTACCCCATGCTGATTATGTTGCGTCTGGTTAAGGATGACGAGAATCTTTTTTTTTTTTTTGTTTTCCTTCATATCTTTACATCTATCTATATAATGTCCAGCAGAAAATTTGGAAATGTCGAAAATATATATTATGTAAGCTGAGGGAAAAGTTCATGTAATATTGAATTGATGCAATTTTGAATGTTAGAGTGACAAAAAAAATCTGTATTCATATTAAAAAACTGCATTACTGCATAATCTTATTAAAATTGTTGAATATCCATGTAATCTATGTTAGTTAGTCATGTTAGTCGAATCTTGAAATCGTTGGCTGCTGTTTTAATACTAAAATGTGACGAATTCAGGTACGGTTAGTGCAAAAAGAGTGAACAATAAATAGGAAAATTAGTAAAAACAAAAAAAAATGTCTTTCCGGAAAGTCAGTTTCTTTTTTTAAATGCACTAAATTATAACTCCCTCTCCCTTTCATTTTTGCACTCGAAACAATTTTCGCACGAATTCTCTCAATTTTTATCAATCGTTTTTTTCAGTTTTTGATAATCAATTGTAAACGTCCATCGATCGATCAATGACACAGTCATGGTAGATAACTTGATAACTCGATCCTCGTGTATGAATTGTAATTTCAAGTATCGTTACCTTGAAATGTGTGATTTTTTTTTTTTTTTTTCATTCACGATTATTGTACTGTATGTATTGTTTCATTAATATAAATGAAAGAACGTATAAATTAATATATACACATGGTGAATATATGTTTGAGGGGGGTCAGTGCAAAAAATTTACAAATGACTGTTTTTTTTTTCTTCTAATCTTTCAATATTATATTGTATCTTGATTTCGTTACTTACGTTAGAAAATTGAGTATAGTGCTTCCTTTTTTTTCTAATAATTTCATTCATTTTTTCCATCTGTATAAAAAAAATAGAAAATCGATTAAATCAATAGTCGTTTAAATTAATGTACTTTTTTTTTTTGTAATTTGATTTGTAAAACTCTGGCGATTATCTTTCGAAATGTTGTAAAACATTGTTCAGTCGCGGTCGAATTCTTATTAAGTTGCAGTCTAATATTTTTATTACGTCCTTGCATCTCGTATACTGATCTCTCGGTCCAAGAAGGATTCAATCTTCTACAAATAGAAGGTTGATGCTAATTATAAAACCGAACGTAAGCTCGCAAATAACACACTGCGACCGCGACAGGGGAACGTGCCAGACCGATTCTCGTGCCAAAAAACATGAAATATACATGTAAAATACATAGTAACTAACATTTTCAAATGTCTATCTCTCTTCATCTCAGAGAAGGTTTTTCTCACCACGGATAGAAAAGTTTATATTGATTGCAAAAAGAAATAAAAAGTCATATCAATATCAATAGAATCAATAATATAAGGGAAAAAAATCTCTTTTTCAAATATTTTCTAAGGAGCTGTAAGAGGATCAATTAGAAGATCGACAATTTAGGGAATTGGATTTCAGTATACACAGAATTTACTAAAAAAAAAAAAAATAGTATATTGTATTACAAGTGCGGAAAGTAGCTGATATTCGCACACGCTATTTTTTTTTTCTAATTGCTGCGATAGATAGTCTGATTTTCAAAACCTGTGTAATATGAGTTGTGTAAAGTGGCTCATTTCCAGTAGTGCGCAAAATAAAGCCCCTTTACGGAAAGTGAAACTTTCCACACTAGGGCTTCATTTTTTTTCACTAATCCATTTATTTCTTTTTCATGGACGATCAAATGTACTGAGGTTTAAGAAGTAAAAAAGAAGGATTTTCATTTGTTTATTTTCACTTCCCGCACTCGGGCTTTAATGAGGCACTTTACGGACGAAAATCACAATTTCAAAGCAGGTGTTGCGAAAAAATAGAAAAAAAATTCTTGAAATTACGATCTACATTTGACCGTCAGTTTCGAGTTTGAAATAACTTTTTTTTTATGTTAGTGAGGTTCGAGAAGATTGAATAATCAAGTGGGGTTCCTTTAAGACAACCCCAAAATTCGGTCCTGTGTTAACATTATTCATTTATTTTTCTTTTGTTCATCTTAGTGATAACATCACGTTTCTTGTGACAATTGTGATCACGCGATATTGATTATCATCCATTATTTATCTATTTCCGTTGTTTTCATCAATTATTTATGTACGTCTGTATAAATAATCCAAGTTCAATTAGGTACACGCGATTCTTCAAGGTCTACGTACAAAAAACCACGAGGTAGTCGCGTGTCGAGCTTTTTATTGGTCGTGCGTAATGTAATTCAGTAACGTCCGATTGTTTTATTATCGAGTATACGACACTGTATAAACTCCTTATATCTACGATTATCAATCTAGGTTCATAAAGATATGCCTATAAACTGCAAGATGATTAAATTTTTTCTTTTTATACCAATAAAACATTCAGATATGCTCGATAAAGGCATCATCTGAAGATTAATTTGAAAAAGTTTCATTGTCTTCTTATCTTTAGATATAATATCGATTTTATAGAGACGAAACAGATTAAACAAAAAAAAAAAAAAGGTTTAGGGCTATTGAAGTCTAATTTTTTTTTCATTTTTTGTTCTCTTTGAGATTGATTGATTGATTAATCCGACTCGTATGACTCTAAAGAAGAAAATGCTACGTAGTATAAAATTGCGTTTTGTTTATTCCTTTTTTTTTTTAATTTATTTCATACGATGACCCTAGAGAGCCCCTCAAGTTATTAACTTCCTGATTCCAAATGCAGAATTGCTGACTCCACATCGTATCACATATAAATATGTTTCTGTACATAAAACGACATAATTTTGCTGATCTAGTCATAATCAGAAGTGTTTGAAATTAAATTCTTTCAAATGTAAACAATTTTGTTCTATTTTTAATTCAATTCATTCACTCTTTTTTTTTTCATCTCTTTTTGACGATTCAACATTAGAGTTTGTCACACTTTTTTTTTTTTTGACTATTGACTTTCTGATACAAATATATATACATGGGGCTGTCCACGTCAATTCACCTAGCCTCCAGACCACAACTTTTTTGATTTGCTTCGTAATTTTTTCTATTGTTGCCCTTGCTCTAAAACATTTTTCTGAATTTTTTCAGATTTTTAAAAAATACCCTTTGTGAGTTATGATTTTTTTTCGACCAAAAAGAAGGACCATTTTTAAAAATCTGAAAAAATTCACAAAAATCCTCAGACTGACGTAGAACAGTCTCCCATTTGCGAGAATGTGGAACGAATTTTTTAAATATTTTTTGTTACGAATTGATTGATTTTTTTTGAATTTTTTTTTCAAGTAAACGCTACCCCCACGACTTTCATCCTTTCTGGATCTGCCAGCACTATTTTCGAATTATACGAATGGGAAGAAATTGGTATTCAACTGCTCAGTTACTAGAACAATTATTACGATCCAGTATTCATTTTGCTCCAAGGATAAAATGTGGAAAAAATTGGTCGTTTCAGCTCGTGTTCATCGTTTCTGTGATATACAGTTTGAAACAAACAATTTTTTCCACATTTTATCCTTAGAGCAAAATGAATACTGGATCGAACTAATTGTTCTAGTAACTGACCAGTTGAATACCAATGTCTTCCCATTCGTATAATTCGAAAATAGTGCTGGCAGATCCAGAAAGGATAAAAGTCGTGGGGGTAGCGTTTACTTGAAAAAAAAATTCAAAAAAAATCAATCAATTCGTAACAAAAAATATTTAAAAAATTCGTTCCACATTCTCGCAAATGGGAGACTGTTCTACGTCAGTCTGAGGATTTTTGTGAATTTTTTCAGATTTTTAAGAATGGTCCTTCTTTTTGGTCGAAAAAAAATCATAACTCACAAAGGGTATTTTTTAAAAATCTGAAAAAATTCAGAAAAATGTTTTAGAGCAAGGGCAACAATAGAAAAAATTACGAAGCAAATCAAAAAAGTTGTGGTCTGGAGGCTAGGTGAATTGACGTGGACAGCCCCATATATACATTTTTCTTCACAAGATTGGTATCTTGGAATTAGTCTTAATGTAAAGTCTCGCGGGTCATGAGGGGGTCATACCTCCTAGTATATGTACATATTTGTTTATCTATACAAGCGTATATATGCAAACATGGTTTTAATTACACTATCATATTCGTATGTATATACAATTGCGCACTTCTGGATCACATTTTTTTTACACAGATAGACACGAAAAGGTGTTGTTTTTTTTTCGAGCTTTCAAAGGGTAATTAATTGATTAATTAATCGTACTAATTATAATTAACCCATTTAAAATCGAATCATTACTATATAATATTGTAATTTATTTACTTATCTTTCTCATATCGATCTTGTTGTTTTTTTTTTTTCTTTTTTCTTTATAGGGTCTGATCGGTTTTTATAAAGGGATCACCGCATCCTATATGGGAATAAGTGAGACAGTGGTTCACTTCGTTATTTACGAGGCCGTGAAAACGTGGCTCATCACACATAGGGCTCGTTCGTCAAATTCTGATACGAATTCGAAAACTTCAAGAGACTTTCTTGAGTTTATGGCGGCTGGAGCATTCTCGAAGACTATCGCATCCTGCATCGCCTATCCACACGGTAAGAAGACATTCAATTATCCTATTACTACATCATCACATTATCACATATATCTCAGATCCATATTTCAATTTTTATTTTTTGGTTCTATATTCGTGCAGGGTGAAGTAACTCAATTCAGAACAGTATAGTGCGAAAAATCGAGTCAGCGCATGCGCGCGTCGCGGATGATCTACTTTCCGTCTTGGGGATCTTATTGGTCGCGCATGCGCACTCTGACTCGGTCGCTGAACGCCTTTGCAATGGGACCTTGCACCCTGAACTGATATTCTTTTTTTTTTTAATCTTTTTTTGATTGTGAATCAATAAATTAAAGATCATTGATATGCATAAATCTTGTTCTGTTGTATTTTTCATCGGCATTGAGTCATAAATTTTTTATGCATATACATAGACGTGGATTATAACACCCTAGTCTTATTGGCTAGATGTAGCTTTTGATGTTATCCAAGACATACCTATAGAGATTATTCTAAAGATAGTTTTAAGCTATTCATTTCTGGCGTCGCTGCCGTTTTGTTGCCAGCTCAGATTTTGCTGTTATATTCGTTACCCTTATGCTAAAATATTCATCACCCCGCGTTATTATTTGCTATTGGTTACTCAACCGTGTAAATCTACCGCTAATTATCACACCAGATTGCGAAATATTTGATTCTCAAGATTTTTACTACTTCCAAATTATCGATTATTTTTTTACCGATTTTGAGACAAAAATTGTCAAATTTGTTGTTTGAAACAAATGAACAACATTTTATTACAATACAACCAGAGTATTGCTATAATTTTTATGATTTATGTAAAGTTTGGACGATAATTAGTATTGAAAAAAAAAACTAATTATATAAGGAAATCGATATTCTTTTTCAATTAATTGATGAAACAAAATTATACCAGGAAAAAAAAATGTTGAAAAGTCTGACATTAAAAGTGTAAAAGAATTAGAAAAAAAAATTCTTTAATATTCCTTTGATGGAATCTTGTTGTTTCCAAAATTGCAAAAGTAATATATAAGAAATGAAAAAAAAAAAAAAAACCCGTTGACGTACAGGCTTCTGTTATCTATAACCACCGACTCTCTTTTAATCGTCTGGCATGCCGCGTTCGCGTGGGGCTTCATGATAAAAAAAAAAAAAACGACGATAACGTCTGTTCTGATATTATGTTATCTACTTGTATTAAACACGCAATAAAAATTTACAATTTTAGGGGGGGGGGGGGAGAATATATTCTCAAAAAGTTACGACAAGATATTATAAATAATTTACTTCTTTTTTTTTTCTTCTTCTTTTTTGACACAATTTTATACCGTATGATATTATATAACAATATCTTCGTTCTTTTTTTTTCTTCTTTGAAGTGATTCAAAATTATTTTCCGTTTCTATTTTAATACATAAATTTTGATTCCATATATCGAAAATAACGAAAATATTTATTTTTTCCTCATAAAGTTTGCTTTGAAAATGAGATGAAAATTTATTTGAGAAAAACGAAGTCATTTTTAGCAAACTGTCACTAATAAACTATTTTTTTTTTTTTCATTTATTAGTTACGTAAAAGAAATCAAAATTTGACATATAACATTCAGACTTAATCGAAATTTGATAATTTAAATATTTTTTTTTTTTCTTTTGAAAGAGTTCTTTCTGTTTATCAGCAATTTTTCTGAACGTACTAGTAACCGATTTTTATATTCTATATAACATGAAATTTGTGTTAAGAGTGATAATCATTTAACTGATCGATGATGAGGCGAGGTGATTAATTTTTGTATAAATGATCGATCATTTTGATATACATACATAAATCGATTCATTACACGCCCGAATAACATATTAGAATATCTCTGATCAAAGTCTAACAATCTTCTATGATCGATGGATGTGTTATAAATTGTTGTCGATCCACTGATCCAATATTTGTTTATTAAAGAAAAAAAATACAAACTAAATTACAGAAACGAGGTTTGATTCGATTCAGAATTCTACGGCCTTGCATGAGTATTTTTAG
Organism: Euura lappo; assembly: GCA_018257835.1. Taxonomy (NCBI): domain Eukaryota; kingdom Metazoa; phylum Arthropoda; class Insecta; order Hymenoptera; family Tenthredinidae; genus Euura; species Euura lappo. The sequence continues at coordinate 261,059 of JAEUYN010001249.1, read as the reverse complement.
AACGTCAGCCTCGACATTCTCTCTCTAAAGTTGCAGAAATTTGATAAAAATCGAGAAACGAGAATTAAAATGACTTTTCTTCACACAATCAAATTAAATTGAACAACGAATGATTGAAATTGAAGTGAAACAAAAATCCTGAATTCTTGAAACCAAAAAATGAATTGAATCATTCAATTTTTACTCAATATCAGAAAAAATGAAGACCCGAAGGAGTGAAAAATTGCTCAACATCATCAAAATAAAGAATCTAACTTTCTTTCAATTAAAATAAGTACCGATGAAAAGTTCTTTATCAACTTTCAGAGGTGGCAAGGACCCGTCTTCGAGAGGAGGGTACAAAGTACAGAACATTTTGGCAGACTCTGTCGACGGTATGCGCGGAGGAAGGTCCGCGAGGTATGTACAGGGGATTGGCGACTCAGCTGGTACGACAAATTCCAAACACCGCTATAATGATGGCTACTTACGAGGCGGTCGTCTACGTACTAACCAGGCACTTCCAGACCCCGTCTTCGTCTAATTCTACGACACAATTTTACACCGAATCTAAATCCAAGAGAGAACTCGCCTAGGATGAAGTTTCCCCTCGATCGATCAGGGGATAAATTTGACGTCATTGTTAAAAGTCTACAAAAACAAAAACAAACAAACTTGTGTATCATATGTAAATAATTAATTATAATCTTTAAGTTCGAATAAGGAAAAGAAAAAGTCTTTTTCTTTTCTAGTTATCAAAGTAAGAATTATAATTCTAGGTCTGATAAACGATACGGTAATTTTTTTTTTCTATCTCTCTCTCTCTCTCTCTCTCGCGTTGACTTATCTATGTAACCAAAAGTATATATAAACTTATATTCGTCTCGTTATTATTATTTAATTGCTTGATTAAAAAAAAAAGTGAGATTAGACGACAGAGAAGGCTGAACTAAAATAAAGCTTTATCAATAATATTCAAGAAAACGATTAGGATTAAAGTGATACGATGTAATATGTAATCAAAAAATGACAATTATAAATTCTTCTTTTCTTATTTGCACTGATAGATTTATTAGAGTCAATCTCTGTCGTTGAATAGGATTCCTTGAATAGGCTGTTTTCATTTTTCTTCTTTTTTTTTTATAGATGTTGAGGTAATGAGGATATTTAGTATCAAAAATCGACGGTTTTTTGAGTTTCCGAAGCCAAATGTGCGTCGAGATTATTTTCCTTTACAATTTTTTTGTTCATTATCCTCGATAATTAGTTATCTATTTTTAACAAATTTAAAATCTGCTTTTTTTTTTCCCTAATCTTGTCAAATAAACCCGCACATTTTGCTTCGGACCCTGAACGACTGTCAGAAATCTGATGATTGATGGGAGACTGGTATTTTGGACAGGATTATTGTATAAAGATCTTTTTTGCTTTTGTACTATAAAATGATAAATGATAAAATTATCAAAAATATATAATTAGACGTAGAAAAAAAAAAAAAAAAACTTGAATAATCTTATAGAATGAATAAATTTTGAATTATATAAAGTGGCCATTGTACTATCACAGTTGTCCATCTATGTCGCCCAAACTCTGCCTCGCTACATGCAAAGTCGACTTGCAGAAATATGAACAGAATTTATGAATTAAAGATAATATGATATTTTCTACGCGCTCATCTGTCGTCTTTTTTTCTTTATTCCTTTCTCCTATGGAACGACGATGTGAAAATTTGAAATTTGAGACTATAGAAAACGAAGAATTTTTACCGTGAAAAAGGAAAAGAATTTAAAAATATATATATATATAGTATATAGATTGTTGTACAGTTTATAACGAATAATATTAATCCATGTAAAATAGAGAGACGAAAGAGTCTGTGATTTTAATTTATCGCTCGTTAGTTTTTATTTATAATAAACACGTATAAACTGATGCTGAGGGAGAGTAAGAACAAAAACACAAAAAACAACGATAAAAAAAAAATTGTTGTTTTCTTTGAAAAACGAAAAAAAAATCAAAATATTTTCTATTCAAACTCAAATTGTAAAGTGGTCACATTTTCTTTCAAATACGTTTCTACATGAAGCAAATATTTAATCAGTTACAATTTAATGAATATATATGATTAAAAAATACATACATATATTATTAGACTTATTCTATATTTATATATCACTTTGGCTACAGATTATCGATAACTTGCGTGGCGTTGATTTTCTCAGTTTTTTTCTATAAACAATTTTGCTTTCATCGCTACTGTGTGAGTTTTTTTTTTTTTTTCCATCGATGAGATAGGATTCACTCATAGATTTTGAGAAACACATGTTTTGACTACACACTAAGCAAATAGTAAACAAATTTGAAAAAAAAGAAACAAATGAAAAGAAAAAAATTTCAAAAAATGAAGAAAAAAAAATGATTGATAAGAAAAAGAAATAAAAATAAAAGATCATTCGTGAGATATAATGTATAGGGTATATATATGTTTACGAAAGACTGATTATTATGTGAATATATATATATATATATTATATGTATGATATAGTATACAAAAGAGTTGAAAAATTATCATACGAATAGTTATAACTTTTAAACAGAGGTTGTATACATAGTATATTCAAAGTACATAGATTTATTATTATACAGTATATTACTCACTAGTAGAGGGATCGAAACGAATTTTTTGAATTTTAATTTGTTTTATTGATTTTGCGAAAAAATGGTTTTCGATAAAAAAAAAAATATAAAATAAAAAAAAAATACTACACCCTCCAATGATTATGACAGTAATAACGAAGAAAAGAAGAAAAAAAAAGTGAATTTTTGGAACGTAATAAATAAAGAAAATAAAAATTGGCCTTAAATGTGATTTGATAGTTAAAAAGATTGAAAAGAGTGAAGATAAAAGAATTAAAAAATTAGTAATAATAAAAATGGACCTATATATTATTATTCTATTCTATCTAGATATATAAAATATACATACATGCATTATAAAGATTGAACATAATGATTATCAGTGTCGAATAAATTTTGCGATTTATTCCTAAACTTGGTAAATTACAAAACAATTATTTGAATTCTTTTCTTATGTTCCGCTTGTTTCTTGTTAGACAATATTATTCTTACACTTACAATTAATCTTCATACACGAAACTTTGATCTGAACGAAAAGTTTTTATATAAAAATATCATACAGGTACTTAACGTTCTATACATAAATATACGTACATATTGCTATACATAATATAGAATATTCATTGAATTTTATCGAAAAATAAAGAACAAATGAGTAAATAAAATTAGAAGAATAAAAAAAAAAAGAATATTTTCTTTGAATACACAGGTTTTTTTTTCCTCCCCTTATTGTTATTTTTTAATTCCACTTTCTTTTATCCTACATCTCGTTGTGATCGCATGTGGTCATTCGCTATTGTCAATAATCATTTCGAGTTGATGTTTGATATTGATTATCAACCATTTTTTTTTCCATTTACCTTAAACCACAATCATACGTATTATTTGTTTACTATTAGTGAGGATTGAAACAGCAAATATTGATGCAGGTATAAATAAGAAATGTGGTAACACCCTGCAGGATTATTATTATTACATGTTCCTGTATGTATGTCATTATTATTATTATTATTATTATAACTATTGTTTTATTTTTTCATTCTCTCGAGTGTAAAACACCTGAATAAATTGTGTTATGTATATAGTGTATTTGAAAAATTATATTGAAAATGATTAATAATCGTATTTTGTCTCATTAATCACATCCCAGAAGCAGGAGAATTAACTGAGCATTTATCATGCGCTCACAAATATATCACGAAAGATTTTAGAGAGAGAAAAAAAAAAAAAAAAAAAAAAAACGTTGATAAGGTGAACAAAAAAATTCTGTGAATAGTAAAATGAGTCCAATTGAAAAAAAAAAAAAAATTAGAGAATATAAGTATAATAACTGATAAAAATATGAAAAATTAAACTACCTTTTACAGTTAAGATATTGCAATAATTAGTGTCTATTTATTTGCAAGGAATAGTTTCTCGTTATCTAATTTATAACTGATTCCCTTTGCTCTAGACATACATACACAGATATCCCCACTTTCTATTTTCCTCATGGACGGAATATGAATAATTGATCATTTACTTCATGTGAAGATCGTTTTCTGAAAATAGAGAAATCGAAGTTTTGAGTAATTTGATGTTATATTCGATTTTTAACTAACAAATTTGCTGATTTTTGTATGAAAAATGTTTAATTTCTCTCACGATTTTTTTTTTTCGTTTATTGTTCGTTCTTATTGTTGATAAATTCATTTGGAAAATGGATCTTGTCGTGTTGACTTTTTCTTCACATAGTCCGAAATTTGTTATACTTGAATCTCGTTGAGTTTGAGTTCATCAAACGTTACTGTGACGGACTGTAAAATAGAAAAGTTTCATGAATTTTTTTAAATTCTCTTATTTGATAATTTGATGATTAGGATTGATGAAAAACATATTGCACCTAATTGTTTACAGTTTGTTTTCACGTAAATCAAGTTTTTTTAATACACCGTTTGAATTTCCCGGTCGCGTGTGACGTCACACAGTGCCTTTTACGCACAGTTTCACCGTCTGACGCCGCTGCGGACAATGATGGTCAACAGAATAACATGGCGGCCGAGATACTGTGTGACGTCACGTGGCGTTTGAAAATTCATAATTTTCAATTGCCCTTCACAGTCACCTGAAGTTGATTCTATAATTTGTATAGCTTAAAAAAATTGTATTTTATTATCACGCTTCCATTTATCATGGATATTCGTTAAGGTTCAATGATCTGACAATGAGGAAACTTCCCTTTCTGGAGTGATAGAAAGCACGCCTCTTATCTGCTGCATCTTCAGATTCTATACCGGCAAAGATAAGCTTTTTGACGCTGTGACCTGAGACCTGACATGTATCAGTGCTACAAGAAACTGTATTTGCACGTCATCTCGATTATTCTTGCACTACTTTGCTGACTAGTATGAAACGACTAAAGCAAATTAACAGAGTAGTGATAAGTGGGTATCGATACATAGGAATTAGAACGCATCGTGCATTGACATGATTTGTCTATATTCTATATCATTCGGAACGATACAGATACAAACGTTAGCTTCTGAGTATTTTTTTTTATTGCAGTATTTCTATTTTCTAGAAAACAGCTGATACGGAAAACCGGTACGACTTGACTGGTCGTACCGGTTATACCCGCTAATGTCAACAATCCATGTATTTATACTCATCATAATCGACGGATCGCAAAACTGGCGTTGAAAATCGATTTTTTATCATTGTGGGAGCTTAATCGACATATTGGAACGCGGAAGATGATAACTTGGCAGACACACGCGTTCAGCGAATGATCTTATTACGAAAAGTCATTTGGACTTCCGACTCTTGTTCTATTGACTCGATCATGTCGAGGTGGTGGTACAAACAATAAGTAATTATCTTTAGATCCGCTGCTGCAGCGATGTATAGATTAGAAAAATATATCTCAGATAAACCTGATAAGTGCTCACAGGTAAGTAACACGACCTATCTAATTGTGAGTTTCAAAAAAGTTTTCATCAGGGAGGCAGAAATTCATCGTATAAAACATGAAACTGAAGCTAGCAGCTATAATTATCAGCCAAAAGTGTTGAATTTAATTGAAATGAAAGAATGAGGCCGAAGTATAGAAACTTCTGGTGAAATATTATGGAAAATGAATGCTTTTCAAGCTTTTATTAAGAAATGAAAGTCACGTGATCTCGATATGATTTACACTTGGAATTTTCAAACGCTATTTTCTCAGCCAAAACACATTCGATTGATGTGAAATTGATATCAGTGACGTAGAAAAACTGAATGAAGGGCCTGCCAATCGTGGATTTTCGAATATCGAAAGACATAATCAGAATTTTGTGTAACAATATTGTTCTGTAACCCAAGGAGGTGCTGCCCCTCGTGGAGAGAGGCAGCACTTCCTTGGATTACAGAACAATATTGTTAAAAAACTGTTATTGCGTCTCGATTTTCGAAAATCCACGATTGGCAGGCCCTTCATTCAGTTTTTCTACGTCACTGATATCAATTTCACATCAATCGAATGTGTTTTGGCTGAGAAAATAGCGTTTGAAAATTCCAAGTGTAGATCATATCGAGGTCACGTGACTTTCATTTCACCTCAAGGGAGAAGCTTGAAACGTTTTGCTGGTAGCTATGCCTGCTAGCTTCAGCTTCATGTATAAAACCACACATCGTTAGGATGAAGAGACCGCAGGAGTAGGTATTAGGGTGGATGTAAGTCATGTGCTAAAATGACTGATTCTATGACCCCTTTACAGATTACTGTCCCATTTGGCCAATGAGTTGATGTTCTCGATTAATCGCGGGATTTAAAAATGATAAAATACCACTGATTAAAATCACGTGATTGGATAGTGGTCAAAACAGTTTACAAGTGGCCTCCACGTGCCTCCTCTGGATTTTATTTACTCCTTAATTAATAATCAATATTCCACAACGAAGATCATGGTTCGGTGTTTCGGTGCTCGACTGTCTATGTCACAGTGATTTTATTCGCAGTTATCGACTCAACGGATCTGATATTCTCCATGGCAACGAAACTCCGAACTCCACGAGGCAACGAGCACTCGATAAATTATTTCTCGGTAGCTCTGGGTCTTCGCTGCAATGTTCATAGCTTTCGACATATCCTTCGAGTAATTGGATTTCAAGAGACAGCATCGAGACTGTTTTTTCATAGTATTTTTAATTTTCGTATTTCAACGAAGTAAAGATGGTGAAAAATCGTCAAGTCCAAACAAAGATGCAAACTACCTATTACCTCGAGCCTGGGCAGACCCTAAAAAACACCAAGGTACAATATTAATAAACTGTTTTTTATTATAACCGAAGTTTAATTTTGGCGGTTAAATTAATATCAGCGAAGTCGCCCACATATTGCATACAATTTTTAGATGAAAAACGATATGAAGAGTTTTGGATAAAATTATATAAGACGCTTCGTAAAGATAGGTGACATTTTTTTTTCACGGTACAGGCATTGAAAAGTTGCGGTATAAAGTCTTTCTAACGCAACTTTGATGCGCAGTTCGAAGTGCGCAGCTGGCGTCGAAGTGACGTTCAAAGCCTTTTCCGCGAAAAATATTGTATGGGGCGGACGCATAAATAGCTATTTTGAGGTGGTTAAGCGATTCTCGATCGTATTCAGGTCTCCGAGAGGAAACTGATGCTGATGGCGCCTCGGAGCGAATTCAACAGGTTCATAAACTACACGAATGAGTCTGAGAGAGTGGCGGCTATCGCCGAAAAAGATAGAGCAAAGTTGTCCGCCAAGAAAAAGGCGACTTACGAAATGTCCAAGAACTGGGAAAACACTAACGAGGTAATTACCTGAAATCAGGAAACGTTCCAAATTCATACTCGAAATATGATGTCGATAGAACGTGAAGAAGCGTCGGCAGGACGAGCTCCTGGCCAAAAGAAAACAGGAGGACGATATTCGGGCTAAATTCGCGCAGGAAATTGCGGAGCAAAACGAAGTGGCTAGAGCTCAGGTCATCAAGGAAGCAAGGCGTTTGTTGCTCTATAAAAAACCTCAGTGCAGGTTGCTGAACGGAGCTCTTCTTACTTCAGAGGTAATCGTTGCTAGATTTGTCTCCTTTTTTTAATCCTGTGAAACATGCAAGAAGAAGACTCAAGGCAATCTCTCCGTGTCGTTAAGTGCTTCAGGGAAAGAGACGCCCAACTAGCATTCGAAAAAACTCTTCAAGGCGTTGACGAAGAGCAAGAAAAAAAGTACGCCGAAGACCTCAGGAAGGAAGCCGAGGCTTTTGAAGAAGCTGAACGTCAGAAGACCCTCGAACAGACGAAGAAGAACAAAGCTTATGAAATCGAGCTGAAGAAGCAGTAGGAAATTAACGGTTTTAATTAAACGACGTTAACAATTTACGTATCGACTGTTCTCAACTTTATTTACAGAATCGATGACAATAGAAACAATCTGAAACGTGCAGAGAGAGAAGAATACCTTTTGGGAAAACAGGACCTTGAAAACATGGCTAGAGACTTGAGATTGATGAAGGAATGCGAGGACGAACAGGTACAGAAATAGTTCCAAGCTTTTAGTTTGTTTGAACGATAAATTTCAGTCTTTAGAACGAATATATTTGTAGAAGTTGAACCGTAAAAACGAACTGAGAAAGATAGTCACCGATGCAATAGAGGAAAAAAAAGTGGCGGAGATGGAGGCGAAAAGAGAAGTGGAATTTTGCGACAAAGCTGTCGCGATTTTTGAGAGATCGAAGCGGCGGATTGAGAAGATGAAGAAGCTCAAAGCGCAGGAGGAATTACAGGCGAAGATGCGGCACGCCGAGTATCTGGGTTCGTGTGAATCGAAGCTTCGAGACAAGCTGCGATGATCTAAAAACCGAGTTTATTTTTATCAGGAAAAAAGTTCTGCGCTGCAGCGATGAAAAAACGGGCCGATAACGAAACCGCGACTATTAAAGAAGCCCAGCGCGAAGTTGAGGCTAGAGAGTTGGCAATTATCGAGGCCAAGAAGCAGCGCGCTTTGGATGCTAAAATGGAATGCATAAAAATCGGAGAAGAGGCTGAGAACGAGAAGCGAAGGAAGCAGGAGGAGCTCAGAGAAATCAACAACTGGGAAACCATACAGAGATTCAAGAGGGAAGAATTCAACAAGGAATTCATTATTGAGGAACGGAAAAGAAACTGGGAGAAAAAAATGGAAACTGCTAAAGATCTTCGGAAGCAGATGGTGAGCTCTTTTTTGCAATTCTCACGTGGGTTTTCACTGCCTCGATTATTTACTCGCTATATTCGCGTAGGCCGAAAATGAGCGAAGGAGGAATTTGGAGAAGAAATTTGAGAACGACGAGAATTCGGCGGCTGCTATAATCGAAAGAACGAATAAAAAGGTCCTGGAGTACGGCGAGCAGATCTTGGAGGAATCCAGAGGCGTCAGACCCCTGTTTCCGATACTGAAAACGATCGAGGTTAATTGACAATCCGATTTCTACCGATGGAAATTACGATAATTTGCATTTCGCATCTTGCGTTTTGTATTTTGCATTTTGTATTGCATTCACTCCATTGAAACAAAATGTCTGATTGATTTTCTCAATTCTTTCAGAAATTCAAGATAGAGAACGGTCTCATACCGCGAAAGCCATGCGAAGAGAATAACATTATTCCGAAGAATAGGAAATCGCGAAAACGTGCGCCAGTATGTTTGGCTCCGGAACAGGAAGTTGTTTACATATGAAATTCCAACGGTCTTAAAATACTCTGTAGATATCCTGAAACAACTTTTCCTTTTTTTTTTAACTTTTTTTTTATAAATATACGATCGATTATATAATATATTTCTGCAGATGGAATCATAAATATCCCAAACACGGATCATGTTTGATTGCACAAAAATTTTATTCAATATCTGGTATAAAACTATTTATTGTACAGAGAAAATATATATTGCAAAATGGGATGAACAGACAATCAATAGACTCTGACAGTGCGAATCGCACAAATTATATGTGAACAGCTTTTCTTCTCGCTGACAAAATTCCACTATACGACTTGATTGAGGGCGAAGAAGTGGTTTAGTGGATTTTTTTCGCCACCGAGTTATCGTCCAATCCCAAGAAAGACTGTGAAATAATAGTGGAGAGAATTTTATAATTCAATTTCCTAAGAATGTGAGTTATACAATGAATCCTATCAAACCAAAATAACTAGGGATGTGCCGGATAGCGATTTGGCCGGATAACCGAATATTTAATTTTTGTCACCTCTACTAATAGTATCATATCATAGAAAACGGTTATTTGGTTTCTATGGATGTGGATGAGTTCAAAAAAAGAGGAATTTATGAGTGTAATCATCTGCTGAACAGTACATTGCATGTATTGAAAATGATTGCTATCCGGTTATCCGGCCGGATAGTAAAAAACAGGCCAGATGCTGGATAGTTACCAGATGTACTAACCCCTACTAATAACCCATATATTACAAGAATGCTTCAAAAACAACAACAACAACAAACAGAAATACAATCTCGAAGACCTCTTCACGACCAGATGCCTAAAATATGTCAAGAACATGACCAAAAATGGATATTAAACATCTTTCCCTCATATATAAGACGTAAGCAAACTGTTCGATCATTAATATACCTTGACAGAAGTGATAAACGTGGTTTTATCCGATCTGCTATTCGCCGGAGTCTCGGATAACGGTGTCACGGCCTTGATTTTACCCTGACGTATCCTAGTCCTGATCATATTAAACCGTTTTTCTTCATCATCGTTCAAAACGGCTCGAGTTAATTCAGGACCCTCGGGAATTCCTTCCGTCAAATTTACAATCGGGTTTACAGATCTCAGAAGTTTCAATTGCTCCATCAGCTTGTCGATGATCCTGACTAGGTCCTTGATCTCTTCCTCTTGCATCAGAAGAGCGTATCTGTGTCTCGATATCTGACAACAAACATGAACGAGAAATTGATAGACGATGGATTCAACATTTAGTAGACTAAGTCAAGTTTGAGACTATGATAGACACACGAACAGTGTCAATGGCACAAATACGATTGGAAAAAAGAATTAGGACTCGCTAACCTCGAGGAATACCCGGTCTCTTTGCTCCTCCACTTTTCCGAGCTCTTCTAACTGCTTCGACAAATTCCTGCAAGTGTTTGCGTCCACTGGACCGTTGACACTTCGATTTTTTTCTTCCATTTCTTCCACCACTCCTTTCAACCTTTCCACCTCGATGCGGTAAGCTTTTTTGTCTTCTTCGATAGCCAAATACTGAAAACACACCTCGATCAGAAAGAAGAACGTGACAGGATATCCGATGTCAGCACGCAAACCTTAGATCGGAGCTGGTCTCTTTCCTCGGAAATCTTTTCCGTTGTTTCGCTGAATATTTTCAGCGCTCCCGAAGGTCCTTCTTTCGCTAATCGTTCAAGTTTCGATCTGAGCTCTTCTCTTTCGCGACAAGCCTGACGAAGCTGGTCCAGCAGGTCATCGGTCTTGCTGGCCAAACGCAATGCTCTCACTTCGCTTTGAAGTCGATAGCAATTTTCCACCAGGACATCGATTTGCCGTTTGAGGTCATCACGCTCTTGCGTCACTCTGTCAAAGTCTTTCAAACGTTCTGAAATTTCTGAAGACAGACTCATTGTCAGCTTGAATTAGTGGTACATTCAATTGTCGTCTCATCATAATTACAGACCCGCATTTTCGTTGTACAACTTGACGAAATCATCGGTCAATTTTCCCTTCTCGTCTTTTGTCATCGCGATCAACGACAATTCTCCACGTTCCACCATTTCCATTAATTCCAAATGCGTTTCGAGGCCTGGTTTTATCTTGTTGAGGTCGAGACCTTCGATCTGTAATCCTGAGGTCAATTATTCGAGTCCTTTCGATACTTAAGAAAAATGCCCGTTGCAAATGGTCACCTTCGTGTCTATGCACTTGTTGAGCTCCTGTTCCGTCTCTTCGAGCAAAGAACACTTCTGCTTTAAGTCCCTGTAGGTTTCCGTAAGTTTATCTATGTCAAATCTCAGCTGGATTTTTTCTCGTTCAATCACTGCCAAGTGGGCGTAGTACTGTCTCTGATCCGGAGGCATGGAATAAACGCGTTCTATCATGTCGATTCGCTCCTGCTCTATCAGCCCAAGCTTCTTTAACTGAATATTGAGGACTTGCATCTTGCGATGAATCTGTTTTGTGCCTTTCAACAGCTTCTGAACGTCATCAAACTGCAAGAAGATGCAGAATTTACGTATTTGTCAATCGTCAAGTTACGTAATGCTTATGACTCTACCTGGTCATCATTTTGGAAACAATTACTAATCGCGTTTGAGACTTCAGCTTCTTGAACTACGCCTTCATCGGTTCTCCTAGATTCCATAGTTTTGACCAGCCTCTCCTGAATTTATGGGATTTTAAAACTGTTTATGATTCTGATTCAGGCGAAGTTTGCGGAATTAGTGACCCCACCTGATGTCTCATGAGCCTTTCGGTCTTTAGCAAAGTCCTAGATACTTTTTCCCGAATCAGAGTCTGTTCAGTGGGTAGATTATTGTCGTATTTGAACTTGTCCAAAGCCATACAAATGTTTTCGTTACGATTCAGGGCTTCTGTATCTCGACACTGAAAATAAGAAACGATTCCAATTTGTAGAAAAATATTGTCTGACCCCAGCGTAAATGACGTCTAATCAAGTTGGAGGCTACGAATATTATCTACAGTTTTTTTCAGCTCGAGTAGAGTGTCGTCCTTCAAAGACATCTTGAGGAAATGATAGAGCTGCTCTCTTTGTCCGTTGATCAAATTCTGCAAGGTACGAATACGCTCATCTTTGATTGTTAAGAGATTCCGAAGCTGCTGCTGGGAAGGATCGTTTTTTCGTGAATTTATCTCGCTGTCAGAATTCGGTTCCTAGGGATCGATCAGAAATCTGTTCTGAAGACTTCCAAACTATCCGAAAATGGCTTTGAAATCTTTAAGAATCTCGTCATAATTTACTTGGACGAAGGGATTGCACGGACTTTGTTCCTGCGACGACTCCTCTTCTATCCGGAAATTCTTTTTCGATTCGTTGATCTCCCCCGGATCATCCTCCGCATCACTGGATGATGTCGCGTCATCCTCGTCCAACGAAGTCCAGGACATCGCCTGCAGTTACTGGATAATTTGTGATACAAAACGTCAAATTTCGATCACAATTGATGCAAACACGGTTTTATCGTTGATGACTGAAGTTGCTTCTCAATCGTGAAACATCTCAATGATCAACTTCACGTTCTCTTGCCTAAAACTTCATCCTTCAGTTCATGTAACTTCTGAATGTGCCGCAAATTGATTAAAGAAAAAACGTAACCGATTACCCAAGCGGTTGAAGATGAGTGACAAAAAGCCTTCCATTCAATCATCGTCGCCGCCTAAAGGCAAGTCTGTTCCGGTTGTTTTGAACTTCATCAACGCTGGAGTTTCGGGGTAAGAGTAAGAAAGAGATTCCAGCTTTTCTATACACATTGAAGTCCTATAATGATTGGAAACACTTTTTATCAATCCATTCACAGAATGTTGGCGACTTGCGTCGTGCATCCGATGGACGTGCTGAAGAACCGCATTCAAATGAGCAGTGACGGAACGTCGATCACTTCAGTCGTGAAGACAATCATCAAGGATGAAGGGTTTACGAAATTTTATCGAGGTTTGAGTGCCGGTCTCGTTCGCCAGGCTACTTATACAACCACAAGATTAGGAATTTACAATCAGCTGTTGGACATTTGGAAGTATGCCAAATGCCGATGCATGCAGCAGCGTTTTACGACTCTCACTCGCATGCATACAATTATCTACATTTATCTCATCGCAGGACAAATAACACTTCCGCGCCAAGTTTCATGGTGCTGTGTTCAATGGGAATGGCTGCTGGTGTCTGTGGTGCTTTTGTAGGAACACCGGCAGAGATGGCCCTTATAAGAATGTCGTCAGATGGTAGATTGCCACTGGGTATGAATTTTCGCTAATTTTTACTTCAGAATTTTTGTTTTTCTGGCCTCATGATCGGTTGATTTTACTGATCGATTATAACCGATGACCGAAGAACAGATCAAAGAAGAAATTACAAGCATGTCTTCGACGCGTTTGGGAGGATCTACAAGGAAGAAGGCCTCACGGCACTTTGGAGAGGCTGCGTACCAACTATGGGAAGAGCAGCGATAGTCAACGTTTCGCAATTAGCGACTTACAGTCAAGCAAAGAATATGCTGGTGAAAACATGTTTGTACATCTGCATTTCAAGAAGATGAAGTCTCATAATGACTGTTCACGTTCACGTCCACAAACGTGACAAAATGTTTAATTCCATTCCAGGGAACGTAAAAGAGGGGATTCCTCTTCATTTTTGGGCCTCCATGATATCTGGATTCCTGACATCGTTTAATTCCATGCCTTTTGACATTGCGAAGACTAGGTAATACTGTTGAACGAGTGCTCTGGTGTTCAAACGGCCTTTTATGACGATGTCAGCAAATTTTGCCATGTTTTTTAATTCGTAGGATTCAGAATCTAAAAGCAACCGGGAAACCCCCTTCAATGATAGGTGTAATGACCATGATTGCACGCCAAGAGGGAGTTACTGCTCTGTGGAAAGGGTTTCTGCCAACCTACTGCAGGATTGGACCTCACACCGTACTTACATTCATGATAAACGAACAACTCACCAAACTTTCCAAGAAACATTTACTTTGACGACTTCCTCGTTTGTAGTACGTATACTAGATGGAAATGGAAGATGAGATCCAAATGTATTTTTTAACTGCACAGCCCCTTGTATAAAAAATATTTTTGAGTTTTGTGCGTTGGTTTTCCTGTGCAAAAACATCAGACATCAGAAGGTGATCAGAGCTGCTCAATGAATGGACTAATTGCAAATGAAGTTGTATATTTATGTATACTATACTCCATATCCTATAACAAAGAGATGCATCGACTATACTATAACATATTTCGCAGTTATTCAACTTTGAAAGTGGGAAGAATACAGCCTGGTAAATTGGTCCATGCAGACCATAGTGATGAGAGTGTTGGGTGCTAGTCTTGAATAGTAAGGAATAAATCCACGCCAGAGTGCTAGGGTTCCTTCGGTTCTGTAGATCATGAGGAGTGTCTTCACAGTGTTTGGTGGCTCCACAGGTTCTTTCCAATTTTGTATCCTGAGAGACGTGCGACGCCATGAATTCATAATATTTCTCAAAAGCCTTCACACTTCAAATCAAATTATAACAATGGCGCCAACCTTGTTTTTGCAATGTCCATCGGAAGTGATGCACCTGCTGCCACTATCCCTGATATCATTCCAGCAAGGAATTGTACGAGAAGACCTTCCTCGAAGTGACCTTGGAACAAAGAATATTCAGTCTTCGTTTTCTATTATAATTGTAATTTTAGGAGACACAAAATCCCTTGAACGTTAGAAGAAGAAAACTGTTGACCAACCAGAGTCCTTCAGGAACATCTTCGATCTTGAGTAGGTTCCGAGCTGCGCACCATTTGCGATAGCTGCTCTCCCCATTGTCGGTACGGAGCCAGACCATAAACTGCGGACTCCTTCGTCTTTGACGATTCTAATCAGTCCATCAATGACGTGTTTGTAGCTTCTCCGTTTCTCTGAACAAACCGGAAGATCAAACCTAGATTTTTTCGAGATTCTTGACACAGACCGATCGATGACACTCGATTCATCGATTTTCAGAAAGTAGATCCGATAATAACATTAACCGAGAGGTAGATGAATGTCCGCGATCATTCGGACCAGCACAACGTCTGCGGGTGTTCCGACCAATGCACCCATCATTCCGGCCATCATCCCCAGGGATATGAGGGTTGGGTAATTCAGGCGTCCAAAATGTTTACTGGAGTAAAGGATCATGTTGTAATGTCTCATGGGACTTGCAGAAGCATTCAGTCGAGATCATTACTGAACATCATTCATCGAAGACTGCTCACTTGCAAATTTCTGACAAAGTGTTGAAAATACCAAGCCTCGCTGTGCCGTAGGTTATCTGTCTTAACAACGAGGCTGACAATCCTGTGTAGAGACCGAGTAGTCCATCTGACTGTACCGTTCTCTTCAGCGTGTAGATTAATCCTAATCTCGAAACCTGCATTCGGATCTTGAGCACATCCATCGGATGCGTTGCTAACTGACCAGATACGCTGTCGAGCAGAAATTAGGGACGTTTCAACTTTTCATCGAAGAAGGTTAACACGAGGAACTTTTATGAGGAGAAAAAATAAGTTGACTATTGCACAAAGAACAGAGAATTATGTAAATACTTCTCGGACTCACCCAGCTAAACCTCCAATCACAAATTTCATGTACGTTGGTACGTGGTTTTGGATGACGGATTTTTTTTGCTCTGCCGGTGACATGACTATAATACTGTCAGCACCGTGAATTCTCGTTACATAATTAATTAATCTTACTACTTTTACTGAGCTTTTCACGCTTCACGGTGATATACTGTGAACTAAAGTATCAAATACTGACGTAGCACTGATTTCCGACATCCATCAAAGTCCATGAACATGTTTCATGACGGATGTCAATCCTTTAGTTGCCAACGGTCGGAAAAACCGTTGAGTATTCAAACACGACAACAGATGGCATTGGTATATTCTTTATCACATCAAATAAGTAAATGTATATACAAGGAATAAATAGTTATACAAATATCCTCATGTAAAGCTCGAACACATCTCTCTGTGCATTGGACGATAAGCCGCTGTCAGACCTGCGAGATACGTAGCCGCAGCACTTATGTTTGTTTCAGCCACCCCTTTGTACTTGATCGTCAAGGCTTTGCTAAGGTTCTTCAAGTTCGACGTGACCATTTGGAGACACTGTCTCATCGTGACGTTACAACTGCTCATCATTACATGGGCTCGACTTTCTCCGTCGTGAAAAACAACGTGTGATCCCACCCTTGTCTTTGCGTCGTAAGTTATCTGAAAGGGAATCGAGAGTAGCATTGACAACGGAAGAGACGAGAATCAACGATGGCACCAGACCTTGCATTTCCTCCCGAAATGATGAAGCTTCGGCCACTGATGTCGATACAGTTCGATATGATGAAGTCGTCCCAGCGCGATGCCAAACCGTTCGGCAGTTTCGTTCCAATTAACAATTTTCGAAGCTGGGTGGTAATATGGCTTTCTAGCTTCAGGAATTATCTCGACGTCGCTCTCAAAGCTGTTTTTGTCAGTGTCATATCCACCGTTTATCGTGAAACAAAACCAGTCCAAGAAGTTATGAACCTTGCCGTAATACGCGTCCAGGTCGAGAATCAAGGCGATCGGGAGGTCGTCCGACCTCCGAATGTAGCAGAACAGGTCAAAGCTGGCGTAGCCGAAGTATCCCATCTTCTGAAGCACCTCTGCCAATGCCATAACGGTCTTCTGGAGGTATTTGTTGGGGAACGAAGTCTGCGGCATCATGAAGCCAAACGCAGTGAACTGAGTTTCTGGTCGAAGAAATGATTTCAGGCTATAGCGTCTTTGTTTGGAAGAAGAAGCGAAAGTAGTGGTAAGAAACCTAAGTGCATCTGGTCCGCCGTTCCAACCCACACGGGTTCCAACTGAGTATCGATTCCCGGAATGAAAACAGCGGCGCTAATGATGGAGAAGTTTTTCTCGTTCGGTACAGCCTGAAGTAGACATCCGTGTTTGAGGAGACTGGCGTAGAATTCCTTCCAGCTTTTGTAGTTTGTGGCCAATCTGGTGGTGGTAAAAACAACCTTAGGTAGATGGTCGAGTAGACGAGCCAAGTACATTTGTCTGAGTTCACAATCCGGCTCCCATTCATCTTCTTCACACATCTGCCGCGCCCTCCTGAGCTCTGGCATGAACGGAACGCTGATATTGTTTATCAGAAACACCCCCGTCTGGTTTCCGTCGATTCCAATGTTTATTTTGATCAGCCACAAGCAAACTTCGCTGTGCGTGCAAATCTGTTCGGCCAATTTAGTGCAGAGACTAAGATAGTCCCTGACGTAAGGAACGTACGGTGGCTGTGCAATGCCGTAGTTAGTCATGAGCTCAGAGTTGTTCGATTTGTTCAATAAATGAGACTGAAGATTCAGTGATGGACCGACCCAGGGAACGTTGAGGGCGCCAGCAGCCCACACGTCGCACTCGTCCATGACCCAGGGTAAAATGTAGGCAGGTTTATCAGCAACTCTTTTGATTATCGCAGAGACAGTGTCGTCGGAGTAGTACAGGGTCCGGGCAGTGTTGAACGAGTACTGATCAAAGGCGTGCCTCATAGAGAGCGCGAGGAACGTGACTCGCTTTTGGATCCCCTCGTCCGGTCGAACGGACTCCAGTATGTCGAAGTACATCTGTAACAGACTGTCCGAAGGCTCTACAGGCAGGATGTAGATCACCTCAGCGTTCGGGTTCAGAAGAAATGACAATTTCAGGGCCAGAATGTTCTGGTAGATCCTGAATATCGGCGGGGATATCGCGCTCCGTATGTCCAACGGATGACCCAGAGACGGCAAGTGGATAACAACGTGGGGCGAATTGATGATCTCGTGGTATCGAACACTCAGTTTCGCGTTCAACTCCTCTGTGGTCTTCATCATCACCAACATCTTCGTCAAGTACTTTGCGTGCATTACACGCCTCTTCTTCACGAACAGCCACGCCATCCAGATTATACTCGCTGCGATATACTTGCAATCCGATTCGTGAATGTCCCTTCGAACCTAATGAATCAAATCACACGTTCCAGTCTACTAATTCAAACTTGAACCAGGGGTCAACCATGCTATTGATCCAAAGTAGACATAAGTTGAAAGATTCAACACTTCAAATGAAGAATGTGCACTTGACCTCAGAGTAATCGGCCTAACCAATGGCTTATCAAATATAATATTGCAACCGTCATTCACCGCGTAGCCCTTCCAACGTCGTTGAATGGTTAACGCAGCGATTCGTATTCCGACTCCCGCTTTGAAGTGGACTTTCCATCCCTTGAGCCATTCGGCCACTTCCGAATCGTCCTTGAGCATCTGGAGCATGTCTTCTTTCGAGAGACTATAATTGGCGCCATTTTCTTCTATGCTAGAAAGAAGAGCGAGCACTTTCTCGGGGCTGAAGTGAGCCGAGGGGACGATGTACTTTCTCAGCATGGCTTCTATCGATGGGCATAACACCAGTAGCCATTTAGATCTGAGCTGATTTCCGCACATGTCGAGCAGTTTCTCCCAAAATTCGCAATGCAAAAACTGTCCATCGAAGAATTTTATACTGCCGATCTTTTTTGCTTCTGCGTCAACGCTTGCCATGTAAGACGCTGCCTTCGACATGGCCTCTTTCAACTCTATTCTACTACCAGCGGCCCTGATCTCCGCCGATATTGAAGAAGTTCTATCGAATCCACTCATCTTCCTGCGCGGAATTTCGAAGAAATGCAGTTAGTGGGATCCTCAAAACCCCTTTTCTTACCACGATAACCACCTGCTTTTTGGTATGACTTTCGGAAGACTGAACATCTTGGTTCTGAGCATCGCTAATTCTTGTTTGAACCTCAGGTCCGTCACATCGAATTCCGATCTTGGTGGTATTATCGGCCTCTTGAGGATGTCTTGAGTTGGTTCCAATTCGCTTTCAGGGACATTTGTCCACTGACAAGCACACGCGTCGTAAGTTCTGGGTTCGTTTTCGTCACGTAGTTCGTTCAAGTTCCAAGTACCGTCATCAACTCTCTTCAAGTCTCTCTTGTAGGCCCTGTAGCTGGCAGGCTTTAGCCTCTGACTTTTTTCCCTAGCCATGTCCAACAGGCTGCGTATTCTGTACTCTGAATGTACCACCTGTATCTGCGTCAGATCAGTCACGAATTCCTGATAGAAATTTCGGATTATGGCTGCTGCTGGTGATTCTGGTTCTTCAGATTCAGATCTGAGACCACAGAAAGAGGAGATTAAGAAACCAATCAGAATATAATGCTTTGATTGACCTTTTCTTATGCTCCTCAGCAATTTTTTTACCCTCTTCTCTCAGGTATTGCTTCACTGATATCACTTCTTGATCTATTCTCAGCAGCACTTGCTGCAGCATTTCGAAAAGATCGGTTTCAAGTTCGGTCACATCGATACGATCGTGATCTCGGAACATGGTGGAATGACTCTTCAATGTCCTGTTTGTAACGGTGACTCCTAAGAAATGTTACAACTAATGAATACAAAATTTGGATTCGCTTTGTTCGTCGGATATTTTGTTTGTATGGAATAAACGAGAAGTCGTAAAGTTCTAGTGAGTGAAATAAAAAATTCAAAATTGATTTGAGGTTATGCTTTCTAACGAGTAAACAGACACTACGCAGCTCTATGCAATATTTCTGACGAGCTTGAACTGTGGCCTCTACAAATCCAATGGGAACAATGAACGAGTTCCGGTAAACACGTCACACGAGTGATATGACAAAACATAATCTACCGTGTAGTCGCACGTTCACGATGTGACTTATGTAATCTTTGTATTTTCATCAACCTGACTGTAATCGTCATACATAGAAATAACTCTATCCGATACGATTAAATTATAACCAAAATATATTCATTATTCTTCTGCAAAATCATAATACGCGGGATCTCAGACACGAAAGGATGAAAAAAACTTCCGAATACGTATTTCAACGTGTTCCGAATGCAGATGTCCTTCCACTCGCTGCAGCTGTAGGACTCGATCCTCTCAGACAGCAGAGAACTCAAAGTTGTCTAAAAGTCGTCGTATGGCCGTCAAATGTCCCACTTTATGACGTCTAAGTCTTGTCGTAGACCTTAAAGACGTCTATAAGAGACCGAAAGAAATTACGATAAGAGTTGAGACAAGATTTAGACGCTTAGAAACGCGCTGAAAAACCTATTAGGATTCTTTTGTTCTGTTGAATTATTCTTTTATGCTCTCTATTGGCACTAATGAAGTAGTGTTCCCATTTTGAGAGATTTTTAGAATATATACATGGACTATAATGATCGCAGTTCACGTCGATTTTCTAAATAAGAGTTTTTTGTTCGAAATTTTCGGCGTCTGTTATTATAGCTTATCAGAAAAAAATTATCAAAAAAAGATGATAAATGCATCGTTTCGCAGTTTTTTGTATTCCATTATATATTGTCAGCGATTTACAATTTTGATAAATAAGACTGTATAAATCTATGGTGATTACAAGCTGAAATAATTCTACATAACGCTCTAATCGTCAATTCTTAGTCTAAATAAATCTTTTCAAACGATACTCTCATATTTATACTGTGATAGAAATCGTGTATACACATTGAGTGTTACATCAATTATTTTTTTTGTTAGTTCGCGTCATAACACCGAGCTGGCGCCACTCTACGGCGTAAAATTCCATAATTCCACATCAGCTGGGTGTTCTGTGTGCGACAGAGCTACTGGCACACTGTAACAGTGACTCGATGTGGTGTTGAGCCAAGGTTGAAGCGAGGCGAGGAATCAAGGCAGTTGCTCTCGTGGGTGGCGGTGGCCGGTGTATACTGTTTAGTCCGCTGTGGTAGAAAGTCAAGAGGACGTTCGCAACTATAGATAGACAGAAAAATAAAACACTAAATATTCCTAACATACGTTCGATCAGCTTTCACCGTACACACAGGAAACTCTACCGCGTTCGACAGGACATTTTTTTGTTTTTCTTTTTTGCTTTACACCCTTCGATCAACCAAACACATCGACATGGGAGATCAGAAGACTATACCGAACGGGATCAAATTCCTTATCGGTGGTGTTTCTGGGTTCGTGTGCATAAATATAAACAATTACTTTCTTTTTTAATCTATATATTTAACGGTATCTTTATTTTATAATATATATGTCATCTGTTATATTATGTATACATGCGCTCAATAAAGTCACGTACTACAATGTTATGCAGCATCTACCTTGCAGCGATACAGATGAATGCTAATTGTTTATTAACCACGTTGATTAGACTCAATTTGTATTTTCATTGCATTGGTCCCACTATTTATTCTTTTATTCATTTTTATCTCAAAACTAATAATATAATATTATAACGTAACTGTATAGCGACTGATTACGCGATCTAAAGTCTGAATTACACAATACCGGCAATAAGAAGGAAAAAAAATCTTACGCCAGTATCGCTTAATTTAATTGGAGCAAAAAATATATAATTTTTTTTTCAATTCGTTATAATTTATTCAATACACGATTTTTTTTTGTTTCGAAATATTTATCCAATATTGCAGAATGGGAGCGACATGTTTCGTCCAGCCGTTGGATTTGATCAAAAATCGAATGCAGCTGAGCGGTACAAAAGTTTCGACGATGTCCATAGTATCTGGAATCATTAAGAACGAGGGCTTCTTCTCGTTCTATGCTGGACTTTCGGCTGGACTTATGAGACAGGCCACTTACACGACGACCAGGCTCGGTATATACACTTGGCTCTTTGAATTAGCCTCGTAAGTGAAATAATTTGATATCATTGATCGATTTGAACCAGTAAATGATAAAAAATTCAAATCTCATACAGATAACGCGGAGCTTAGCTTATGACTCAGCATTTCGGAGCTCATCCTTTAACTATTATATAATTAATATTTATAGATTCAATTTGAGAGACAGAAGAAGTGATAAAAGTCGTTTCATAGATTCTGTAATCCTATCATTTGTCCCATCACGCAGGAAAGACGGACAACCGAACTTCATCACCAAGGCAGGTCTGGGAATGGCTGCTGGTTGTGTTGGAGCCTTCGTCGGCACACCTGCGGAGGTCGCATTGATCAGGATGACTGCCGACGGAAGATTACCTCTGGGTACGAAGGCGGAATGTGGAATGAAATTCCTCGAAGGCTTTAAGATTCCGTCAGGAACCCTGAGCTCGTAGTTTTTATAAATATATTCGAGCTCTCGGCGATTTCAGTATCTTTAAAAATACTAATTAGCCACAAAATCAGGAACTTTGTCTTGAATTAGAATTCTGAAGCTCTTCAGATCTCGAGATATGAACAAAAATCACGTTACCAGTTTTATTTCATACATTCACAGTATTTGAGAATAGCAAATGCATTTTGTCACTAGCCGAAACGATTTGTTCTCTTCGCAGCGGAGAGACGTAACTACAAGAACGTGTTCCATGCTCTGTTTCGGATAACTAAGGACGAAGGACTTCTCACTTTGTGGCGTGGTGCTATTCCCACGATGGGAAGAGCTATGGTTGTTAACGCAGCACAGCTGGCTTCTTATTCCCAAGCTAAACAGGCTTTATTGGACACTGGTAAATATCGCCGATCGTTTGATCGGATTTAAACCGACTACCCGATCATTTCTGAGGATAGAACTATCTCAGAGGAATTTCTAACAGAGTATAATGAATCCGAGGCATGCAAGTCCGAGGTGATCTGATTTGAACTCCGTGTCCGCATGTCTTGGGTAGGAAAATCTATTTTTATAACAGACTCCTTAGACTCTTTATTTTAGTGATACGACTCAAGGTCTCGTTTTATGTAACGAGGCAGTATATCATTATACACACAATAACCAGTCTGTTAGATACTTTAATTTGACTTTTATGCCCGCAGGATACTTCCAAGAAAATATTACTCTGCATTTCGCGAGCTCGATGATTTCCGGACTCGTTACAACGGCGGCTTCTATGCCTGTCGACATTGCGAAGACCAGGTGAACACAGAATGCGATTTTTTATCATCAGAAAATCGATATTTGTTTACGTTTCTGTGATTATTGATTCTTTTTTTGTCTTTTAAGGATCCAAAACATGAAGATTGTGGACGGAAAGCCGGAATTCAAGGGCGCTTTCGATGTCCTTGGTAAAGTTATACGAAACGAGGGAGTACTCGCTCTGTGGAAGGGCTTCATCCCCTACTATGCTCGTCTAGGACCTCACACAGTCCTCACGTTCATTTTCCTAGAGCAAATGACCGCTGGATATAAAACTAGATTTGCGTAATCTAATTAATTTTTTTTTCTCATAACGTAAGTCGTACGAAAAAACTAGAAGCTCAGAATCTAAATTCCTATAATTTTTCACTTGTTAAATCGATCACAAATTTTGATTTCCAATTTTTCGAAAGTTCCTTTTTGAATTTTTTGAACCCCTTTTCTTTGTCATTTGGCATCTTGATTCTAATTTTCTAAAACTTTCGATCAATTTGTACATAGTATATAATGTTCAAATTTAGCAAAATTGTTGTATCGATATCAATTTGATATCAATTTTACCCTCTCCTTAATTATTGTATGAGTCTATAATTTGCTGCGAACTGTTCTACTCATGTAATTGTAATGCGTTGCAATTTTATACAAACCCAAATCTAGACCGTTAAACCGCAATATATTGTAAAGTAAGAGAGAAGATGTAGATACTCTGAGTGAGCCTGCTTTGTGTCCTAGTCGTCAGGTACGATTTGGATAGAGACGCTAATCGTCGATGATAACCACTGGATGAAAATATTATTTTTATATATCATACATAATATATCATGTACCATACTATATTTTATTGTAATGCTATTACAAAAATTAGGGGACTCGTTGTAGAGCTACATTCGTTATAGATTTACATCCGCACAATCATACATATTTCATATAATGTTGGTTCGTATTCGATATTGAAGGTGCAATAAATATTACATAAAAAAAATATCACAACATTTGTTCAATTGAATTTTTGAAAATTTTTGTCCAACAAGAATCGAAGTGAATCAATATATGGCATTTCTGACCATCTGAACTTGTGATGAAGATGAATTTAATTTTGTTTTCTATTAATGTACAATAGGATTGATGAGCTATTTATTGCAGTCAGTAATAGTCTGAAAATGAAATTTTTGAAATAAAATTGTTGACTAAAGATCCTTGTCAGAATCTTCATTATATCCACAAATTGGAACATTTTCGTATTCATTCGTGATAAAATTGTAAGTGTGTACCATTTGTCACAAACAATCGTCGATACACACGAAAATTCTCGTTTTCCATTTTCAAAAAAGTGCAAATATGAGACTGCGATTTTTAACGAACACTTCTTACATTATACGGAAAACTAGTTATAAAAGTCATGCAAAAAAAAATACGAAGTGTTTCAATTTCATTTTCTTATAATTTGATAAATTTTATATTCTTGAGCTACTGAATTCTTAATATACTGGAACGCGCCGCATGGAAGTAGGGGTAATCAGATAGAAGTACATGGAGTTTTCCTGCGCTTGTTGCACGCAAGGGCATAAGCGTACAAAAACAACGATCTCTATCTGACCTATGGTCGCTATACGATTCACGTGCCGCTGCACTTTCCAGAATATCATAGAATAGGGAAGTTTGATGAATTTTTTAAATTCTTTTATCCGATCATTTGATGATTAGGATTGACGAAGAACATATGGCACCTAATTGTTTATAGTTGGTTTTCACGTGAATCGAGTTTTTTCGATACAGCGTTTGAATTTCCCGGTTGCGTGTGACGTCACACGGCACAGTTCTACCGTCAGACGGCGCTGCGTACAACCATGGTCAACAGAATAACATGGCGGCCGAGGCACCATGTGACGTCACGTAGTTTTTAAATAGTATATTTCGATACAAGTGCGAAAGGTTTGTTTTGAGACGAGTGGGAGGTTTATCGGCCGAGCAAAGCGAGGGTGACAATCTCACGAGTCGAATAACAACTTTCGCACATGTATCGAACAAAATTTTTCATCACAAACGCACGTAAAGTCCGATTACACGCACGCTTGCGTGCGTAAAATCGAACTTTACGCACGGCGTGCGGAAAAATTCTATTTCATTATCACGCACCCATTTATCATGGACATCAGTGCTCTTGGCCGGCAATTCGTAATCCGGCGTGATCTTAGCCAATAGTAGGGATGGGCGATATGAAAAAAAAATATCGATATATCATATCAATAAATATCGGCGTGCATATATCGATACACCAAAATATCGAGCACCGAGTAGCGATATATCGATATATCGATGGCTGTTACAATATCGAAATTCGATGTGACTGCTACAATGTCGATATATCGATGATAAATATCGATATTTTTCGGTGAGAATATCGATATTTCGATATATCGATATATATCGCCCATCCCTAGCCAATAGCCGTTGAAATACACGACTGTTGAACGAGGCTGTCAAACGTCGTTTAATACTTTGTAAATACAGGTTATGTGTGATGAACATGCACTGCATGCTGAATAATAATAAAATGATTAAACCAAATCTGACTTGAGTGTAATAAAAATAATACCACGATTTTTAGCGCCACAATCGAATGCCGCGCGAGTATCCCCGTAATTTATTCTATTTATCGTCTCTACCGATACGTCTAGTCAACAATTTATAGGTTATGTTGATTTCTAACAACATTAATTACGTCAAAATGACTTCTAAACGAAAAAATAAGGAGGCCTGGGCCCCTACCGGATTCGAGGAGTGGGTGAGTAAAATTTATCAATTTTTCTTCGACCAAAAACACTTTTATCATTATTATTTAATTTTTTTTGTTTTTTTGAATGAAATTCCTTTCTCCTATTCATCACATTAAATCGATTTTTACATTCGTAATTATCATTATATTCGCGATTTTTATTCATTCCTAATATCAGGGGGGCTACATGGCCGCGAAGAAGGCGAAGCTAGAGGAGCAGTTCCAAGAGCGAGCGCTACTGGAGCAGAAAAATGACTCTAATCTTTTCCAAGGAGTCTGTATATTCGTCAACGGCTACACAAAGCCGTCTTCGGACGAGCTCCGTCTCTTGATGATGGAGCACAACGGCGTTTATCACCATTACATGCGTCCGAGGATAACGACGCATGTAATTGCCTCAAATTTACCATACTCGAAGATTATGATGCACAAAAAGAGCCAGAACCCGCTTCCGATCTGCAAACCGGAATGGATAACGGACAGCATAAAAGCCGGAAAGCTTTTAAACTATCAGGATTATCTGCTGTACTCTCAGCACACCAAAACGCAGCCTAAACTCGCATTCGCGACCAGAAGTACCGAAAACAGCTCCGTAACCGAGAGTCTCGTAGAAAACAAGACGAATTTTGGGCCTGAATTGAGTCGCGGAGAATCTGAAGCTCCTCACAGCTCCAAATCTGGCAAAATTCCCTCTGAAACTTCCCCGATAAAGGAGGGAGGCAGCAAGTCCTCAAATTCCACCAAAAACCCTGAATTTTTATCTGAATTTTACAACAATTCAAGACTGCATCATATCTCTACAATGGGAGCTGTTTTCAAGGATTATATAAACGAGCTTAGAGACAAGAGTGACAAGACTTTTCCTGGGTTGGAGAAATTGAAGGAGTTAAAGAAGCTCAAAAAGCCGTCGAGTTTGGATTTATTCGATTCCGCAACTGATTCCGAAGAAGAGATCCTAGACTCACCGGCGCCAGTCTCTAGCTCCGTGAAACAGGAGCCGGTCATCATGCATATAGACATGGACTGCTTCTTCGTCTCCGTTGGGCTGAGGAATAGACCGGAATTGAAGGGTTTGCCGGTCGCCGTCACGCACGCGAAGGGAAACAAAGCCCCTCAGAATGGAAATTCGAGAGAAATTGAGATGAGGATGTACAAGGAAAGGCGGATGGAGAAGCTGAACAAGCCGAATCACAGAGTCGAGGAAGAGAACGAGAAGCCAAAAACTTCCACCGACAAATACGAGAATCTATCGCTGGCTGAAATTGCCTCCTGTTCGTACGAGGCGAGGAAAGCCGGCATCAAGAACGGAATGTTTTTGGGACAGGCTTTGAAGCTGTGTCCAGACCTCAAAATGATTCCGTACGACTTCGAAGGGTACAAAGAGGTCTCTTACGCTTTGTACGACACGGTCGCGACCTACACTCTGGACATCGAGGCAGTTAGCTGCGACGAAATGTACGCCGACTGCACGAAAATCATGAGAGAATCTGGACTCACGCCTCTCGAGTTTGCTCAGATCATAAGGAAAGAGATCAGCGAGAAAACCGGATGCCCCGTCTCCACAGGATTCGGACAAAACAAACTCCAAGCGAGACTCGCGACTAGGAGGGCAAAGCCGAACGGACAATTTCATCTCGAGAGCAAAGACGTCCAACGATACATGAGCACGATAAATATCAGAGAATTGCCCGGAGTTGGTTCTACGATGACCCACAAACTTAACGCGATAGGAGTTCACACGTGCATCGAGCTGCAGAGCGTGTCTCTAGGGGAGCTGCAGAGAGAGCTGGGAAAGAAGACGGGAGAGATGGTGCACAACATGTGCCGCGGTATCGATAACTCAAAGCTGAACCTGGAGCACGTGAGGAAGTCCGTCTCGGCCGAGGTCAACTATGGAATAAGATTCGAGGATTCGTCAGAGGCGGATAAATTCTTGAAACAATTATCCGAAGAGGTCTGCAACAGGCTGAACAAGGCCTGTGTCAAGGGCAGATCCCTCACTCTGAAGCTGATGATCAGATCGAAAAACGCACCTTTGGAAACTGCAAAGTTCATGGGACACGGACTCTGCGATCATTTGACCAGGTCTAAGAACCTCATCTCGCCGGTCAATGACGTCACCATCGTCACTAAGTGCGCTGCAATTTTCTATCCTCGTATCTAGACTCCGCTGTGAGACGACTAACTCGGATTTTTTTTTTCAGAGAAGTTCTCAGCCTGTGGAATCAGCTGCAACAAAAACCCGAAGACGTTAGAGGCATCGGAATACAAATGTCCAGACTCGAATCTACCAAGAAGACCGGAAACTCTACGATGATGTCGTTCATCAACAAAGCAAAGCCATCTGATAACAAGCCGAAAACTTCAACTAGCAACGAAACAGTAGCAAAAGTACAAAAACCTCGGGGACTAGACGGCTTCCTCATATCAAAAGAATTCCCAGCCGTGACGATCGTCAAAAAAACTCCTGCTAATCTTGACGATTCCGAATTCAGCTCCAGTAGCTCGGGGACATCGAATCGGAGCAAATGTAACGCAAATGCTGCTTCGTCTGATCGAATTGAAGCCGACGTTCAAAAATCAGCGTCAACAAGCAAAGGGGAAAGGAGATCGGGCGGACATCCGATCATTCAAGACATCGACGAGGCTGTGCTAGCCGAATTGCCAGAGGAGATAAGGAACGAGATTATAACTGCGGCCAAGGAGTCAGTCGTTGCGAATGTGGAGAAGAAGCCGGAGAATCCCCCTCCGCCTCTGGTTCAGAAGAAGCAAGAATCTTACTTCAAGGAGAGTAAAAGGAACGTGGAAAGGCCTAAGAAGTCTGAAATGCCGGCTTTGCAGGATATCGATCTTGCAGTGCTCCTCGAACTCCCCGACGATATCAGGAATGAGATATTGAATGAGTATAGAACAAAGGCGAATGAGGCGAAGCAGCCACCGACGCCGGAGAAAAACGAGACTAGGAACGCTCAGCCGATCGACGAAGCCAATTTATCAATTTCGCAAGTGGATCCGGAGGTTCTGGCCGCGCTACCTAAAGAGATACAGAACGACGTCAAAGACTACTGCAAATCAAAGAAACTCGAGAATCAGTCAAGGGCTGAACAGAATAATAACAAGAATGGCTTGATTGGTAAAC
Source organism: Euura lappo (assembly GCA_018257835.1). NCBI lineage: Eukaryota > Metazoa > Arthropoda > Insecta > Hymenoptera > Tenthredinidae > Euura > Euura lappo. The sequence goes on along the minus strand of JAEUYN010001249.1, from coordinate 231,838 downwards.
AGTTTGGAGCGGCTACAACGAGCAAGTCGACGACGAACCAGAAGACCGTTAAGCAAACTAAGTCGAAAGTCGCCTCCGCGAGGATCGGTAAGGTTGGTAAAATTGGTAAGACGAATAATAAAATTTCGAAACAGTTGCCGGAGAAGAGGCAGAGAATTCTCCAGAACGACCGCAGCCCTCCGGAGTCGAAGACAAATGAAAACCAGGAAATCGAGATGAGGGAAAACCGGATGCAAAAGAATACCGTAGAGAATATAAAATCATTGTCTATGGCTGCGAAGTCTGGAGACCCCGACGATCAGAAGGCGGTGCTGAAACTTTTGGTCGACGAACTAATGAGTCTGCCTTTGAAGGAGGTACGAATAATGGAAGTAATCAAATTATTAGCTTGCAATAATTTTCTTCTCTTTAGTTTCTCTCTCTTTTTCATTTTAATGCAATAAGACAGCAAAATCATGTTGGTATTACATAATAATAATAATAATAATAATCATTGCGATGTGATAGATAATTGAGAACGGTTTCATTTTTTTTTTCTTTTTTTAATTTTCTACATATTTACATCTGGATTATTAAATATTTTGAAATTATTATTATTGTATTTTTTTTTTTTTTTGTTCGTCATTGTTAATCTCGACGATTCATAATACCTAGGTAAATATTAATGTTTTATAATTGAATATAATTTCGTAATAATAGCGATACAAATATATCAAGGCATCCATGCATACAATCATCTATTTAGTAATTTTTTTTTTTTTTTAACACAGTTGTCCAGAGATAATTAGAGCTACTGTCCAATACACAGATAGCTAATAAAATTTCAAATGAGATTCAAATTCATTGCTGGATTTTATCGATATAATTAATAAATATAATAAATTAAAAAAAAAAAAAAAAATTTTTTTAGGTAAAATTCCAGATCCAAAATTGGATATCAGAGTCTGATTCCGTTAACGAAGTTGACTTTTTGGCATTTACAACGTTTCTCAGCAGCTTACCGAGGATCAAAAGAATCGAAGATTTACACATTTTACTGAAGACTATGCACAGGTATATGAATGGCTTCGACAGACTTTTGTAAAATAGAGATCCCATCATTCTTACATTTTCTAACTTGTTTTTTTTTTTTTTTTTTTCAATCACTTATGCAGGTGTATTGAGAAAACGAAACGTTGCGTATGGCATCGAGCTTATAGAAAAACTGTAGAATACGTCCAGCGCCACATGTTGGCTGTTTACGACAGCAGTCTGATGGTACCAATGATTGAATGCGAACGTTTCGATTGCAAGAATAATAAAAATGAAACTTGATTTCATTTTAAAGTGATTAAAAAAATTTAAATTATTCGTAGCATGTGAATAAAAATGATCAATAATTAGCGTAAATTTGAAATTTGTCGAACTGACATGAAAAAAAAACAAAAAAAAACATAAGAAACACTTACCTGTAACACTTTCAATAATGAAATGCAAGTGTATGAATTTCGGAGTTGCGTTAGAACTTAGAACGTTGATTTTTTCTTTTCTTTTTTCTTTATTTTGGTAAAGACTGAGATTGATAATTGATTAGAATAATGAAACCTAACAGTGATAATAATTGAAAAAAGATGTACAATAAAGAAATTGGGGATAGCTTGCCATGTATTGTGGCAGGAAGTTGTTAACTTCGCAATATTTGTTTTTGTAATATATATATATTTTTTTAAATATAGTTTCACTTTTTTGTTGTTCTTGTTGTTTCGTGTTTGTTTTTCTTTTTCTTTGTTTTTTTACGCGCAAGGGTGGTGAAAAAATAGAAAGGGACAGTAGATGCAGCAAATCAAACAACGTTGCTACTCCCACTCGGTTGTTCCTGGCGGTTTAGACGTCAGATCGTACAAAACTCGTGAGATTCCAGGCACGTTCATTATCTCTGCCACCATCTTATTCACCACCTTGAATAAAAAGTGACATAATTAATTGATTATTCAACAAGAATCGCAAATATTTCAACTATCGATCAACTAACGTGAACGGGCAGCTCGTTGCCAGGAATAGCCGGAGATCCGGTCATAAAATCGGAGGTTGAGAATGGCCTGAGTACTATAGAGCGCTGGCACGACGGAGCTCTGAGTGCGAGATCTCGATCGAAGTGTATTGGTATGAGTACAACTGGCATTTGACTGATTGACCCCAAGCATCCGTTGGAGGCCAATACTTGATTGGCGACGTGGTCGGCCTGCCGTAACGTCGAGACGACGTTTGCTGTCAGGTACGTAGGTGTGACGTCTACTATCGGGTGATGAACCAACTCCCCAAATATGTAGCATACGCGATTTACATTGTGACAAACGCGCGGGATCAGGCGAGCCAGGAATAACATGTCTTCCCAGTTCACAGACTCGCCCGCAGTCTCCTTCACCGATAAGCCAACTACGTAACTGTAACTCCGCCGGTCTCCCTGTTCGCATGAAACAAACAATCGATTACAGTCGTGAGAGACATTGGATCGGCATGATGATAGTTGAGAAGAATTCCGCGATCTCGTCAAGTCGAGTGAAGGTGAAAGGCAAACTCCTTCTTGCCTTCAACGTTTCGGCGAACGGGTTCTCGTCCACATCAGGAAAAACAGAAGAAACAGCAGTTTTACAACAATATCCGTTAGTAAAGGCACAAAAGTTCGGGCTGGCTTGTCCAACTCTTGAGCCGATGATTAATCTCAGGACCGTGTGTGCGTTGGATGTAACTGAAGGCACTTTCAGTGTTGTTGAAACTTGGCGTTGTTGGGGAATTCGTGGATCCAAACCCCGTATGATGATCGTGTGAGACCCTATGATTAGGCATGAGGAAACTATCACTCAGCATGCCAAGTGAAGGTGTCCTCGTGCCTAATCATAGGGTCTCACACGATCACCATACGGGGTTTGGATCCACGAATTCCCCAACAACGCCAAGTTTCAACAACACTGAAAGTGCCTTCAGTTACATCCAACGCACACACGGTCCTGAGATTAATCATCGGCTCAAGAGTTGGACAAGCCAGCCCGAACTTTTGTGCCTTTACTAACGGATATTGTTGTAAAACTGCTGTTTCTTCTGTTTTTCCTGATGTGGACGAGAACCCGTTCGCCGAAACGTTGAAGGCAAGAAGGAGTTTGCCTTTCACCTTCACTTGACTCGATCAGAATGGATCGCTGATTCCCACCCAATTAAGAATTCGTTGTACTCGTAGCAACGAATTACGTTCATGTCATTAAGAGACATTGATCAATTTCTTTTGTACCTGTACTCCAACACTACGGATGGGTAGGAGAGTAGCGGCGACGTGATGCCGGCTAGAAACACGTCTCAAGTGTTGACGTTCGGCGTCGCAAGTCGTGCTTTCGACACGATTAAGCAGAGCATGCTTCTTTTGTAGCATTTGTTCATATTCAGCCATAATCTTAACTATCACCTGAATCAGAAGAAAAACAGTTAGAATTTTACCGAATGAAAGAATACAGGTCCGAATAGTCTATAATCGGCAATGAAAACCACTGCCTACCTGAGTCTCTGAGAAATCTTTGTCCATGAATGGTTCATCGGTGCAGAGAACTCGAATAGCCAATCCTGGGCCAGGGAAGGGATGCCGAGTGACGAGGGGCTGCGGTAAACCCAGGTCGCATCCCAGCTGCCTAACTTCGTCTTTGTGAAAGTCTTTCAGAGGCTCTACTACCCTGCCCTGTGCTCTGAGGGCTCTTACCAACTCACTGTCATTATGATGCGTTTTTATCGTATCCGCCTTCCCTGTGGGCAAACGAAGAGATTACAGGATCAGTAAAGTAAAATTTGGACAAAAATTTGAAAAAGATCCACGGCTTCTAAACTCCACTCACCGCTCACTAAACTACTGGCGCTTTCTATAAGATCGGGCCGGAGCGTTCCTTGGCCTAGAAAAACCTCCTCGGGCTTAAGTCCCATTTCCATCATAGCCTCGTTAGCAACTCTGACGAACACGTCGCCGATGATTTTCCTCTTTTCTTCAGGCTGAGTAGTAGCGCACAACAGTTTAGTTAGTCTAGTTCTCGGTCCTCCAAGGCTGCCCTTGTTATTGGAAGCACTGTTACTCAGATTAACGTTATCCATTGGCACCACTGTCGTACCCTGGAGGAAACGGTGCGCCGCATTTACTACTTTTAACTTAAGTCCCAACTGGGCTAGACTTTGCTCTACGAACGGGGTTTCGCCCTTTCGCATGAAACCGTTGTCAATGTGCAAAGCAATCACTTGCTCCTTGCTCAACGCCTTGTGGAGCAACGCCGCGCACACCGTTGAATCCACCCCTCCGCTCACCAGCAACTGAAATAACGTCGTTCAATTAACACCAGACTCCTTCGATTATCCGAGGTGTCGATGTCCTCGAATCCTCACCAAGACTTTGTTGTTGCCCACAGTATCCTTGATGTACTGAATACACTCAACTTCTCGCCCTTCGAGAGTGAAGTTGCCCGTGAGACCAGCAATACCGAACAGGAAATTGTGTAGCATAGTTTTTCCGTTCGGAGTAAGGTCGACTTCGGGGTGAAATTGTACCCCGTACAGGTTCATTTTATCGCTCGCTATTCCGGCAACAAAATTAGCCGATACTGCCGTCGAGTGAAAGCTGTCCGCCACTCGGTCTATGCTGTCTCCGTGGGTCAGTAAGACCATTTGTTCCTTTTCCAGTCCCCTGAAAAAAAAAACGTAAAAGATCAATGATCGAAGTTACAATATCAATTGTTCAGTTTTACCGTCTGTAATATCGATACTCACTTGAACAAAAGGCACTTGCTGTCTACCTCGATGTTGAACTGACCGTCTTCGCGTCCCTCTTTCCTGATAACGGTGCCTCCAAATTCCTTATTCATCATCTGCATTCCGTAACATATCCCCAAGACGGGGATCCCTATTCGAAAGATGTCCGCGTCGTACCTCGGCGCGTCTTCCGCGTAAACTGAACTCGGGCCACCTGAGATGATGATAGCTCTGCGAGGAGGAAAGCAGCGTCAAAGTTCAGTCTTTGGAGGCACAAACGTGCTTTCGTCTGAGATGATACTCACTTGTACCCCTTTTCCTTCAGAGTAAAAGCTGGCGTGTCCAATGGCAGTAGTTCGCTGTGAACGTTGAGTTCTCGCACCTTACGATCGATCACCTTTCCGTACTGAGCACCCGCGTCGAGGATCGCGACCCGTTCGTCGACCCCAGCCACCCCCATGATACCGTCTTCAGCTCCGTTGTTTCTCTCGGTACGAAACAACAGCCCATCTGCGTTTTTTTCCATGCCTCTGTTACCGCTGTTGTTATCGCTTTCGCTATCGCCACAGCAACACTGGGAGAATGGAGGAAAAACGAGATTAGTTAAACTCAGGAAGATTCGATGATCGTCTCTGTTTGTGTATTAACGATATTTCTCAGAGTGTCAACGGAAGTTTCTCCATTTTCATCGTACCAACTTAAAGCACTTATGGATCGTACGAAGAATCATCGTCCCTAACTGAACAGGGGTTCAGAATACATTTTGTACGCAACGTCTTTGTCGTAAAAACCGTCAGCAAATGAGATAGAGCAGCTCGTACTAATCCTTTATCGATAAATCTTCGAGCGTTTCAGACTCTTTAGCTTCTAGATTAGATCGCAATCATTAAACGGTCAGCTGATCGCACAAATTACATTCGGTGAGGCTAGCAAGCGGATTAGCAGGACTTTTCACCGATCAACGAGTTTCTGCGACGAACATTCTTCAAGCATATTTACCACCCTGGTCATGACCGTTGATGAAAGAGACTAAAAGGATTCGGAGTAAACGTGTAACAGCGTGGATAGAGACACTAAAAAATCTGATATCGTCATTGCGTCTGAGTAAACGAAAAAGAAAATGTCGGAAGATTTAAGAGTGAATTGCGACTTTTAGAAACACCTGTCAACTGGACAAAACGTCAGACACTCTCGGCTCTGAAAGTACGAAAATAAACTCTCAGTGGAAATGCGTTGCTCTGCGGTTAGTCGCTATTATTAAGCAATTTGCGATCATTCGCTCTGCGATATTTTCAAAAACCTATGAGAACAACAAAATTCTCAAAAAAGAAGAAAATAAATAGATAAAGAATTCTATCATTACAAAAAATATGGCTATAAATTATGCTGTAAGAATAAAATTGGAGCAGTTGATAATTTAATTCTGCTTCATAAAATTGTTGAGACACAGATCGCAGAGCTGAGAGTCATAGGTTATCTTCGAAATGTCGAAATACTCGCTAATAAATGACCGATTAGACGAACATGAGAAAATATTGGGCGAAATTATGATATTCGTTTGATGAATTCTTGCGCGAGAGCGCTAACCTCGTTGCACTTTGTACCTGGTTTGAGGTACGATCACCCCGAATTTGTGAAGTGTGCGGTGATATGAATTGCGGAATATATCTATATGTCCACCGCTTGTCGGATTATATCACTGCTCTCCGACCGTTCGGAATTTATGTAGTGTGACAGAAAACGGCGTGGAGAGAATCGCCACGGGATCAATTTACCCGAGCGGCAAGAATGAAATGATTATTTTCTATATTTGACAGGGAGGTGATGGAAGAAGGATAAAATTGAGGTTGCGAACGGTCTCCGCGTTTTTTTTGAGATCGCGGTTAGTCGGTTCGGCGTTTTGTTGCCGATATTGATTTTAGGTTATTAGTAGCAAGTCCTACGCTTTTATTATCTCTATATGAAAACAAATCGCCGGGCGTGTGATAGTTCTGTTACGAGCACGTTTTGCCACGGCGGTATTTATTGATACTATGATTTTGAAGAAGATGATAAATCGATGGGATTATAATCCCCGTGTTGTTATGTGGATTATGATTAACTCACCAATTGAGTGATAGCGTATGATTTATAATCACGAACGAGACACTAAGTAAAGTAAAATTAATTACACAAAAATAGAATATGCACACAAGGGACAAGGCGGCCATTAATTCGGCACTGTGCGATGATTACTTACATCCCGAGTTAGGCAACTGCGTAATGAAAAAAAAAACAACGCAAGCCAAATGAAGGAACAACTTCATATCGTCTCACTTCATAGATAGACGAATGGAGACACCTACCCGTGCGACGGATCACTTTACTCGATATCATTATCAACTCGAAACTGTAATCTCGATATTACCGACGGGGCTGCCAGGTCGCCCTCGATAGAAAGCGGTAGCGTAGACCCACAAAAGAGGCGGTAGATTTGAATTTTCTATCAAAATACTCTGTTGGTCTCATATTACTAACAAATATGTCGTAAACTTCTTTCAAATCAAAAATAACAGATAGAAGAGACCTTCGATGTTACCACTACTTAGTATGCCTACCATCGTGCTAAGGTGAAATGAAAGTCACGTGACCTCGATATGATTTACACTTGGAATTTTCAAACGCTATTTTCTCAGCCAAAACACATTCGATTGATGTGAAATTGATATCAGTGACGTAGAAAAACTCAATGAAGGGCTTGCCGATCGTGGATTTTCGAAAATCGAGACGTAATAACAGTTTTTTAACAATATCGTTCTTGAACAGAACAATATTGTTACACAAAATTCTGATTATGTCTTTCGATATTCGAAAATCCACGATTGGCAGGCCCTTCATTCAGTTTTTCTACGTCACTGATATCAATTTCACATCAATCGAATGTGTTTTGGCTGAGAAAATAGGTTTGAAAATTCCAAGTGTAAATCATATCGAGGTCACGTGAAGGTGAAATGCTAGCTGATTCATTCCACTTAATTTTCAACCCTACTGCTGCCAACACATTGATTGATGTGTGACGTAAAAAGAGTAAACGAAGGGCATGACGAATTTTTTTTTCCCGAAAATCGAGACGTAAGAATTTTTTTTAACAATATTGTTCTGTAATCCAAGGAAGTGCTGCTCTCCACGAGGGGCAGCACCTCCTTGGGTTACAGAACAATATTGTTACACAAAATTCTGATTACGTCTCGATTTTCGGAAAAATTCGTCATGCCCTTCGTTTACTTTTTCTACGTCACTGATATCAATTTCACATCAATCGAATGTGTTTTGGCTGAGAAAATAGCGTTTGAAAATTCCAAGTGTAAATCATATCGAGGTCACGTGACTTTCATTTCACCTTAATAATATTCAATAGCGCTTTTCGTGTACTTATCTTTCGTGACGAAATTGTAGAAAATTGTAGAAAGCGGTAGGCAAAACTGTAAACTAGTATATTTGAGAGGGCTAATTGGCAAAAGCGTTAAAAATTGCAAAAAAAAAGCGGTAGGCAAAGTTGAAAACTAGTAGATTTGAGAGAGCTAATTAGAAAGAGCAAAACAAGTAGATCTATCGAGAGCATGCCATAGTCAAAGCCATTATCATTTTAGGTAGGAATACATTTAGCATCGTTATTATTGCGAGAAACAAAGATATTTTGGAATTTAGGTGTTCAAAATTTCATGCGGAATTCCGCTATCATCTTCTCTTTCGCTCCTGTTACGTGTAGGCTTTGATATCAGTGGAAATAAGTGACGCGGTTACTTTGTCGGTAAAGATTGACTATAGCATGCTCTTAAAGCGGTAGACCTGGCAGTCCTGATTACCGACCGAGAAAGTTTTGAATCTAGTTCGACCATATTGCAAGAGATGGCGCTACGGACAGGCCCTACACATGGCGCTATCTGTGTATTTATTGCTTGAACTATTATAACCGCGTTTTAATTTGGATGCGGATGTTTGGCTCGGGGAAAAGCGGATAAAATGTTGTATAGAATGTCGAATCTTATCTGTTTGTATCACCTGTTCGATAATATTTATCGTCGAATCTCGTGATACAATGTAATTTGATCAGAAAACGAATTAAAATAGTTCATGTTCAGTTTCGGAACTTGTTTGCGATTTATTCCTCATTTACATGAATTGAGCAGGATTGATTGAATTGTTGAAAATCAAATCAATTCATGAACGCATCAACTGAATTCACACGAAAAAAAATTCATCCAAGTCTAGACAAGTCGAGTCTTCGCAACTTCAATTATTATATTCTCGTCGTCTTATGTTTTGCGAGAGATTTAATTTTCAATGATTATCACTGCGTGTAATTGGCAGGTTAGTCTCGTCGACTTACGTGTGTTGCGAGAGCACACATTTTTATGAATCACCGTTCACTATTCCGTCGTCTTATTTATTGCGAGGTTTTTCTTCTATTATTACTATTGATTATAACAGTTTGATATCTACTACATAGTTAAGAGAGATCTTATTCTTAAGAGAGTACTTATAAAAGTGAGTCCAGCTAATTCAGTCAAGACTGAAGAAGCCAGGGGGAAGGGTGAGGGGATGTGCATAAGACTGACCGAGCCATCCTATGGTACGCGGTTCCACGTGTATCGTGTGATGCACCGTCAGGCTTAAGCGTAAAGAGTAGATTAGCTGTGTGCAGATAACATAAGATCTAAGTGTGTGTGTGTGTGTGTGTGTGTGTGAGGGTAGGCGACGTATGAACTGTAGGGCCAGACGTAACATGAATTTCAATAAACCCAGAAAGGTTTCCAATTGAAGTCCATCAAATCTTGAGCTTCTACCCCCTTCGATGATATCATCCACTATGGATGAAGAAAAAAAAAAAAAAAATTGGAAGCGTCACAAATCTTAGATTAAGGGGTCTGACCACCCTGGCCGCACGGAAAATAGGCTTATTCTAAGAAAATTTGTAAACTCGATAGTATTTGAGAGAATTTATTGATTTTTGCACACATGCTAGTTCATAGCTTGATAAACATCTCTTATAATTTTCATCAAAAAATATTAAAAAATGACGGCTCTGCATTTGTTGCCGTGAAGGTCCTCCACCGCACACGCGCGTAGCTGGCCGCTCATAAATCTCCGGAACGGGTCATCTAAAAAAAAAAAAAAAAATATTAGCTTATTCTTGAAGAGTGTGGCTAAAATGTAGCGTAGGATTTTTTTTTTCTTCCACTACAAAATTTTTTATGAGGGAAAAACAAAAAAAAAAAAATTTTGGTCAAATTTTTTGAGCAAAAAAAATTCTAAAAAAAAAAATAATCAACTCAGCAAAAAAATCCTACGCTACATTGTAGATAATGTATCTGAGAGTATTGTGTAAAAATTTCAAGGCGATCGGACCATTACTTTCCGAGATTTACGAGCGGCCAGGTCTAAAAATGTAGTTTCGAGATAAACGCAAAAGAAAGTAAGAGTGCAGTTTTGCAGACGTTGGTGCGGTGTTTGTTCGGCTTACCTTCAATCAGCGATTCCTGGCCCATATAATTGTCCTTCTGTAGCTGCTTGAGCATCTTGGACCTGGTTTTGAAGCGATCGACGAGCTTGGCGAGCTAATTTCGTGTTTTGTTGAGCTCGTATCTCTGCGGTGTCGCAACGCAGCTTGTCGGTTTTCTCGCAGAAGTCGTAGCAGCGATACCCAATTTCCAGATCCATCACAGTCATTAGTGCCATTATGCTTTTATAGCCATCGTTGAAAATGCTGGTAGCAAGATGGGTAGCAATGTTGACGATTTCTGCACCACTCGGACTAGTTTTTGGAGCCATTGACCAAATAACCGCGTTGAGGACATGTTTTTGGTACCAGCCGTGCGGGTCAAACCGCCGGTCAAACCGCGCGCACCTGCGGCGCGACCGGCTCGCAGGTGGGCGCGCCCGCGCATGTGTACATAAAAATGCCTGTAACTTCGACAATTTTTCGAATTTTGACACGTGTGACGGCTCTAATTGTAGCTAAAGGTTTAGTCATAATTATAAGAGGAAAAAAAAAATCAATTTTCTGAAAATTTCAGGGTGGTCAGACCTTAAGAGCATGTACAGTCATTTTTTTTTCTTTACCGACCTTACCCAGTTTTCACTTCAGATAGCAAACTACGCGTCACGAAAAGGAACCAAGAGTATTCGATTCCGAAGATATACATCGGAAAACTTCTTTGTTTCATGCAACAATGAAGAGGTATTCTTTTAAACTGCACAAAATGGTAATTGTCGATGTCAAGCGGTGGTCGCGGCCATGATTGTGAGTTTCGCCCGCTTGACATCGACAATTACCATTTTGTGCACTTTAAAAGAATACGTCTTCATTGTTGCATGAAACAAAGAAGTTTTCCGATGTATATCTTCGGAATCCATCTAAAATTGCACTCTTGGTTCCTTTTCCGCGCTCGTGACGCGTAGGCTTTGCTATCAGTGAAAACAAGTGAAAACTGGGTACGGTCGGTAAAGAAGAGTAAAAAAAATGACTGTAGCATGCTCTTAACGATAGTTTATAGTTAGTCCAATATTCTGTTTCAGTTTCTCTATCATTGATTACGATATAAATGATATAATGTTGCGTATAAACGGAATTTGTAGTTTTTGCTAAACATCTAAACGAAAGAAGATTCGTTCTGCATTGATATGGGGTACGATTGGTCAGAGCTGCAGGTGAACGTGAATTGAGTGTGGGACGTACAACGTAATAGTTTATTATAGTTGTACAAGTACGTATGTACAGTACTTTAATAGATTACCGCAGTAGGATATTTCCCAAACTTTTGTACCAATTGCCCATTGGCCATCGGCTATTGGCCATTGGGGTTCACCACACGGGAACAATTATGTTCTACACAAAGTGTCGAAGGTGGTGTATAGATGTGTGAGTAGAAAGGTCCGTGATTGAATCCGTCCGACCCGGACTTGCCCCAAATGGGATATAAATTGCGGAATATCGTTTTCGAGCCGATCACAACGTAGACACCAGCTGCACACACCTCGATCCCGCGACTCTATAAAATTGATGGTTATATATTCATAAGTTTCATCTAAATGCTGAGAACGTTTCGAGGTTTATATTCATGAATGCGCGAGCTTTGAATTGAAAAACGAATACATTATGTGTTACAGAGCGAAGCAAATCCTGCTTTTGGTTACCGAGGCGGATCAGAGATGGCGCCAGTGACGCGAAATCGAATCGAAGTCAAAATAAGATTCCGTGGAAACAGACTTTAGACCGAAAATAATTTAATCCCGAATAGTCGAAAGATTGACGATAAAGACAAAAATCCGTGAAGCACGAACGATCAAAGAAGTTTATTTAGGTTCAGCTCATAATCTGAAACGATTTCTGTGAATTTTCAATTTCCGTAAATTTATGTGAAGATTTTTGGCAGGGTTTGATATTTTTCTGAGTCATAAGCATTGGGTGAACGGAGAAAAAACACATCAACATCACATTTTACGAGAATAATCAATATTCTCATCCTTCGATAATATATTTTCGATCGCGTAAACCGATTGTCATAATTCCTGGTCAAGGTTCTTTCCCTCATCGCCCCGGAATTTCCACACCTTGACCCAAGTCTTGCGTGATAAAACTTTTCAACAATCGACGGTGATTCCACGTCTAGATTTCTCGCGATTTGATGACTATTTCCAAGAAACGATAAGCGTGACGCGCACAGCGTCTCAGCTGGGTCCTCGATAAACCCGTCGAGTATATCTATGACCTCGAGGCCCCAGCCGGTGGCGAATTATCGGGAAAAGTTTCCTGGAAAAGCTTCTAAATCTCCGCAGTCGTGACTCACCGCGGTCCTATAGTCCTACGGCAGAACGTGAATCAGTTTACGTGTCGTATACCGTGTTATACCTTGATTGTATAGTTCATAGAGCTTATTGTAGCTGAAGTTGTTAAAAGACCATTAAAGAGTCGACGAAAACACATTCTAAGAATCTCTTGCCGGTAGCAAAACAATAATTCAATCACCCCTACCGGCGCTACCGCAACTCAATATCAACCGGAAGTACGTCCACATACTTTACGTTAGACAAAAAATTGTCTTCATTCTCCAGAGGATGCAGATCGAAGTTCATTTTCTCCTTTTTGTTTCGTTGCTCTATGTGACGATAAAGATGTAGACCTAAAAGTAAACGATTTATCTTGTATTTGTAAATAAACATTTTTGCCACGTTTTTATCGCCACCCCCCAACCCTTTCGGTTCAAACACATCGAGTCTGATAGCCTTTCGGAGTGGAGAGATGTGTGAGCGGTAACACGTGCCGTGGACTCTTCGACCTTGACCCTTTGGCTCGTGGGAAGTTAATCGACTCCCTAGAAAACATTGAAGAACGGTATAGAGCTTATAGATAACGATGTTTCATCACGGTTTTAACGACACTACCCAATTTTGAATGCGGTGTAAGTGTACCGAAATCCCAGTTCTCTGATTTGTTTCTTAGAATTACTGGGTCTCGGAATCAAATTCACTCCGAGGGTTACATAACTTCCATAAATATACGGTATATAACAAACCCAGTGGAAGATTGCCAAGTGAAATAATTTGACTCATTCCTCAGGATGAATAGGAGGGGAACATAGAGGATCTGTTTACTTCGTTGATCGACTGGGGTCGATTAATCAACCTGACCTGAAAACGGAATAATGATAATCTTGTATTCGGGAAACTCATGATTCTGGAGTGAACGCGCGGGCGAGAGGCGGTAACGCTACGACAGGCCAGCGAAGAGTGAGTCATCCAGGTACGGTGGTGAGGCGATCAACATTCTTGGAGGAACCCCGTCTGAGTCACTCGCCCGCGAGCGAGCAACCCCTCTCATACCCACCTGTTGCTTCAACGAGGCCTATACCAACACCATCCTCACTCAGCCGATATTAGAGTTCCGACATCTACACCCACCCGTGGAGAGATCAGGCGGGAGGAGCATTCTCACTTCTTAACAGGATTGAAAGGAGAGGAGAGGAGAGGCTCTGAGATGAGAGGAGAAGCTCTGAGATGAGAGGAGACGCTCTGAGATGAGAGGAGAAGCTCTGAGATGAGAGGAGAAGCTCTGAGATGAGAGGAGACGCTCTGAGAGGAGAGGAGAGGCTCTGAGATGAGAGGAGAAGCTCTGAGATGAGAGGAGACGCTCTGAGATGAGAGGAGAAGCTCTGAGATGAGAGGAGAAGCTCTGAGATGAGAGGAGACGCTCTGAAAGGAAAGAGAGGCTCTGAGAGGAGAGGAGAGGCTCTGAGAGGAGAGGCTCTGAAAGGAGAATGATTATTATTATGATGACTAAAATTGTGCGCCGCGATTGATTCATTGACTACTCAGGGATCGTGATAAGTCGTATTAATTTAATGTCACGTGATCGATATACCACTGCGGTATACGTGAATAAATCAGTCGTGATTAACATTTAAATTACCGTATCATAACGGTACCTACTTTTGATACTTGTTTTATTATCATTTTATTAGTATACCGTTTACTATACACGTGTGTGTCTATAGAAATATCGGAGCAGTGCATCTTGCGAATTATCCGTGAATATATAAAACTCGTCATTGATTAACGCTGTTCATCAGATTTACGATACGATCATTTGATCCGTGGAAATTTTTCTCTTCTCTTTGGATCATGTCATGTGATTCCAAGACAGTAGTGAGATAGTGGTTTTGGTCTTACTCTTCTCCATCCTGTTTCCTGTTTTGTCACAATACTTGTAAGCATCGCAGCGTCATTGTACAATGTTTGATTGAAATTGACCAGAAAGTATGACTCTAATTACTACGTCGAATTTGAACTGATAAAAGACTTGATGAGGAGAAAAAGAACACCAAGAAAATGCGAGGAAGGAAGAGAAGTAATTAATTTCCATAACGATTAGACACGCTGCGTCGGTTGTAATGAGTCAGCTGAAAAATATTATCAAGATTATCGAAGTACTGGGTTCGCGGTTTAATGCGAACACGTCTAGTAATTCATTACGTCATTGTATCTAACACTGGTCACCCGAAGAAAATACGCGTTCCTCCAAAAAAGAAAAGAGATTGTTTTCCAGCTCTATTCCCTCAACCCAGTCCGTCGATGAATGTTAGACGAAGATTGGATCATGAGCATAAATTTTGCGAACCGTTTTACGACAGCTAGTCATTTCCGGTCGTGATCAGATGTTCTCGGAAGAGTGGAGTATTAGTAGTAAAAAATCGTTCTCGGAGCGTCGTCAGACGCTAAGTTTCATTCATACAGGTGAATGAGACGGCAGGTATTACAAAAGTCGTACTAGGAATTCTAAGAAATTTCATTCACAAGTTGAGATTTACAATTTCCCCTTCTTCTCCACTCCCCCCTCCCTCGCATCTCGACGAACAACTTTTAGTTCCGGCTCCACGCGATATTTGCACGATGATTCACGCTCGTGTTCAAAGAATATAATTATTCTTATTAATATTGTTGTTATTGCGGTTCTCATTCATTATCATTATTTTTCGCGTCAGATCTCAAGTATCGGAATAGCGAAAATTCACGTGCTCACATTCGGCTTATCGATGCTTGTGGTCTCATATAAATTCATGTATTTAGATCGCGGATTCGATCGACGATTTCGCCTGTATAATATCACCAAGAGCATAAGTTTATCCGTTGGCTCGTTACTGGGTCGTTTGGACAAGTGATTCACGGGGTTCGGTGACATATAAATACTGTGGCTGAGTCACCGGCTCCCTCGCAATATCTTTTTTTCTATGCTGAACACGGAGAGTTCTTGTAAAAAAAGAGCACACATTTTCTATTGTAATTTTTTTTACGGTCGTCAGTTCACATGCTATATTTCATCTTCTATTTGAAATCCTTCATGATCTCGAGGCACCACCGATGAAGAATTCGTTTGCATGTCCGAAAAAGCCAGGAAATCTTCAGTCAAGTTCGTTGTATTAACTGGGTTTGATGATTCAGTTGGGAAATTGGTGGACAGTTGAACGAGTACGATGAGCAGTGTCAGCAGATCTTTGAAAATCTGACAGGTGAAAAGTAGACGATTTATTTTAGTGGGATTAGGGAAAAACTGTGAACAGACTCACTCGAAATATCAGCTTTATATCGAGCTTGAGAAATCTGTTGCAGTCGAAGCGTAGTTTTCTGAGCCTCGCCTGTTTTCGAAAAATCTGCAACTGAGATAAACAAGGATTTCAGTGATTTCTTATGTTTTGAGCTTCACCCACTATGAAGTGTATTTAAGCTTTCAGAGTGTCACCTCTGTGAATAATTCGTCGGCTTCTAGATCCAGAGAATTAATTTTGTCCAATGTAGATACGAACCGGTCGCTTTCCATTATGACTCTGTGTCCTCGAAAACAACAATGCGTAATCCT
The DNA here is from genome assembly GCA_018257835.1 of Euura lappo. NCBI lineage: Eukaryota > Metazoa > Arthropoda > Insecta > Hymenoptera > Tenthredinidae > Euura > Euura lappo. Next base: position 215,691 of record JAEUYN010001249.1, on the reverse strand, counting down.
TTCTATTCTGGAAACAGATTGTGGCAATGCATGATAAAATTATAATATCACAGGTTTTCAATCCGTCAGATTGATTTCATCCTGTGTGATACATTGATCTATGCAATTCTAAATGATTGTAAATTAATTGAAACTGTAATCTTTTTTTTCAACGATTGTACTCAATAAAATTTTTAACAGTACCGATTTTGACATCTTTGAAGTTTTATAGGTTCGATGGATTTTTTAAATAGTCTGACCAATCAGCTGGTCAGTAATCTAAACTAGTTATAATATACCTAGAACTACAACTAAACACAGGGACTTGATTCATTATCAGCGGGGAACTACAATCTGTAATCTCTTTCAGAGTAAAACCATTTAGATTTCTAAACGACGTATTTTCCCGTACTTTTTTTTTACTCTTATCAGCTCTCTGTCAGTCGACCGGAAGCAAAGATCTACATTCTACAGGATGCTGGGTGAGCTCGGTTTCCCGTTTCCGGATTTTTCTTCACTCTACGGTCAACCTCGACTCAAAGAGCTGTACATTATCAGCATAATGATACTCGATACCTACCTAAGAGAAGAAAAAAAACTAACGAACCTACCTGTAAGAGTAGAATATTACGCTGACTAGTTCAATGTACCAATCAACTGGAATGAGCGCTGCCAGATTGACCTTAACAAATATGTTTATCAGAAGTAGAAGCCTTTCAGTTTCTATTATGAGGAGACTGTCCATGGCGGTGATGCTTGCCAATTTATTCGAAAGCGCGATTAAAGATGCGTGGCGTCTATTCAACACCCTTAATTTCTTGATATCTGAAAGTTTTTTTTGTTTTTTTTTTTATCATTATATCGTGCGTTTCGTTCATCACTCTGACTATCACCATAGTTTTCTGCGGTCCCGATCTCCTCAGTCATCTGAGATAGCACTTTGAACTCGTGCTGAAACAGCAGCATCATTTGACCGATAAATTCGGCTGCTGCACTGGGCGAATAATTGGACCAATAAAAAGCCAGCATTGTGGTCCGCCAGCCCTGTGACAATGAAAACATATTTTCTGGTGAAATTTTATCCGTTGTTAGTGGTCACATGGGTCTTTGACTGATCACGATCAGCGTGGCCAAATTTGTAATTACACTCACTTCCCAATCCATTCGGTACGCTGGGAGATTCTGATGGAGAATACATGTTACTAGGTGAATTAACATCCGTCCAATACATCCGCAGACATCACCGCGCCAAGTGGATAATTCGTCGAGACGAGCTAACTGCGACGGAAACATAAAAGTAAATGGCACTTGAGTCGGGAGAACAAAACTGGCTCTAGAGGAGGGGCTTTGGGTATATCTACAATTTTGAACTTGGGGGTTCAGTAATTGACACAACATACTATACAATTGAACCAGAGGAACTCTTAATCAATTTTCAATGATTATTAAAATTTCGACTTCGTGGTGCAGAGATGACCGAATGTACTACTTCACTCATCTCTTGTCCTTTAAATCTGTTAGGATCCAAAATGGGAGCGTGCCTTAGTAAGTTTCTGTATAAAGAGATTTGGTAGAGTCTCGCACCAAGTACATACGTATATTGTACACTGGAGTTGTTAAGATTTTCAGGAATTAGTCCAATAGTTGAATCATTGAGTTACATTCACGTTATAGAATACAAATGAAAGGGATTCGTTTGGTTCGGGGCGTTGATTCGAATTGGAAAGAACCGGAAGTATTCTAAAATTTCGTGTCAAGTTCGTCGATAAACTTTCGTATTCCTTGAGAAGAATTCAATTGGATAGAAAATAAAGTTGGGATGCTGATGGTTAACACGAACTTACCTCTTTGACCACACGAGCGCCTTCACTACTCCCGATAACAGATCGAATTTGGCTGATAACAATCTTGCCCACAGCTACGAAATAGTAGGCCATCCGGACCAAATAGTTGATCGAAACATCACCAGGCCTGTTGAAGTATCCTCCAGTGAGCATTAGATACATCCCTGTCACGCTGAGAGAAAGATTACATATCCCCAATGTCCTGGTGATACGTGGACCGATGTATCGGCCACTGTGGCCGAGGTTGACCCCGAAGAAGCTTGTTTGTAGAAGGACGAAGTCCAAGGAGCGTATTTTTTTAATTTTCCAGAACATTTCTCACTGAGTTCTTTTTTTCTTTGGACTCTGTGTTGTTTCGCGAATTTTATGTCGCGAATGTACTGTGTGGGACGTAGGAGAAACTCCGAGGAGACCGTTTCTTTATTTCTACTCACGACGAAATGACTCGCGATAAATTTTTACCTTCGGGTCTAGGCGCGAGGATCGATTCGCAGTTTTTGTAGGTGGAAAATTTGACCGTTTATTTTATCAGGAAAGTGACAGACGAGGATCAATTTTCTACTCGCATTACACGGTATGAATCAGTTATTCCTTTCTCGTGGCAAAAAAGTGAATAAATTACACCCAACATTTCTAAGAAAATTGATACCATCATTGCCTCCATTTACGACCAAAACTCGAAGGCCACTATTTACCGCATTTATGTTTCCATTCAATCATTCTCTAATATTATCGGATTGTTGATGCATAGAAGGTAAGTAGTTCGAAGTAAGACGTCTTTATTTCTCAGTCGGAAGCCTTTTATCCACTCAGTTGATGAATACAAGCAATTTCACATACGTCACGATGTGTAAAATGTCAAGACAGAACAGAAGTATAAACAATGAAAGTGCTGAATGGAAAAATGTAACTTTTTCGCTCCAAGACTTTATCCAAGTTGATTCAAATATCCCATTTAGTTGTTACAGGTCGGACGAATCGTTGATTCATGCATCCAAATTTGAAATGTTATTAATTATTCCTTCGCATCGCTTCAAGTATTGGCGAACAATTTTAATGTACAACGTATTGAATATAAAACATTGTGTCGGGATTATCTATGTCTTATCTAGAACAATTATACTACCAACTTGAAAGGCGTTAACTTTTCCTGATTTCTCTCCTTTTTCCTTACGTCTGTTCATGTTTCTCTAATACAAGGGCAAGAAAAGTACCGAAGAAACGTGAACTATACTCGGGAGCCCTAATAAGTACTGGATGTTTCCAAGAATCACAATACTGGACATGTTTCACGGTGTTGGTAAGATTTCAACCTCAAAATTACCTCTGGACATGGCTTCCGGATGTTTTGCATAGTGGTAGGTACTGTTTGTGGGCATTGACTCGATCCATTTGTGTCCATATATCCTTTTCGAGTAGAAGGCAATGGCCACAAATGGTGAGACAGTATTTTGATCATATTTTGATAAGTGTTCAATTCAAGGGGGTAACCACTTCGAAATGTGGTGACCCAAACCATTTCTCATTTGATAGGTATTTCATAGGAATTTCATGGGTATTTCATGAGATGACTGTCCTGACTATTTCACGAGTGGATACCCCCTTGGTTCAATTATTGAATAATATTTCATTCAATATAGTTGCTTCAAACCTAATATTTTCACTTTTTGACCAACCATAGGCTAGTTCAAAGGTAGCATCAGCAATATATTGAGATTGTTTTTTGGGTTGTTACAATTCTAGATTCTAGTCTGTCTTATTTTCTACAAGTACCAATTCTACGAGAACATAATTGCATCTTGTATTGTCTGTTTGGAAGCACAGCTGTAATCAATATAAAACTGACGTTTTGTACTAGTAAAGAATGACGAAAAGCGATTTGAAGTTGTTTCGCTTCATCCTTCTGCATGCATGTTTACAACACCAATGAGGTGAATAAAATAAGATGGCAAAACGACTGAAATAATCCAGAAAGTGATTTCTTCCTCGGCACGTGATCTCATAGAATTCACGGTGGGTCAGTATTTCCGTGTAATCTGTCTCGTCGCGTGTCGCGCGCGGCTAGTCATCGCGGTTACGTAATTAAAATCGAGATGTTGTAGATCGTAGCGTGTACAGGGTGTGTGGGTACAGAATACGTAGTAATGTAGTAGCCACGAGAAGGTAAGTCGTCACTGCGGTAAACAGAACAGAGATCGACCACGTCATCTCTTGATGGTGGTAATACAGCCACAATGATCACGTCACTTGCCAGATGGGGACGTCGACGGTCAAATACAACCAGTTATCCACTCTCTTCGACAACGGACTCGACTTTACGCAGTAACCCATTCAACGGCTACGTCATTCCCTTTGCTGTATTCTTGACTCATTCCTCGAATCGCGTTCACTCGCGTTATACTCGCTTGATTGTACGTTATTACGTGTATTACAGAGTGTATACCTACACTCACACCATACAGCTACGTATTACATTCACAATCTCGACCCTGACAAACCGAGTTAATCAATCAATTGTTGGTCAGAGGTCAGGATTTTTATCCCCTCCTCCTAATGAAGGATATTCAACGTATTAATCATTCGTTTTTGTAGGAGGATCTTGAAGAGGATTCATTCCAACTGAATACCTTTTTGGAGAACTGGCATTGACTCGAACATGTCGTACATGCTTGCAGAATTTTCTAGATTTTGACCAGTGTATTCAGCTTCTAAATGATGATTTCATTTTTCTTCTTTATTTATGTACATTCGATGATGGATGTTGAGTAACGCGGAAATCGGTAGCGACCTTGTGTCAGCAGCCTTCTTCGTGAACAAACAATCGGCAAAAGTTTATTCAATAAATTTTTGTCCATAGTTTTTTTCGTCTGCGGTGTACTTAGCTCGTATTCATATGTTCGAATGTGGGTTTGTGAATTCAAGGCGTTCGTTTGATTCCCAGAATCACTTTAGTAATTAACAGTTTGAGCATCTTCTTAGGGTCTTCCACCAAAGTGTAGATAATTGATTTAGAAGGTGTCTGTAGATTTAAAAACTTGATAAAACAAAACATGTATATAGGATCCACCGACATTCACGGATGAAATGAAATTAGCTCTAAAACGCAGTGACAGGAAAATTCGATTTCTGCTCAATGTAACAGAATTAATAAGCCCAATATTCACGATTGAATAGAACCATAAAATGGCTGCAGACTGATTGAAGAAATGAAACAAACAGATATAAGAAACCTGTTCCAAAAGGTCGTGTTTTATACTCATGCATCGAAAGACCGAAAAAAACAACTTCGTTTTGTCTGCTTGTTGAGCAATTTTTTTTTAACGACGGAGCTTCGAACGGTAATAAAAATCTCATTTGATGATCATTAGTGACGTAGATTGTTTCCTGAGAAAAGTGGAAACCAATGAACCGACCGCAAAACCACAGAGCCGAGTACGGGCAGAATTTCTTACTCTGTAAGTTCAACGTCGTCTGGTGTTTTGGCGTATGATACAAAACGACTCGTATCAGTAACTTTCCAGTACCTTCTCAGGGGTTATGACACACATAGAAATAAAATTGTGTACGTGTGTATGAGTTCGGTTGTGACGTATCTGCAAAATTTTAGAAAGTTTGTCGTGGTCGAATAGAAACCAACCATACGTTACGTAGGTTATCTATGCTCCGGTGTTTCTGGAAAGACAACTATAAACTGGTTTCACAGAACCTTATACCAGATACGTGTGTATTGTATCAGTGTACATACCAAGTTTTCACTGATTGTTAGACAACAAAAATCCAATGATCAAGCTCTGCACAAATAAGGTTCAGCTTTTTATAAAATATCCCTAGCTTTCACATCGTGAAGATTATTACTTATCAAAGGAGGTTGAATTTCGTTTATTTTTCGATGCATTCAATCATTATCATGAACCTATGACGAAGACAGTATTAGATTCTTCCTGAGTCGTAATTTTCTGTCAAGAAAGAACGAAAGAAACGAAAGGTATAGCGTTGCTACATTCTTCTTTCAAGCTGGTATCTCGGCTTTAAGGGGCGTTCAAGGTCAACTAATCGATGCATCATCTTATAGCATGTTTTCTCTTCTCTCTTTCTATCTTGCTGCATTCACGCATCCATTCATTCATCCTTTCAATTCGACCATAGAGTGGAGGTCGAGGGCAAAGGCAGACATGGAGAGGTATAAATGATGGTCCAAATTGTTTAATTTTTGTTTGAAATATCGTATCGTAGATTCATGATCTTGTTCGACTCTTGTTAGTCACTTGAGTTTAAGCTTCCGCGAAAAAGTACTCAAAAACCGCAACCTGCAGTTTAATGGTCTTCAATACCGGGCATTCCGGATGAATTTTTGTATCCACTTCACGTTTATTATTCAATTCCATTAGCTTTGTTGGTTCCACGAAGATGTTTCGTACGAATTCTACAATTTTGAGTCTGAATTATCCTTGCGGAACGGTTCTTACGAACCCAAGATACCTTTGGACTTCCTTCAACTCTATGACCATGTTGGCTTCTTGAGAAGGAAAGTCTGTTATTTAATTTCCTTTTTTTTTCAGAATTTAGAAATTGGGATTCAGCTAAATTCTGGAAAATTATACAAGTTTTATGAGGGAAAGTACGTGACCACAGATGGATTTTTGCATCCACTACATTTAGCTACAAATTATGTTCCAATGACTATAATAACGGAGCCAAGAATGTGGAATTAATCCTCAACTCAAATATTGTGTAAACAAATTTCTAATATCGAATGAAAATATTAAAATTATTACACAAAAATATACGATTCTAAGAAAATTGAAATACTTTCTTCAACATCATCGTCTCATGTTCAACGCTATGAACATAGCATCTGAAAAGTCTACGACCTGTCTTTGAAACTTTATCAATATGGCCAAAACCAACAAATCCTAGGAATCAGAAGACCATTTACCACCATGAATGAGTCAGGCCTTGGAAAAAGCTAAGAGATGTAATTTTTTGCCTTTTTTTTAGACCCACTCGATCCGGCCTGCCCCATATTTAACACGCGTGTATGGGGCGTCTCTCTCCTCCTATTATCTCGCCCTCCTCTATCCGGGTGCATCGCTGCATCAGAACGAGTTCTCTTTCTTTTGCCCGCACTCGTCGGCCCGCGGCTGGCGATGGTATGGGTACCGGGAATTCCAACGTCACAACTGTGACGTAGAACCTGCTGCCAATGTGTAATACGAGTCACGACCAACGCGTGTGCGTGTGGCGTGTGGGACTGACCGCGAGGATAGCTGTTCTTGCGCTGCGCTCCGGGTATGTCGGTGTTTCCGGGGCGGAGATGACGAGGAGGCCTCGAAAGGCTCGGATCACGATGATCGAGCAACCTAACCTAACTTTTGGTATCGACTACCTTACCATGCACCGTATACTCACGCCGATCGCGAACCACGCTCACGTCCGAGTTCTCAACCTGCAGGCGGACCCGCCGGATCGGGTTCTTCCGCGAAAGGTACGGCGTGGGTGAAGCGTTTGTGTGTACCGATGAAAGTCAACCGCCCTAAACGAGACACATCTTAACGTCGCGAAAATATTTTTTTCTCGAATTTTAATTCTATCGTGGGTCGAGATGGCGCCCACGTCGGATTCGCCCACCGCGGAGCAGAGCCGGACTATAAACGAACCAAGTACAAAAAAGAAAAATCAAACCATATACCGTTGTGCTCGTTCGCTCGCTACGCTCGCTCACTCGATTGGGTTTTCATAATTTGTGAGGAGAAAAATTGGGAGCATGAGTTTCGAGAAGAGAAAATTTTCGAAAGAAAAAATTGAGGGAGTGGTACTTGCGGGCCAGGTGTGAGTGAGTGGAAGAGTGGCCACTGAGGTCTACAAGTCACATTTTTTTATCTCGCTATGAAGGCCCGCCAAGTACCACTCCCTCAATTTTTTCTTTCGAAAATTTTCTCTTCTCGAAACTCATGCTCCCAATTTTTCTCCTCACAAATTATGAAAACCCAATCGAGTGAGCGAGCGTAGCGAGCGAACGAGCACAACGGTATATGGTTTGATTTTTCTTTTTTTTGTACTTGGTACTTGTATTTGATATCAATCCTTTTACAGAGATTTTTTTGAAGGACGACTTTTGTTGAAAATGAATTTTTGGAAGAAGACTTTTTGTGGAAGACGAATTTTTGTTGGTGGGTATTTTTGAAGACAGATTTTGTGTGAAAGAATTTGTTTGGTAAATTTTGTGGGTGGACCACATTAATGTACTTGGCGAAAGTTTTTTGCACCAGAGGTGCTTTTTGGGGGATATCACTACTTTTTTTATATTTTTTTTACTTCCTGCTAACTGCGCTAGCTCGCTGTGCTTGCCCGATGGGGTCTTCGTAGATCCTCACTCGCTATGCTCGCTCGGTTGTCAGTATTTTTCTGACCGATTATTTCTATATCCCATTGGATAGACGGTGAAAAATCTTGAATTTTCTGTTAATAAACGCCGTAAAACGTTAAATATTGTCGGAAATGTTGATGAGAACGCGTAAATGTATGTCCAGTTGATTTCTGTAACTCTGACTTTTGCTTAGGAGCAGACGTGAAATATTAACCCTTATTGGGTTGCATAAATTGATCCGTCAAAATCATTCATAGTAAATATTCGCAACGTGGAACCCTGTGCGCGGCCCTCTTCCCTTCTCATCCGGGCTTGGGAGCGGCCACAGCGGAGTTCCTTACAGGTAGGGTTATAGTCACTGCTCATTACAAATTAAATCTTAAAAAATGTTCACAGTAAGAAAGTCTGAAAATCAGTGTATAAATAATCATTGGTATTCACTCAATAAAGTCTTCCGGGATAGTGCTTCTGTTATAAATTGCATGGCAAGATTCGTCTGTTCCATCCGGTCCACCAAGGTATTCTTAGAAGTTAGAACCCGATGATTTCAAGTCGCGTAACTCCAGTAGTCTAATAAGTATGCCGTGATGTGAAAATTAAAAGCTGAGTCATCGAAGCAAACCCCCATAGGGCTATAAGTAGGCGTGCGATAACTATAACCAAAGCGATCAAACAATTGATCATATCGTCTAGGTCAGAATGGATGGACGTATTCGGCGGACAGTCCAGAACTCACACGTAACTCAGAAAACTCTGTATGAAGTGTTACGGACCTATATACTTGTCTCAAAGCATATTTCAACTCGTCTGCTCTAGACTTCCCGCTGAGATTCATCTGCTTTCTCAGGATGCGTCGATATATCAATAGCTCGTCCACGAAATAGTCCCTCCGGAACTCACACAATTTTTTTGTTCGTAATGTACTTGCCTCGATACTCTACAAAGTCTCTTGATATTTAGCACCTGGATTATGAACATATAATCAATGTATAAACGACCAATATACCCAAGGCTTTGTGATTGATCTAATTGATTGACTCTGATAACCTCATAACTTGATTTTTCCATGAAACAGGCTCGCGATTTCCATACGATGTCGAGCTGAATACATAAACTTCAAAGCCCATCTTGTTTCACTTTGTCGGTAATGATTCTCACATCACATCATGTATCTCAATATCACGTAGTGATAACGAGTGGAATGAAATGTCAAACCGAAGCAGCCGACGCGAACACGCTATAGCTAGCAGTTTCGGGCAATCGATTCTCGATCTGTGACATTTAAAGATGGCGGCTTGTTTACGTTCTCGATTCGATCTAACTCGTGATTCAGTGCCGACACACGCGCTGTCCGGCGGCCACTGCCAGGTACTCGGATCGCTGTTGTCCCGACTGTCTAGTGGTCGCTACTCGTCTCTAATTTTTAGTAGCCGAAACAACAGCCTATACCACGGACGTATTATTATAACGCTTAAAAATGGGGGGTTGTTTACATTCTCGATTTGATTCCAACAGCGCCGTTACAAGTGCTGCCTGGCAGCTAACGTCAGGTACTCGGAACGTTGTTGTCCCTCCCACGGACGTATATTAGAGGACTGGCAACTCCCCTATGTCAGCCGTGTTAGAGTAGCGCCGATTTTTGTCCCGGTAGTTGCGCATTGTACCGTCGTATGCTGCGCGGCGCTGACTACCACTGGGGCCGATTTTCAGGTCTGGTGTTGATAAACAAACGAAACATAACCTTACAAGTAAAGGTATAGTAGTGACCACGGTAGTGACCCCGGAGTGGCATGAAGTGAAAATGGGTCGCCGGTGCATTGCTCCGAATTCTAAAACACCCATTTCATTCTGTTTCTTTTGTTTCCTCCATGTCACGCCACTCCCGTTTGAATTATCCCGCCCAAAGAGGCCCCAGTGGTAGTCAGCGCTACAACGGCAAAGGCGCCTACTAGCGGCGGAAAAGTCGGCGCGATATTGCTGGGAGTTGCCAGTCCTCTAATATACGTCCGTGGTCCCTCCTGTCTAGTGGCGGCCACTCTTCTCTAATTTTTGTTGGCAGCGGAATTGACGACTGAAAGTAATAACGAAGGAGAAGAAAATTCTGACGAGCAAACGGATCCTCGATACCTTTCGAAAATCATATCTCAGCTCTTCGGGCACCGATTAAGTCCAAATAGGACTCAAACGTGAGCTTTTCATGTCCACGTTCTAGGATAAATGTTTCAATCCCGTATATGTAGCGAGGCGAAAGAAAAGAAAGATTATAATTCTCCCCACCACCCGAATAGCTCCCGTTCGGGTATATAGACTCGGTCCGAGTCTCACGCAGCGTATTAAAAAAATTTTTTTTTAATGTACTTGGCGCGAGACTCTACCGAGTCTCTTGATATCGATCGTAGTTTTTCTAGAAATTTAGATCCCTCAATTTGGGAGTTGAGCGATGACACTATATTTTACGACTAGATCGTGCTGATTACTGAGTCGAATCAAAGTAGTTTTTTTTTTATAGAATGTTCAATTCGTTTCAGGCCAATGAGTGACACCTTAAGGGGGGAAACCACATTAGGGGGCTCATCTTCACTGATTTTGTAGGATTTTTTGTCGGTGGGAAGAATTAATTAGAATTCAATCAAATTTTGACATAATTTTATTGATATGTCGAACAACTTTCTTGAATTTTTTTGAATGATGTCAACCAAAAGTAACAAAGTTACGCACTGATGTCCGCTGAAGGTGGTAACTCGAGTTCTCAAATTGTGGGACGTGTAGCCTTTCCAATTTTCATCTGAAATAAAAAAGGTTTTCAATTTACATTAAGAATTTATTTTCCTAAAATTTGAACCTCAATGCAGGTGAAAATAATGAAATAAGCTTCGATATCAGTAGAAATAACTATAAGTAATGCGGTTACTCGGTTGGTAAAGATTGACTATATCATGCTCTTAATTGCGATCTATTTATCAGTTGATGTAGAGTCTAATTTAGTTATCTCGCAATACGTATACATCTGACAGTCGAACATGCTCGAGTTGCGAGATTCGTTACTTGGAATTATAGTCCTGTAGGGTACCCTGCCATACAGTACTTGGCAAGCGTTTCAATCGGTTCTGAGAGGAGCTGGCGCCTGGTGTCGGACGTTCCAAATAATTCTCACGTACTCGATTAGTGCCAACATTTCCTTAGGATATATATCTACATCGTGCCATATTGGTATCAGCATCATTATTATTATTATATATTGCGTTACGCTTTTAAATGGACTTGAAATAAAAAAAAAAAGAGGGAGAAGAAAAAACGTTACCTGCCCTTTTTTTAGCCTGTTCCTGTTTTTCTCGCTACATATTTGGAAGAAGAACTGATTGATCGAGTCACAGATCAAGGCTTGATGTTCGGATTAGTCAGTTTTTGAAAGGCGACTCTTTTAAAAAATGACAAAAATATTAGAACATCGTCAAAGATGAAAGGAAATTAAAAAATCATTCTATTACACATGATAGAAGACTAGAAGGATGGGGCAAAGTGGGATACCTACTGGTAACAAAGATCTACTAACATTTCAGGCTCCTATTTCGCAGCAGCTTTTCTCTATATTGTTGATAGTTTGAATAAATTTTGACAAGGATTATGAATATTCATATTTTCGAGCTCTTCGCGTGCTTGAATCAAAATACAATAATCGAACATGTGTCTATTTGTAGTATGTACGAATGATAAATCCTAAATCACAGATTTGACTAGATGGATAAGGAAGAGTTGCAGAGTCGATTCAATTGTTATTGATTCAGTATTCCACTTAGGTATTGCAAAAGGTGGTGGAGCGCCTCCAGCACCGTGTAGGGGATCGCCGATGCGGGTTTCTTTGGGTGTGCGGAATCGCCAGAACGCCAGCCTACACGTTGATCAAACAACTCCGCCTACATCGCGTGTCTCGAATTCGCGTTACTGTATGAATTTCAATATCACAGTAGTGGAACAATTGTCATTCAGTTTCAACTTCCCCGGGGCAAACGCTGAGCCCACTCGGGGTCGTCGAGTCCCCATGTAGTCTGCACTGTGTCAAACTGTCTTCAACGCTACCCCTTCGATCATCGGCACCCTTTTTAGCCCTGGGCGAATACGGGGCGAAAAGTATTTCTCCCCCTACGATTAAAGATTGTAGCAGTAGTTGTAGTAAGGTTTATTTCTCATTTCACACATTTTTAACTTTTTTTAAATATTCAGTTCCACTTATTTTCTGATGGTAATTATTTTGATAAAATGAATACCTAATATCTTTGTGTAGGTATTGATTAGAAGATGTGTTATTTTATCCTGCTGAAGGAATCTTACATTGAGTACATTGAAACAATTAACGAAAGGTTTTTTTTTCAGGATGTTCATTGTTCTCTTATAATTCTTCCTTCTTTTTTTCCCCACAACTCATTTATCTATGAGAATTTTTCTCCATTGTTGAAGGAAAAAATTATAAGATCGTAGAAATTTTATACCGTGATAATTTTTTACAGAAAAACCACGATGGAGGATAAAGTGATCGAGTTATTCGTAACAAAAGTTTACTCATTATTTTCTGCTTCGCTGATTATATAAGATATATATTTTTTATTTAATCATTTTAATCTCTATTGTAAAAATTTTTGTTCTACAAGCCATTTTTTGAATCGTCAAAGTTGAACGGCTCCTAGATCTAGATAAATTTTGTGTGTGTGGGTTGGCTTAGTTAGGTTTATTCTGGACCTTAAGCTAATCCTTACGCTACAGGTTAATAATGGCTGCCTGTGGAAGTATAATAAAAGGCTGTAAGAAGTAGTTCGCGATAATTAAGCAATGATAATAAAACTTTCAAGATCTCGAGAGTTGAAGGATCATAAAAATGTTTAATCTTCATAGTTGTAAGGATAGAAATCTATACGAGAAAATCCTTGACTTTTAAACCATGTATCATTAACATCACCGTGACCGCAGACATTTTAATGTTTTCCGCTCCATCCCGCCAACCAGCCAGCTAATACAGCAAATAGCCAACGTTTCTAATTAGAGATTAACTCAAACTAGACACATGCAATATTTGATATCTTTTTCATCTCGTTCTATCTCTGTTTTCATTTTCCAAGAGTGTAAAAAAAAAAGAGTTAAGAACCGATTTTTTCTTTCATATCTCATGACTAGCGCCAAAAAGACGACTTTGGTCGCAAAAGAGCGCATAAAATTAGCAAGAAAAAAACGTAAGCCCAACTGGGCGTGTCTACTAAAAATTGCGACGTCTTCCTCTGATGTTTGAAAAAAATGAATTCCAATTCATCTACGCATTTCTATCATTTTTGCACCAAATTCAATGAAGAAAAAAAAATTATACGCCCTTTTGCTATTAGAAAGGGCAAAAATGTATATGATATGTTATTATTCTCATAATTATTCGACTATTAATAACCATCAATATATTAATAGACCTAGAGGTTGGAGAATAAACTTCTTTTGTCTCTCGTAGGCGTGACGATGAGGCAACAAGTATATGATTGTCACACGAGATTTGAAAACAATATAATAATTGTATTTCGCAGAAATGAAGATCGATGGAGAAAAACGGATAAATCCAGCCCATTAGACTAATTGCTGGGTATCCAGTATGTACATCAGGATAATGTAAATAAAAATATAAAAGTAGATGTTTTATGCATGTGCAATTATAGTTATTACTCTTCTTCAAGGCCTGTGACTATATTTAAACTGCGTTTCGCGATATTGTGTACATGAAAATAATTTCATAATAACAAATATCTGATGCATGTATGCTACGAAAAAAATTGATACATCTCACAATAATTAGCTGGACACTACGAGAAACTAATGCTCAGTGAGCGATACAAAAAATGTCTACATGGTACGGCAATGAAATTTGTGTAATATACGGCTTACAACGTACATACGTACGAGTTTAGTGCCACCATAACTGGACGAGGGCTAGCTTATCGCTGTGACCCACTTTAGAGCCAAAGAAACTTAACCGACAACGTATATATAAGGCTTAGCGGCTACTAATCTGACGTTCTTTGATACATTATTATCATTATTATTATTAGACACACATTCGTACCTATATGAATACAATACGACACATAATTTGCCATTCGGAAAAAATTTACAATGCAGAATCCTATACCGTCATACATTCAACTACCTTGCTATGTATGTTCCATACACGACTATAAAGGCAAGACACAATTATTGTGCGCGGCGGCACTATTTCCTTTGATGTGGAGTATTATGTAATATTGATTTAATGTATGTGTGCCTGAGAATAGATATACACATGCGAACGGATGAGATATATCTGTTTGTCGATCTCTAACACTTATGTCTCTTCTCTCTTCTCAGGAGCGTGAAGATTAACGATAAGATTAAGCCTGAAACACATGAAAAATCTGAACCTGGTAGTTACGATTAGATTTGAATAAATGTTCAATTTAACTCTCGTATTTGTTCATTTTTCAACCACACACGAATTCACAGCTGCACTGAAGAAAATTCAGCGAGCATCCGTTTTCTGTCGTGAAAAACGAACGTAAAGAAAAATGCTTTGCGAAACCGAAGTTTGGATATCATCCTGTGACATTGCTTCACATTTGACATTGAATACTCGGATCCTGAGTCTTTCCGCACACCACCTGGTGCCAGAAATTCAAAGTAGAGTTGGTAATAGCGATAATCATGAAAATCGTAGTGGCAGGAATGCATATTGTTGACTAAGAAAGTGCGAAAAATCGAGATTTATTGGCACTGCTATGACCTACTTGCGATTCCATTTTTACAGGTCACACGCCTTCTCGCTTCATACAGATCTCAATGCTGACAAGGAGAAATCGCAGAACAGATTAAAAAAAAGGTATGTATTTGAAAGAGGGAGCTTTGATTTTTAAAACAGTATAACACGAGATTCTGGATCACTGTTATAGGCACTGTCCACAAGTAGTGTCAAGGCAAATTTGAAATTCCAATGGAACCATATACTACGTAAGCGAAATCCAACTAGTGATAATAGTTTGGGTAGTGGTTTCGAAATACTGAAATCGTTTTCCCACAATTCTTCTTCGATCATTTGTTGGTCTGCTCCGTTTGATAAATAAATGTCAGACATTTTCTTCTCGCAAGTAAATTTATGGGAGACTAAAAAGCATTGAATGAGAATTGCATTTCAAAGTTGGAAAATTGAAACAGTTTATTCATTAGAACAAATTGAATCACATTTTTCCAACGTTGACACTGCAGCTTGCTCCAAAATGACATAACTTCAGGGTGAATCTGATTTTGGAGAAAATGCATTTTGACCAACCCACTACTTTTGTTTTTCACAAAATTTCACAAATTTTCAGCTTTTAATGGCTGTGCACCCATATGAAATTCTCGTACATCAAATGGTTCAAATAAATTTCTACAGCTAGGTGAAAAAAGTTAGAAACTATAAAAGTTTCATTTTTGTTTTTCTATGGAATGAAATCCTTTTGTAATATCCGATAGATAAAAGTGAGAAAGAGGTTGAGGCAAGTGTCTACATAAAATATCGTGATATGGTTTCTCGAAACACGTACATGCGATAATGGAGCTATTTATCGTTTACACAACCTAGACTTTAATTTCGTTAGGGTTTTCCACACTCCGTCCAATTCCAGCACGGTATATGCTCAACAAATATTTGAAGTAGATAAAGCCAGTATACCTAACTCCGCGTTTCTCCAACGGTCGAAACCGCTTGATAGTGATAACGAAGATATATCATCTCCTCCACCTTATACAAAGAAATTTCACAATAAATACGTCCAGTCCACAAGTATTTCGCAGAAAAAATTACAATCTACATTCCTCTATGTTTTATCAAACAAAAACTAAATCATGTACCCATTTTATATCTAGAGTCAAAGTAGTGAAGTTAACGTTCATAGCTTCTTCAGAAAAAGTTCAGGCGAGATAACGCGATTAAAGGTGGTTAATTTTCTGTTCCATTTGGTCCCGTTACACCCTCGCGTCCCCTCCTCACGAATAAGAGTATACGATAAATCAAGACGAATCTAACGACGCGAGGTTACATAGGTACAGAAAATGAAAGCGTGTGATATATTATTTTTCTTCTTTGATGATATAAATTTGTATTACGGATAGTAGTGTATAATTTACGTCCGTACATCGAATTCCCCCGTATAATATACCCTAGGGGTCGCTCACGAAGAACCCGGACCCTCGTGGCCCCTACAGAAAGTAGAAGAAGCGAGGGTGAGATATATCTTATAATCCTATGGCGTTATTCTTTCGCACGAGGGCACATAGAATTGCGTGCTCGGTCCTATTCCTCCCGCGGTACAGACACGGGGCAAATACGGACCCCCGGTCCCCGGCTTGTGCAGGGGTACGCGGTCGCCATCTTCTTTTTGTTCACATGGAAAAATCAATACCCGTTCAGGGCGCCCCCCCTGGTTCCACCGGCGTGGGTTTCCCCCTGCATATATGCGAAGGCGTCTAGTTATGGGTACCAACACAAGCGGACTACATAACCTTGTAAAGTGTACGAAGGGGGAGAGAAACGGCGATACGGAGTCGAACCGCCTGCTCGAAATCGACCATGCGTGCAGGGGGGCCCCTTCGCTATGTGCGGAAGGGAATACCCAGGCAGACGCCAGTTGTGGTCGATTTTAACCCCCTGCAGGCTTCTCGCCCTTACATGAACTACCCCATGAGCCCCCGCAACGCGGAGGAACTAACCTTATTTCTATCCCCCTTTTTTCTTGGGAACTTGTTCCGTAGTTATCAGGGTCTTTTCAAAGAATTGGAATACCATTCAGGTACAGAAGACGAGGACATAAGGAGCTGAAGAAGTATATGTTGAGGTTATGTCGCGTCGGTTACATAATGTTGATCGTCAGTAACGAAGATTCCTTATCGGAGATCCATTTTGAAACGGAAAGCAATTCCCCACAAAATTTCTAACTCGAAACTAAAATTAAGATTCTGGTATAATGATATAATTCGATGATTTGGGATGATGATATAATGATAGAGTTTACAGAAAGAATAACGATAACTCAAAAGGCGTGAGTCCACAGAATCCCTAGAAAATCAGAGAAGCGTTTCGAAGTTAGAGCTATAACCCACAAAACCAGCGATTAAATTGAATTTAATTATATCTGGACATTTTTTAGATATAAATATTAAAATATATAATATTTACACGTTCACATCTGACACAAGCTTTTTTTATTCTCGAACATACAAACATGGCGACAAATGTTGTACGAATATGAGTTGGGTTTACAATTGTATTGTAAAAGCACGACTAAAGTATCACAAGATAAGAAGAATGAAATATTAGGCATTTGTTACTTTGAGCAATATGCAACATGTATCATATCAAAAAGTTAAGATTGTTTGATAAGGGCTCGTATAAATGAATTTATGGAATCGAATTCCGTTGAGAAATATCATTTCGCATTGTTCTCTGCGTGGTAACTGTATATTGGCGATATTCAAATTGAATATCATGATATTTGGCGAAGCAAAGACAAACAATGATCGATAAATTGGTATTCCAGTGGAGTGCATTGGGATTATAGCACTTTATTACTATGCTGTCCGTACTCTGGTGGCTAACCTATACCCAGCACGAGCCTCTAGGTGCTAGTCGAACTTGTGACTGCTTAGGTTTTTCCAACGACACTCTCGGCATTTTTTAAATCTGTTCTTATTCAATATTTTATTTTTACATTACATTTTCGCTACTCCAAATGTTAGTTTTGCTTTTTTCATTCATTGTTTGTACAGTACAGACGTGGTTGCTGAGTCAATATTTGATTTACATTCGAATAGCTTCGAAATACATATTTGTATATGTGACGGAATTAGAGTCTGAACCGTACGCGCGGAGGACACATGAATACATAGATAAAGGCACACAGTCTCGGTTTTTGAGGTTATAATTCGAAGATTAATTCAGCCTCTTCTGAGGTTCAGTTTTTTACAGTCCAGTACACATCACACATCTCCATCAATTCGTTGTCTGCATGTTTGAGAAGAAAGGATTGTGTTGTTCAAGATTGTTTTTCAGCAAAATACATGGACATATGTAATATTATTTAGAAAGTGTGTCAATAACCCACGATGCACATATACGATGTACATACTGTCGCGAAATCGCTATCATGTATTCAATTATACCTGTATACATAATTATATCGACGGAGTAAAAGTTGAATGCAATTGACCAGAATTTTTACCCTAATTGTTTTCCTTATTTAGCCGAAGCATTTTTATTTTGGTCTTCCTCCAAGATTTCACACTTCATTTTTCGAGTTTCTCGCTCCATCTTCGAAAACAATTACTACGAATATCGAGCCATCTACATACAATACAGTATTTTGTGCCACTGTTTTCACAATTAGTATTACAGTCATAATCACTTATCTTAGTCTCTCTTAGGTTAGCTTAGGTTAACTTAGGGTAACTTAGGTTAACTTGGTAACTTAGGTTAACCTAGGTTGACTTAGGTTAACTTAGGTTAACTTAGGTTGACCTAGGTTAGCTTAGGTTAACTTAGGTTAGGTTAGGTCAGGTGAACAACAAATCAGAGTGTTTTTTTTTTTTGTTAAAATCGTGAAAACAATAGAATGAAATCGACGATCGAGGGCCTCTGGAGAGTCTGTTAAGTATAATTTATGGTTGGCGAATCCTGATTGATGGTGATAAAAGTTGTGAGATTATCAGCATTAGCTTAATTCTTTCTCTGCATGACGTCCGGCGTTGAGTTGGAGTTGGAGTTGGATCGGGTAGTTATGGCGAGGGCTAAGAAGTTCGTATTAAAAACAAATTTAACGGATTAAGATTCCCCGCCATGCTTCCGCCGCGTGGGCGACAGGATTTGAAATTGAAAATTACGCGTATCAAGAACACTGTTTATGACACGTGCCCCCCAGCGCACTTTGTTCGTATCAGTACGTATGTGTATATCTACTGCAGTGTCTCTGTGCCTATCCACACCACTCCCTCGCATAATATCCTACGTCTCTCTACCTCCTTTATAACGGCCATAACTACAAAGCGGTCCTTACTCCTGCAAACGATCGACTCGACTAGACTCCGGTACTAGATAATCTACTGGGTGTCGAAGATACAAAGAAACAAGCAAATCTTTCGTATTGACTATCATTGAAATCCACAATTTGAAGAGTTTTGTTGTTTGATTCTAGTTTCTTTTTTTTCGATCCATTGTTTTCGCGGTTTTAATTTTTGGAATTTGGTGACCCTTATAGAAAAATTAGGCAAAAATTCTTTGATTTTGGTACTTCCGTTTGACACAGTTTGTTTTAGTCTTTGTCTAAATTTCGTTGAGAATTGATTCCTGACGAGATAACCCTCCGAATTCCTCTAACGATAAGGAAAAATGATTCTGTTGATTGCAGAGAAATAGCAAAAAAAAAAAAGATAATGTTTGTAGTTTTTCTTTCCAATTTGAATTTTAAATGAAGGCTAGTTCTGATTTTATTTAAAAAAAAAATAGGTAGAATAAAAAAAATCCTTATCCACTGAAAAACCAGATAACAATCGTGCCCGCACGATGCACGCATAGTGAAGACATACGTGCGGATTTTGCCGCACGGCGTGCATGCACCTGAGCGGGGCAGTGTGTCCTCAATTGACGCTCAAATACACGGCACGCCGTGCGGGTTGCAAGCATGCAGTCACGGTGCGATCACGTAGTGCGCTTACCTTGACGGATCAAAATTTATTCCAGTGAATATTAGTGGGTGTATAATAGAAGAAAAAGAATTCATACAGGAGATATTTTTTATTCGAAACGAAATTGGTGGCTACTTACAATAAAACTTTTTTCGATGCAAACATAAAGTAATTACTTTAAATTGTTAAAATCAAGGATATACATAAACTTTATTAGGTTATTATAACATAGAAACATAAATCGTTAACTAAATTTTTCGATTCAGAAAAAAAAAAGGTTTTTGTATGTTTCGTATCAGATAAAATTCTGTCAGATCTTATGAAACGCTGTCGAATTTTACACAATTTTATCTCGGTTTTATATATATTAATTTGTCAAATTGTACGTCGATTATTTCGTATATTCTTGTACCATGTTATAAAATTTCATGAAATTTCATTTCTAAACATTCTAATTTGGTGAAAATCTATACACCTAATATAATATTATTCGATAGTGACAAAATCGAAATAAAATTTCACGAAATTTGATATGACCACACCGCGTACCGTTTTGGTGTAGGCTACTTCAAGAACATAAGTTAAATCACATAAATGACAGCCCTACTCGACTTGAACGTCAGTCAGGATGAGAGAAATTGGAAACTCCTGAACAAAAAAAAATTTAATTGGTGTCTAACTAGACTAGTAAATTTAGGAATTTTTCATCGTGACATAATATTGAAAATACTATAAGTTTGTTGCCATACCTGTGTACGCCAATATTTTTTTGAGTCAATGAATATCATATTTTTACTTTGAGAACTCCGTTTTGGCACATGAAAAAATTCAAAATTATTAGTTCAATAGCTTGAGTTTACAAAGATCTTACAAAAATATTGCCGTAGATACCAGCTGTATCGCACGAATATTGACCGCTACAACTTAATGACAATTATTTTCAGTCGGATCGACTAACTTAAGACCAATGCTGAATTATTTTTAGCAATTATTATTAACCACCTTGTCTTTTCACTTTGTCATACTGCGAATCCCTCTGGACCGACATAGCCGTCGTGATCTGCTCCGGTGTTTGCACTCCCAACACGGCTATCTTCCTGCGTATATCATCATCTTCTGTCGCACTTGGCTTGTTCGGCAACGAAACGATAGATGATTATCTATGACTGCCTCTGCAAAGACATGAAAAATTATTTCCAGCCAATTTTGAATGTGAAGATCCGAATGTTCATTGGATTTTGAAAACAAGTTCTTCTGTAACATTTTCATGACTGACACTCCCAAAAATCATCAAATACCTTCGAGGATTACCACCCAGAAAAGTTGAGAGGAATAATGTGTCATTAAATCATTAAATCAGTCTGGAAACCTAGAATTCCAAATCAATATACACTTACGACACCTTCGTGTTTTCACGTTGGCCAGCCGGTCGCTGAAATACTCCACAACCTTTTTGTCGGTTGATCATGCGTGTCGTGGAACAGCTAAAATCATTACACATGTCTTATACCTATAAAATAAAAAAATGTTGTAAATAGATGTGTATTCTCTTCTTCGTTCTTCTTCTCCGTTCCTTTTTTGGCCCCTGTTTTTCACCATTAGCCAATGTGTATTCTCCTGCGAACAAATCTACTTCTGATTGCATTAGACTTCAAGAGCGAATGTTGTGCAGGTAGACTCAAGCCAAATAAATATTTCATATTAGTTGTCCAATACATGGTGACAGTGGCATAGGTTAGGGCTAGATTTAAGTTAGGTTATGTAGCTTGTTGCCGAACTATACCACGGCATTACAATACGTCTTGTTAAACAATACTCACATGGGTTATTAACATAATGATAAAAGGCTACACTTACCTGATTATTAAGCTTCATAGGTTCAACAAAGCGGAAATACGCAAACCAAATCGTTTCCAGTCACCCGAGCGTTTTTACTCAGTCAGCAGACGGCGGCAGCATGGCGGCTATCGGGTCGTGGCGGCTTATTGTTTGAACCACACCTATCAGTGTCACGGCACTTTGCGCATGCGCAGTTGAGGATTTAAGCCCGTAGCTAATTCATATTATATGCTTCTGGTCGATTGAGATTTTTATACCTTCAAAAATGTAGAGAAAATTCATCTGTCAAAGGATATAATGAAGACTTTCGAGTCAACATTTATACATATAGTCCCAGTTTGCACTAGAACATTCAAACCCCTTTCCCGCAGGAAAAAATATTTGTATTTGATCGAACAAATTTGTCAAATTAAATCTGCTCCTTTCCAAAAAATACTGTTGCATTGTACTATTTTAATCTAATCATGTTATATTTCACATTGTATACGAACTTATAGAATTTCGCGAATCAATGTAAACCTAGAAAACATGACCAATAATATTATCTAAAACACAATCAGTTCGGGAAAAAATTCAACCGATATTTCAATCACAGTTTTATGACAAAAAATATTCGTCACGGATTCAGAAACACCCTGTTGATTGACACCCGGGATTTTTTTTCAATACATTTAGATAAAATTGTATGAAATTATATCTGGAATTTGTCATTATAAGATTTGTATGAAATTATATGCGTATAATTTCATATCATTTTACGTCATTCAATAGAATGATGCATACTTCTATGCTATAATCTTATTGAATTTTATCTAACACTAAGTGTATACAATAAACAATTTTTGTATGATTTGTCAAAATTATATCAATATAATTTTATACGATTTATTATAATCGAATTGAGAAAAAATCCCGGGATATTCAACCACGACTTGGTAATGATCTTAATTTTTCGCATCTGTTCATGTGCCGGTGTTCATAAAAAAATACCAATCTGCATTTCTATATCTAAGTTTCGAAAAGTTAAACTTCGTCATGGTGCCCGCATTTTATCGGCACAGCGTGATTCTGGGCATACGCACGCGTGATGGCATGGTGCAGCTTGTCCTGCACGCATGAGCGGCTTCCTCATATTGTCGTAGCGAGTGCAGGCTAAAATGATGCGTTTTCGCCCGCACGACGTGCGAGGCACGTCGTGCGCGTGACGTGCCTGGCACGATTGTTATCTCTCTGGGCGGACATACACGGTTGGAAATAAGATGTTACAACAGGTCCACCAACAATTTTATTTTGATTTCAACATTTTTTACTGTATCATTAATTGTGGTTGCTCGATTCAAAAAATGTTAAAATAACAAGAGTGGACCCACTAGGACATTTTTTCTGGTTAAATTTTTCCAACAGTGTAGAAACCATAAGAAACTGAAAGAAAATAATGTTTTTTTGCATCTGCATTTCCGTATTTTTGGTTCTTGATTCTTTTTCAATCGTCAAAAATCTTAGAAATGAGAGGAAAAAAAATCTATTATCAAAGGAGCCACAAGAGTAAAAAAAAGGTTGACATTTTCTACATTCTATCAAATTTTCATTTTTTTGATTTTGATTTCGCGACTTTTCATTCCTGGTGTTATTTCGCGGTTTTGACATAAAACTTTCTGAAGTTCGTCAAGAAAAAATTCAATTTAAATCGAAAGGAATTAAATCCAAGGAAAAATTGAATTATTATTATTGTTTATTATTAATTGAAAAATGACGTTTCGGCCGTGCATGGCCGGCCATTTTCAAATTCTGTAGCAACATACATTAAATTAGAATTGTACAAAAATCGAATGTTTTTTCTATAGAATGTCTGACATGTAAAATTATTTAATTTCTCAGTCAATTCAAAGTTCGCTTCCCGTTTCACGGCTTTGCAGACACCCCATAGACCTGCTCGCCAAGCTGCGTGTCTGGAGTCGCTCGCAAGCCCCCCGCATGTATCTGTTGGTAGGTACGACGCGTGGCAGCCAATGGGGCCCGTCGTGGTCGGGCCCACCGAGTCTTGCGGGCCCCTCGGCACGCGACCAGCTGTCCTGGGGTCGTGAGCCCTCAGAAGGGACAGGAATGGTTGAATATTCAACGGGGCCCATTACCTCCTCGGGGTCAACGCCCCGCGCTGCCAGTGACAGAGTCGAGAACTTCGATTCTAACCCTAAATCGACGTTTTTGGAGCTAATGCTACCATCTTGATGTCAAATTAGGCTGAACATGATCAAAGGCTGACGATGAGCCTGACGCGGAGTAGGAAATACTCTACACGGTTTTGTTTGATCCTATTTAATTTTTATATTTAGAAGTTTATTAGCTGATTCTAGCACGTCGTAGCTCTGTCAACTTCGTTCGTTTCTTGCCTCAAGTGCGAAAAGTGAAACATGAGATCTGTTGCGGCGTAGGCACGACGATCGCAGAGACGAAGACGAAGATGAAGACAGACTTCCTACGAGGTTATTAGGAAGAGGACGAGGACGAGGCTAAGCCCGAGTGGGCAAAACATAAACTTGACTGGAGGAGAGGCTCGAGTACACCGCGCGACACACACGACCGTCCGGAGTTTAATACGTATATACGTTTTATACGCGATGTCGTTTGAGTGTGTCGGATACACGGGCCAAACACGACACACATGGGAGCCGCCTACGTCGCCAGTTCTCAGCCTCGGTGCTCAATCCCCTCCGTCCATCTACGATTCCTTATATCCCGAGTCACCAGACCCCGGGTGTATTTTACGGTCACAAAAAACAGTCGAAAGTATCTCGAGTTCCGGTTTCGTATCGACATTTATTCTTCTTCTTCTCGCACTTATGTATATCGAGATACAATGTAGACAAACTTGACTTCAGTCGCCGAAAGACCATTTCGGGTCACCCAGAGACTGATTAGAACCACTAATTTACAGTCCCTGATCCACGATATGCATAGAACAATCCACAAATTCAATTAATGACATCACCAGTATTTGGTTTTGGCATAATTGATACGTAGATCGTGAGAAATCATAATTTATTTCCGTTCCGATTGCCGTCTGATGGTAAAGAAGTCGTCAGTTTATTTGAATTCATTCAGTAACCGATTTTTGGCTGAGAGGGTGCATAGCTGGGGTTGCATATGAAAAGTGACCCTGAGCCGATTCGTACTCCCTTATATGGGCCAAATTGTCGCTCTTCATTAAAAACCACGTTACCCTCCTATGATCTGCACTGTCATATGCTTGGAACTCTAGAAATCGTGATTTTTCATTTTTTTTTCGCGATATTTGAGTCACTTTTACTCCGAAAAATGTTAAAAAAAATCTAGATCTGAGGCACATTGACGCGCATGTTGGTGATTTTTTCCAAATTTTTGGGGGTAAAAATGGCGTAAATATTGCGAAAAAAAAACTGAAAAATTGGGTTTTTTCGATTTCCAAGTGGAAAATAGTCAGGATAGGAGGTCAAAATTTGGGGGAACCTGATGTTTAACGAAGCGCATCAATTTGGTGCATTTTGGGGTGCAAATAATTCCAAATGGAACCGCGGTCAAAACCCGGCCCCGGCTTGATATCAAATTTTGAAATGATGTATGATTTTTTTTACAAATGAACTGGTATGAAAAAAATTCATTTATGATCATCATCTCCATCATATATATATATATATACTAGGGGGGCTTCGCCCCCCTGCGCGCTTCGCGCGCCAACCCCCCAATTCAGGTTCTAGATAGGGAAATGAAGATGAAAAAAAAATTTGAAAAATGTATATGGAATGAAAAAAGATTGATTTTATTTTGAAATGCGCCACACTGTGTAGGATAGGAAAAATAGGCGCCAACCTCCCGACTCGGGTTGATAGTATATTATTTTATACAAAGTCACCACGAAGTGACAAAATAGGATAGGGTTGTACAAGATTTTTAAGAATCTTGGTACGAACGGTTCACGCGCCTATTCCCCGGCACGGGCTAAAAAAAAAAAATCTTTACGGATTACGGTATGGAGTGATGAACGAAGCGAGCGTCGCAGATTTTTATACATGTTTCGGAATAGGACGAAAAATGGCGTTCGAATCAATTTCGAATGGAATGAAACCTTTCAACGAATTGAAAAGAATCACTGTGTTACGTACTACAGAGAATAAAGATGGGGACAGGATTGTAATGACACTATTATCGTTTCCACACCACTATAAGTGCATGATGTAGTAGATAATTCGGCGCGTTTTTTTTATAGTGGTATCCCCAGTAGGCATAATCCACTGGTCGCTCTGAATTTTACATTACAATGATGTCTAAAAAAGTTGAGAATGGTATAACTCACGTAAGAATTCATCCTTCGTCACTGAAAAAAAAAATGTACATCCGTGACTAAACTATTGACTCTAATCCAACAATGGAGAAGATGTTGAAAGTTTGAATGTTTACAAAATTGTAGGTTACAAAATTTCCGGCCAAACGATATTCCTTATACTTGTGAATTCCTCTGAATCAATTTCTATGAACAATTTTTCTGGATTCCTGCACCGTGAAAGGGCTACGTATAATTGGCCATGGGAAAATAATGGTTTACGAAAATATATCCCTACGCTTTCAAAACTCTGACCTTGAGATTTATTTATCGTCATCGCAAATGCTAACATAATTGGAAATTGCTTACGGTATAGGTTGAACGGCAAAGACGAATGCTCTCCAGTGTCTAACGTGACTCTGGGAATGAACGCAAAATTTCCCTGTTGATGTCCAGTAATAATTATTGCTTTAATGTTGAATTTATATAGTGCCACAATTTTCAACCTAGTGCCATTGCAGAGTCCATCACTAATGCTTAAGTTCCGAATGAGCATTACAATGGCCCCAACTTTTAATGTTAATTTGTGAACCGGTAATCCGGGAAATTTTAAAGAATTTAAGTAGTCTACCGGGTAATTTAACTGTACATCTTCTTCGGATTCATCCATGCCTTTATGTCGCGCAGAGTCTATACTATAATAAATTTTGTAAAAATGTAAAATTCACAGCGACCAGTGGATTAGGCCTACTGGGGATACCACTATAAAAAAAACGCGCCGAATTATCTACTACATCACTTATAGTGGTGTGGAAACGATAATATTCTGACGTGACCTGCCCTGACCAATGACCTGACGTGATTCTGGGTAATCTACGGGGTCGGCTCGGAGGGGGGGGGTTGCCGTCGTCGTCGTCGACCTTCGAAAGGGCAGAGGGGTGAAGCCGCGGGAGGGGGAGGGGAGGGGGAGAGAGGGGGTCTTGACACGGCGGTGGCGGCGGCGGCGGCGGCGGCGGTGGCGGCGGCGGCGATATCTTTATATAATATAGAGCGATATATATTCATTATTCATCCCCAAAATCTATATTCAGTTTCATCAAGATTGGAATGCTGATGATACTGACTAAATGTTGACATTGCCCGATAAAAATTCATCATTCGAATACAACTTTCCAAGATTTTTTTAGGTAGGATTTATTGTCAGTTGCAACCAAAAATATCGGAAAATTTTCAACTTTCGACAACTTTTTTCCATGTTTTCACAGTGAGCCTGCAGCAAGTACAAAAAAGGTTGCCTGATAAATGTGTAGATACACGAATGGTGAAAGTTTCAAAATTTTCAGTGTTTTCTTCACTGAGTGACGAAAAAAAAAAAAAAATGAATGCAGGTCCTCATAACTGAACATTTTTCGTATCTTTACAGTTTTAGTATTATAATTTTTTTTAGGGATTTCGACTTCTCTCAAAGTTCCTCTCATTCTATAAACAGCAGGAAATTTATTTTTCCGAAAAAGTCTACTTAAATTTTCGTCTTTGTTTATTTCTGTGAATTTTGGATCCGTCCTACATTATTTTGTAATACGAAATAGACACAAATCTTGAGCCAAAAGTACATTGTTATTTGTGTCGATGTCTTGACAGCCGTGTTTTTGTTGTTGTTTTTTTTTTATCCCATCGAAAAAACGCGGCAAAATCCACTGACAACCAACAACGACAAATCTTCATCAGATTTATACTGTAGGTATTGGTAATGTCTATAACCTATAGACATTATAGCTATAACATCAGCACGATTTGACCGCACGAATCACCTTCCTTCAACCTTGACCAACTGTTCCTATGTAAACTTATGTACACCACTATACATACTACAAAAGTGAGAGTAGCTCGCGGGTCTCTTACAAGAGTACAAAGAACAGCTACAGCAGGGAGGCAAAAAACAAACTAGGAAGAAACAAAAAAAAACCTGCAAGAAGCCGTTTATCGGCTATACCCACACGACAACATCATCTGCTCATACATCTATCGTCTCAGGGAAGCCGTGCCTGACTTCCGGTCGATTAATTAGCTCATTTCAAAGAAAAAAAAATTGTAGTACAATATATTTCTACCGATCAACTCAAAATTGTGATCAAATTATCACCTCTGTGAACCTGGCCCCTCGTTTGTACAAAGATGATTTTTTTTCAGACTTCTAGCTGTTATTCAAAGAGTTCTAGAGTTCTATCGATTTTGAGAGTGGAAATCGACTTACGGGGCCCAGTACAGCGTGATTCAACAATGCACATCGAAAAATGGACTTTTTCAAAAATCACTTGTCGTAAGGTTTCAGGCACACAGTTGATCCGATTATGTCTCTCGACGTCTCGTTTTCTTCGGAGAGCAATCCTTCATCGTGTGAATGAAGGAAATTGAAAAACAAAATTTTTGGACCAAGTTATCAGCAAAATAGTGACTAGACTGTCGCTAAATTTCGATAACTGACCATAACTTATCACAGAATTGTTTTTTCTCAGTTTCCCTCATTCACATGATGAAAAATTGCTCTTCAAAACCTTACGACGAGTGATTTTCAAAAAAGCCAATTTTTCGACGATTTTCGGAGTATGCAGAATATGTTGAATCACGCTGTACTCGTCCCCTGAACTGCATCCGGGGGGCCAACTTCACGCAACAGAAGCTTTAATTTCAGAGTTTTCAAACAATCGTATTTTTTTAATTCCGGTTATCCGTGGGTTGTTTACTTTATGTGTTTTCGGACACGGGGTTGTTGATGACGATCGTAAACTGACGTTAAAACTTGTTGACACGCATCCCAACGGGCGGTGGTGTCTGCACACAGACCACAATCCTGGCCATACCTACCCACCGACCCGGAGGAGGCCACGTACACTTATTCATCTTGGTTTAAAATTAAACGCAGTGCCCCTGGACGTGGTCTTCCTCTCTCGGTTTTCTTACGTAAGGACGACCTCTGAAGGGTGAGCCTCTTGCAGGGTGTCAAGACGACGTTTCGATTGGACGCTATTTTGGCGCTCCGAAGCCATTGGCCGACTCGCTAGGGTCGCGAGAGAGACTAGGCTAAGATTGGTTCCGAGAATCAAGCCTACAATGGAACTGTGCCAAAACTCGAACTCGACTCCTAGGGGGTCGCGCTTTTAGACCGTTGCGAAAGGGCTTCGAGGGGCAAAGTAAACCGAAAGTATTTCGAAAACAGATAACCTAGAACCGCTTTGGGCTACCGAGTTGAAGAAAAGTCCCAATATCGATGGTCGCGGTGCGATATACAAAAGACCCTGACTCACTGACCCTTTTACGCCTTTGCGGTCCTCGGCCTCCAGACGCATGCGGCGGCGGCATCGTCGCGAAGATCGTAAACACGTAAATAACAATTAATTACAACGAGCCGGCCGCGAATATTACCGTCGATTAATTCAATTGATTATTTCAAACCGCGAAAATATCGCGGACTGTGAATAAAATGCTAAAACAAAAAATGTTCAAGGCAAGGTTCATCATAATCCACATGTCGTGTAAATTGTGGTCATTTATTACCTGCATCTTGACACGATATCAGTTTCAGGATAAAAATACGTGTGAATAGAAAATGAAAAGAGAGAAATCGAGGTTGAAGATCGACTCCTTCTCGTCCGGATCTGGTTTTTGAGTTTTTTTTTTTTTTCTGCTGTTTATCTCGCTGGGGTCTGAGAAAAGACGCAAAAAGCAGAGCTCGGTGTGAACCGTGGCCGCAGTGTCCTCTGCAGCAGGGATAGAATAAAATAAAACGAAAAGAACAAGAGCGAAAGAAAAAAAAGGCGAGGATCGTTGTCGATTGGCCGGCAAACGCGTCCTTCGCAAAGTCAAGCCTCGTGTTGGGGTGTTGATGATTTTTCATCTCGACTACCATTGGCTGAAAGAAACGAGACGACTGCTTATTGGACGACTCGGCATCTCGGGCTCTTAGTCATCGGTCCAGATATGGAAAATTGGACACCAGCCAATTTTGGGCAACTCTCTTAAGAGGCTGCGTGGATAACCTGTTGTTAACTTCGACTTACGCAATTTTTAGAACCCCAGGTGCGACCGCGATTATTGTTTTTTTTTTTTTTTTCGAATTGTCGAAACCGTATTTAGAAGAAATATGAGGTGTAACGTGACCACGTGGTTCAGAATTTGTCCGCTTATCCTTCCCGGAGTCTGCGGTCACGGTATGGTACAATTTTCCATGAATTACAGGCCGTGTTAGCTCGATGATTACACGGCTTAGTGAGCGTATATTCTTCACACAAGAAACATACCGGAGACGAATGGGCGAAAAAGTTTATGATTGATTACTGTGTAATGGTTTTTTCTATTTCGTGGCACGCCGCGTCGGTAACAGCGACCAAAAATCTCTGTGCTGTTGTATTCGTCGGTTAATTTTTTACGATTAGTTGCATGAAAGCGACGCGGTATAGGCCTCGAAGATCTAAATGGGTTCGGAGGTGTAGACCACATTTTTTATCTCTGTACTAAGCCCTTTTCTTGCGGTAATTTGACTACATTTCGCGGATCATTAAGGTCTGAGGATTTTTAGTTGAAGTCAATGATGATCCGGTAATCCGATACTAATACAGGGTGTACGTCACGCGGTACACACTGTTAGAAATTTCTGTATTAATTTTCATAAAAATTTATGTAAAGCAATTAAAACATACTTTTTGTATATTAAAATTCAACGTTTTCAATATTTGAATATTCATATAACAGTTTTGAAAATTCAAAATCATTCTCAAATTTCATAGCCAAGATTATACCACATTTCATATACAGAATGTTTTGGGAATTCGGCGGAATACTCGTACGATATGAAAATTAATGATAATTTCATTTAAAAATGGGTTCCCACTGCTACGATAATTGCTGAAGCAGATCATAAGATATCGCAGAATCGATCAAAAAATGAAAATTTTACGCTTTTAATCGGATGGGCTATTGATAATTGACTGAAAAGAATCAAAGTATGTTTTGAATCTCCAAAGCAGTTTCATAATTTTAATAGAACCATATCAATATTGAGATATAGTGATTGAAATTCATCAATTTCATTTCAATCACGAGGAATTATCAATATCATTCTGTTTGTATAAGAATTTCAAGATATTTTTAACAGTGTGCTTCCGTTGGCTACAGCTACTAAAAAAAACGTTGAGCGATTATAGCCAAAATTCTTGTTCGTCCAGCCATATTTTATTGGTAAAAGGTTAGAGGAATATCGTCTAGTTGAAGAGTGCATACAAATAGCTGATGTAAGCGTACGAATTTCAAATTAGGCTATTCGATTTTGTGGGGCCAGCAAAAGTTTTTGACTATAGCACCTATAATTTTTTACTGTTGCTGTATCGTCGAGACCATTTTTTTCGGTGAGTCTGTGGCTTAGAATTTGTTATCCGCAAATGAAAGTCACCGCACTATTTGCTAAACTGAATCTAGACATCCCGGATTCATATCTGCTAATTAACGACACTTGATTAGTTTAGGGGCGTGTATTGAAAATCTTTTTTCAATGTACTTGTTGCGAGTCTCTTGATATGAGGTATTCACTCAAACTTCAGGTGCACAAGTGACATGATTTTGCATGATTTCACATGATTTCAGCTGATTTTCGATCTCTTAGCGATTACGAAGATTTTCAGCTGATTTTTAAGTGAATTCAGTGTACAGTTGATTTCAGGTGTGTATAGCTCCTCACGATTAGTATCAGCGTCATTAAAATTTCTCATGATTCTAAACCTTGAGAGTTTGAGACTGTATAGTAATTGCGATGATTATACGACAAATACGCAAGTATATATATAACCTCTTAAGTAAGAAAAAAAACTAAAGTTCAATTTTTTTGACATAGCACAATGCATAATTATGTTATTTCGTCAAGCCTGATAGTGTCATAGGTTTTTTTATCCCAGGGTCCAAATTTTGAGATCCTATCTTAGCTCGAAGATATTTTGCACGGTTGAAGCAATAAATATACATTTTTTATCTTCTTCTTCTTTCTCTTTTTCTTCTTGTTCTTGTTTTTGTTCTTGTTCTTGTTCTTGTTCTTTTTTGAAATACGAATTAAAAAATAAAACGTTATAGGAAACGTTATAGTAAAAAATGTTGGGTTGTAGAAAAACCACTCAAACTTTTGCGTTGTTTGTTTCGTTTTATTTGACACTTCTTTCACTGCTATACATGAAAAAAAAAAATCATTTTGAGCCGAACAATTTCAAAATGAATATAAAATAAATTGATAACTAGACACCAATTTTTTTACTGTTTCAAATATATACAGTTTAAAAAAGGAGAGTATTTTATCAAATTCGAAAGCATATTAGGTATCGACGCAATTGTTCATTTGTCAATTATTTTATTTCGTTTCAGTCAGAGTTTTGATTATTTCACGATGTGAAATACCTTCATGGTGTATATTTAGTAAAAGAAATTCATCAATTAGAAGAATGTAACCTACGTTTAATGAGAGTCTCTAATTTATCTATTTCTCGTTTGTTCGTCAAGTTATTAAAATTTTCACGATGACCTGAAATCCAGTAACTAATTGAAGCTTTGAAAAAAATCTAATCTCCAATATTCACAGTTTGGTGCTAATTGCGTTGATTATTTGTATCAACGTACCCGCCGCGCAAAACCCCTTCGTAGAATCGAGTAACCAAATAACAGTTTACCCTACGTATTAGCGGACAGCCTTAATACCCACACGTGTATCCCATACTCTTATCGATCGTACAACAAAAGTTTGTCTTTGTCAGTCCGGTTTCTGCACCAACCAAATATAAGCCGCCTATGGTTTCGTCGTTTTATTAATCTCGAACACCTGGACATGGGCAGCGTGGGCGGCAGCCATGACCCTCCCTACCATCATTGGGTCAAATCGTCGCTTTCTACTATGTTGGGTATAGCGGGTTACCGTCCACCATTATTATTCTCGTTTTGCAATCAGGAAACCTTCGTTTAGCTCACGGTGTTTTTTTTTTTACCGAATTTTTAATCGCAGGCGACAATTATCAGATTTTATTCTTCATCTTAGTATATCGCTCTGTATCTCAGAGCTAGTGACTAGTCACGTACAGCATTAGGCTCGGTTGAGACGGTCGTGTAAATATTTAGGCTGCCAAAGTGCGCACGGTGTTTTATTTTCTCAATTCTTTTGACAAATAAACCGATTTTCGAAGCCTAGGTCTCTCGCATACACTGTATATATGCTATTTGTATACTCATCCTAATAGACGT
The DNA here is from genome assembly GCA_018257835.1 of Euura lappo. Lineage (NCBI taxonomy): Eukaryota > Metazoa > Arthropoda > Insecta > Hymenoptera > Tenthredinidae > Euura > Euura lappo. The sequence continues at coordinate 182,381 of JAEUYN010001249.1, read as the reverse complement.
ATATAGTAGGTAACCGGGTTCGTTGACCAAAAATAAAACATTAACTGGTCTCTGTTCAATCTTCACTAGCTAAACGGAGAAAAAAATTTATTATTATTTTTATGATTTCTCTCATCCGTTGGTCGCAGCCTCTCCGAACTGCAACCTCTCACATATTGTATATATTACACGCGTTTTTTTCATATTATTATTATTTAAACTCTTTCGACATCGTTTCTGTGCATCAAAAGTTTCTCTTCGAGATTTGCAACCGTAACTTTTCCCCTCATGCACGCCTACAAGTACAGAGTTTGAATAATTGTTTGTGATTTATATTAAACACATTTTTTAAAAATGTACGTTATTTATTGGTTCGATGAATTATGTATGAGAGAACAAAAAAATGTTCAGCAAATTGGAGCTGAGAGTAAAAAGTGTTCTTTTATCGCTTCATATTTGAATACGAAGTTTATTTATTTGTGAATATAAGGTGGAAGAAATCCTAGTGATCGTGAGTTAATTTAAATGAACGATAATTCAACTATTTATATCGTTATCGCTGTTTAATCGAGACTCGAGAGCTGAAAGTCGGAACTCTTAATCGAAATTAATGTTCCAATTAGTTTGATTAACCTGGTTCATTAACGGGGTCAGGAGAGTATCGGGTAAACACGTAAAACAGTGTTGCACTATTTTTATACACTGATATTGACATCTAATATCGAATTATTATTCCATTTTCTATCTCCTCAGAGCAAGAATTCGATTATTGGAATTCCTAATATACAAAGTAAAAACTAAAACACAGGGCAATTTTCGATTTACTGCGCAATTTAACAATCGGAGTAATTAAATTGCCTCTTTTGAGTATTTTGATTGGCTGCAGCCTCTCGATTGACGGACCAAATTTCGAGAAATCGAAAAGATTAGAAACTGTAGACAATGATAATGAATTGATGGAAAAAACAAAATGCTGATACGTTTCGATTTTTAGGTTCGAAAGTTAGGAATAAAATAATTTGAAGACACGATTCTCAGAAATTCAAGTGACAAAAATTCTTGGGGTTGAAATCTGACAAGAGATCAGGAACAATTCGAAGAATGCTGTCTAGGAATTTGTTATGGATTGCGTAATTTGCGATTTTAATTAACGTGTCTAATCAAAATATAGGTCTTCAACGGCGTCTACGATCATAAAATCAAATTTATATCCATCGATTATCATACGGGTTGTGTCCGCATGTCAATTTTTATTTTTGCTAGGTATTTGAGAGTTTTTGCGTATTATTTTTCGAGTTGAATCACAAATTTTTTGGCTTTTTGGCTACTGAGTATTTAATCACTGAACATTGCTTAATTTTGTATTATCTCAAAGTATTATCAACCTAGTTTCTAGATTATAGCAAGAGGAACATGGGAACTAAATAAGTGAGGAAGGGTACAATGAATTGTTCAAATGATGTAGATTACTTAGACTGCACATACCGAGATATGTATGATGCAGTTTGCGATTCAACGCACGTAGGATACCTACACGACAATTCTGCGTAACGATTTTAGGCACTTACATACAAAGTAACGATCTCATTCCCGCAGATTGAAACAAATGAGAAAAACGTTCCCCTTACGACTTCTCGGTACTTCCTACGAAGTCCTTACTTGGAAAAGAGCAGCTTTTAGTGCTTCTGTAAAACAATTTTGAAACATTTATAGTGATTCAACAAATTCTCTATACTCCAAAAATCATTTATATCCTATCCAAAGTTCATTACAAATCGAAAAATTGACCTTTTTTAAAAATCACTTGTCGTAAGGTTTCAGGTGCACACAGTTGATCCGATTACGTCTCTCGACGTCTCATTTTCTTCGGAGAACAATTCTTCATCGTGTGAATGAGGGAAATTGAAAACAAAAATTTTGACCAAATTATCAGCAAAAGAGTGACTAGATTGTCGCTAAATTTCGATAACTGACCATAACTTATCACAGGACTTTTTTCTCTCAGTTCCCCTCATTCATATGATGGAGAATTGCTCTTCGAAGAAAATGAGATGTCGATAAGATATACATGATTTTTGGAGTATGTAGAATTAGTTGGATCACGCTGTACTGGTCCCCTTAAAAATGTCTTTTAAGATGGCGTTCGAGGAATCCATTTTACGAGTACGCGAGGATGTGCCAAAACCGGTTTAATTCGGTTCACCACAGCATAGTATGGTCCAATTCCGTTGAAAAGAAATCTGCATACTACACAATATACATTCTTCATGTTCCTATGTACTTAGTTGTTTACTCGTCTGTATTTCGAGACAAGATCGAAATAGTCGAGATTTGATTGATTGTCAACAAGTCAACAACAGTCGACACGACGATACAAAAACTATGCGGTAATAGAGAAGATAGACTCTTCGCGACCTCCAACACTGACTATATGTATATCCATAATTCATATTGTTTATCCAAACTCAGCTGCAGCTGAATAAAAGAAGAAAAAAATATTTCAATCTCCGATGCAACTCTTCACGCAAATGATAAATTCGCAAATGTTTCACAATTTTTTATCTCCTGCGGCAATTAGCAGACGATTATTATCAGCTGAGGAACAAACTCTTTGGACATTTAATCCGCTTCGTTAATTGACGTAGTCAGATCCTAACGAGAGATACATCCGATTGAACACGTTTTTATCTTCCTACATATCTAATTAATCCCAATAGCAACTGGAATCTAGATCGGATAAATTTAAACCGAGCGACAATAAATCATCAATCAATTAATCGACGATCATAATTGAGAGCTCGAGTAACGGTATGATCTAGAAAATTGGATAGATAGTTGAGTCGAGTGTCTATTCACAAAATGGTAAAACAAAGGTCTGAACAAAGTCCTTGGGGAGATGATGGGCATGAGGTTATCCGAATGAATTGATTTATCGTCGATAGGACGATAGCCGATGGAGCGTTGTGTTTAGTCTAAGGTTTCGAAAGACAAGATTTTGAATAAACAAAATTGACAGTTGCCAAACATCCCGTAGATCGCCGCGGGAAGTCGGTTCGGATTTTACGGTCGGCCTGCAAGGTCCGCTTTTTAAATATTGTAAAATTTCGTCATGACGTTATACCTACTCTAACAGGCAACTTACAGCCTTTATAGACTCGAGTAGATACGTACCGCCGCAACGTCAAGACATAAGAAGCGCTGCAGATGTCTAGCTTCGCTGTTATGAACAGACAAACGAACTGACTGACTGACTGACTGAATAAAGATACCGTAAAACCCGGGACGCTAGTTTGCCGGCTCTTCTATGACTCAGAAATGGGCGGCTCGACGCTGTCCAACGTTACAAGGACTGTCAGCTCGATTCTGTCAATCTACAATATTGACAGCCCGAAGAAAAAATAGTCATGAAAGAAAAGAAACAAAACAAAAAGGAACGGAGAGGAGAGAATACATTTTCATACGCCACATATGCCTATGAGGCTCCATCCTGCCACTTTTCGAGGATAGAGGCGCCACCGAGAAAGAAACTAAAATTGCGCCACTTTACGATTTTTGTGATTTCCAGCTGCTAACTTGACTGCTTGATGTGCATTGTTAAGGTGAAATGAAAGTCACGTGACCTCGATATGATTTACACTTGGAATTTTCAAACGCTATTTTCTCAAGCAAAACACATTCGATTGATGTAAAATTGATATCAGTGACGTAGAAAAACTTAATGCAGGGCCTGCCAATCGTGGATTTTCGAATATCGAAAGACATAATCAGAATTTTGTGTAACAATATTTTTCTGTAACCCAAGGAGGTGCTGCCCCTCGTGGAGAGAAGCAGCACTTCCTTCGATTACAGAACAATATTGTTAAAAAACTGTTATTACGTCTCGATTTTCGAAAATCCACGATTGGCAGGCCCTTCATTCAGTTTTTCTACGTCACTGATATCAATTTCACATCAATCGAATGTGTTTTGGCTGAGAAAATAGCGTTTGAAAATTCCAAGTGTAAATCATATCGAGGTCACGTGACTTTCATTTCACCTTAATGGCACACAAGGAAACAATTGGGTGTGTTACCAGAAACTACTTCAGATGGCAGCAGGGGGTTAGGCCACCAAGATGGCGGCGTCGCAACCATATGATTCAGTCAGTAATGTATTATCTGTGGGCCATGCTGGTGGCGAAGCCCCCTGCTGCCACCTGAAATAGTTTCAGGTACCAGGCCCAATTAGTACCGTGAGCTGATGGGTCTATTAACCAAAGCTATTCTAGATGCAGCAGCGTGCTTAGCCACTGCATTTACCATTGACATGTGATTGTGTGTGAGCAAATGAAAGGGAAATACACGGACACAGTCGCATATGGATCGCAAATGAGGTGGCTGAGTCCGCTGCTGCCACCTAGAATAACTTTGGGTAAGAAACCCAATTGTATAGATCGCAGGAGGTTATGTACAAAGTTGGGATTGAAAGTAGAGGCGTGGCTAAGTTAAAGCCCACTTAGAGCCGCCATCTTTGTTCACAGTTTGGCTGATAAAACAAGTTTCATATTTATTTTTTAAGGTATGAATGGTGAATTATGATATTTTCTCAATAACGAGTCAGTGTCAGTGATAATGTACTGATAAAGCTCACCCGCGTTTCTGGGAGTTTTCAACTCCCAGTTGGCCCTCTTTGAATGGTACAAGATTCCAGCAACAGATGTCAGGGTGCGACAATTCCATCCCCAATAACAAGATTTCATTCAAGATTTCAATCAGGGTCAGTGGCGCTCCTGGCGGCGAAGCATTGAAACAATACCTAACTTCTTCATTTTATCTTGAAAACATAGTCATAAGTGTTTACAATGCGAATCACGTGGGCAGAAACATATTTGAATAAAATAACCTGTCTCCTTTTTTTTCTTCCTTATTGGATTTAAAAATCTCTGATTCCCAATATGTACCAATACCTAACCTGTCCCTGAACAGAAAGCCTGAAGTCGGAGATACGAAGTGTAAAGTAAAGAGTGGGTTGCTACGTGTGACGCTAGATGGCGGGCTTGTTGTACTGAACCGTGACGTCGCAGCGTGGCGCGAAAAACGATCATCGAATCGTTTGAACAGACAATATATTGTATTTTAGCGATACTATGATGTTTATTTCTTTAGTAGCCATCCTGCAGACAGTACAGGACTGAAAGTTGTCTAAAAGTCGTCGAATGTCCCACTTTTTGACGTCTAAATGTTGTTTTAGCTCCTAAAGACGTCTTTTCGGATTCAATTAGTCAATTATAGCATTTGGGACGGTGTAAAAAAAGGTTTGTGGCACAGCCAATTGTTACGGAGTTTGTATTCAAAAGCCGTTAAAAATAATAATGCGGAGTTATAGAACATGATCGGGTTGTAGAAGCGGTGTAATATTTCAGATGTTAAAAACGTTAAATCATAGTCAGCCGGATGAAAAAGTAGTCGAGTAGTTTAATTTCTGTCGGTATAGCATCGCGGGGAGTCTTCAACTCGAAATATTTTTAACTAGGTCGTCGTCGATTCGAAGCTCCCGTTTGTCATATGCAGGGATATACATCAAGACCTAGAAGAAGCTGTGGAGAACGCGAGTGGCAGAATGCCAGTGATTATTTATTCCCTAAATAACGGTTCTTTGTGCTTGGAATGTTATAATTGAAAACAGAAAAAATTCAACATCCACAATGGCGATGTCATTGATTTCGCAAAATCTTCGTGATAATTTGTTCATCCCTTGCAGCTTCATCTCACAATCTCAGAAATGTACAATTTCCAAAAAGAATTGGACACGTTGAAAAATTCTATAAATCTATATTCTGTGTCTTCGGGATCCTTTGATTTTCTATATAATTTCGGAATTAAACTGATGTACTGATTTTTTTTATTCAATCAAAAAAAATTCTCTTTCCTATATAACAATCTAAAATTTAATTCTTTAAATCTATAAATTATTAAGTCAGATTTTTCTAGATAATAAAAAAATCTTTTCTGTTCAGTCTCTATACGAACTAAATTGCAAATAAAATTTTGGTCTTTTTTATTCTTCAATTTTGCTTCCATTCATCTGATCATTGAAACAATTCATTATGACACATTTACAAATCTAACCTTCAAATCGCCAATTTTTTTCGAACTGCACTAATTACAGCGATTTCTCTGAAATTGAAGAGACTCTTCGAAGCAATAAAAAAAAGGAGTAAGTTACAAATTTCTCAAGTTTTTCAAAAAAGTGAGGTAAAGAAATGGAGAAAAAAAAATATTTCAGAACTTGAACTTCCAGATTTTTTAATCGAATCCACGCAGATAGGAAAAAAAATCCCATAAATGTTAGCAAAAATTCTGCTTAAATTTAATCAATTTTTTCATCTCTGATTGCGATAAAAAATTCTGAATGTATCTAAAAAACAAAAACAAATAGACAACAAAAAATCGTAGGCTTTTAAAAGTTAGCCCCTGAACTTAGCCAAAGTAGTTTATAACACGTATCCATACGTGCTAAAAATAAATCTCATCTAAGATTTATAAGTATTCATATGAAACGTATACGTAGGAGAGTTTTATTCGGCGTCGTTCACACGGACCCTGTTTTTCTCCTCCTCGTAGATAAATATACGTGTAGCATATAGTATAAAGGCTAGTGTAGCTTCATCTACACGAGTAGGGGATACGTATTCCTATTCGGCAAGATCTCTCGCCTCTTAGTATCCCGGTACTAGTAGATATAGTTGGTGTACGAAAATGAGCCAGCGACGCGGGACGCGAGCAGCACTTGAATAAGACCATTAGCATACGCAACCAATAGGAAACACACACGGTGCCGAAAATGTTCTATTGTCAGAACACCGCCTGGTTCCACGTCGCCTAGCGAACAAGGGCATCGGCGCTCTTTTATTTTTCCTCAGGTTCGCTGTCCATTTTTTTCTCTTTCACCTTCAATTCTCGTCGGTATTTCCGCTTCTCCCGCTCGGCCCTTTTTTTTTTTTTACATTCTTTTTCTCCGTAGCCTTCCGATATATATTTATAATATTGTACATCTCCTTATTTCGTTCTTCTGTCATGCGAAACTCTTCGAGTCCTCCACTTCTGCTTAGGACGAAGAAGATGAATGGATCGTAGCGGTTGGTTATAACTGTATACGTGTACGAATACGAGACCATGCCCATTGCTGGAGTATGAAATTTCAATATGAATCGTAGCTTGTACAGTCTTGTGTTCCTTTTAGGCTGATTATACCCATTCGGTTATTTATATATGCAATAGACTCGAAAACAACGTTAACAATTTTCACATACAGACGATAATATTCTTCTCTAAAACTTTCAAGAGGATCTAGAAAGATCCGAGGTTCTTTGATCGAAGCTATACACACCGAGCTTACTTCTTGTTGACTGATGATAAGCAGCGACTCATATATATGTATACACACGAGACTTGAGAATCGTGGGAAAATAGTGAACTGAAGATAACAAAAATTATTCAGACCCACGATTTAGGGACTTTTTTTTATCGATTGATCGAGAAATTTGACACACTCAATTATTTTTCTCCTTTTCAATGTGATTTTATGGTCGTTTTAGTGCATACCTCACTAATTAATAATTCGTTAGTCGTGCAGACAGATACTGAATATCAGCGTGACGAGTGAATTAAAAGTCAATTAGTAAAAGTAATTAGGTGATTAGCCTAATTCCATGTAGTGTGAAAACCGTGACTTCTGAAGTTATACCTACAACTATGATGTACTTTTATCCAGATATACGATTTCTTGGTATAACATATAAAATTTATTTCTCATGTGAGGAAAAGCAAAGACACTAAAAGATCATAAATCGTCAAAAATAGTCAAGATTCATTACCCTTCCAGTACAATTTAATTTAAAAAAAAACATTCTACACAATGAAGTTTAGGATATACTTTGCCGAATTGAAAAACCAAAAGAAAAGGAGAAAAACAGAAGCGAAAAAGAATCGAAGAGGTTATGTTTGAGCATGAGAGTAGCGCCGCCAAACGGGAATCCGGTGTGCAACTTTTGACCGCTAGAGGGGCCACTGAGGAAGCAACGAGACGTGACCCTCTACCACGTAAAAGTTGCTTCCTCAGTGGCGCTACTAGCAGAACCTCATCATTTCTAGTAGTGCTACAAGGATTTAAAAGGTTTATCATGGCTTTGAGAATATGATCATTAAGGAATAAGAAGAGTTGGGACCGATTCCTAAGTCCAAAAAGGAAGAAGAAGAACAAGAACAAGAACAAGAAGAAGGAGAAGCAGTAGAAGAAGAAGAAAAAGAAGGAGAAGCAGTAGAAGAAGAAGAAGGAGAAGAAGAACAAGAACAACAACAACAACAACAACAATAACTAGAGAAGGTTTATCAATTGCTCATCCGTTTCGGCTCTCGGCTCTCTTCCTAGTCGTTGAATTGGCGCTGGCGTCGCAGTCCACCTATATTGGAGTGTCCACAGGTTGTTTGAGTGTCAAAAACCCAAATGAAAAAGGATACTTTCGTTTGAATGTATACTCAAAGACAATTTACAGATCCGTCACTTTTGTCCCCTTTTAGCTATGACCATGAGTATCATACGTGTCCTTAATCTCAAGCACGTAATTCTCCTAAAGATCTCGGCGATTGTCTTCGACATTTATTCATTTTTTCCATAATAATCACGCGTTAATATGATCGCATGTGTTGTGCACGCCGTAGGCTATATCATAGCCTCTAATAGATCTGCAATCTACATATTACCTTACTCAGGTTGCGACAATAGCCAATAATTAGACGCGTTTACGGGGAAAACTAGTCTAGGGTGCAGTGCAGTGCGGCATAACTACAGTGACCAACAAAGCTGTGTAATAAACGGGTAGCTTTTGCACGGATATATACGCATTCGCTCACGATCAGCGCTGCTCGAGATGATCCGATAATTTGCAATGCAAATCCGCCTACAACCATCAATTTCACTTCTTCTCGCATACGTACCGTATAAGTAGACTGTATCGCTGTAACGTATCCGGCGACAGTTTCTCGCAGAAGTAAAAACAGAAAAAAAAAACTATTGCTATCTCTTATTTCTCCATATCGTCACCTCAATTTTCTTCCAACTCTTATAGGAAAGTACTATTGGATGTTCGAATTGATTATTGAAAACTGTTGAAAACTATTTAATTTCAATGAGTACACTGAGAAAAAAATCGTATTGTCTTCGCATTTTTCTGAGTGATACTCAATGATAAATTCTGACATCCAATAGAATTTTTCTACAAGGGAACCTTCATAGGTCCTTCGTTCCTCGATGAAATACCCTTTTCCTGACGGGGTGGCCTCGAGCTTCGGGGCCACTATGTAACCTCATGTCTTCATCTCTGATCCTCGTACGGCACACCTTACCTTACCTCACCGAACGGTGTATGTACTTATGGTAATCAGGTGCCTAGGTATGAGGTGTAACGAATAACGATACGTACACTTGTGTGAGTGGTGTTTCAATGCGCGACTTCAAGCATTGAGAGAGTGACACAAGATTTGAGGCTTGAGCCTTTTCACAGGCGTGCCCGTCAGTGGTAGGTCAGCAGGCTCGGTGCTGCCGTCACTCGTCAGACCTCAACATACCTCATGAGTTTATTGAGTAATTTCTACACTTTTGCTCCATATTAGCACACAGGGTGAAATCCTAACGATGACACGCTCTGAAGATGGCTAGAATCGAGAAATGAGATCTTAGACAGTCGCATTGTAGTTTAGAACTGTCTGAAAGCTTCTTGATTCTAGCCAACTTCAGACTGTATAATCGTTGGGAATTTACCCTGTATAAATCCGCTAATTTAGGCTAACTAAGGAAAGAACGGAAGCTTCAGATTTCATAAAGACTGGAACTTTTTCTTTGGACATTCAGAAGACAAAAGACCGAGTTCTTATGACACTGGTGTTTCAGGGATATTCGAATTCTGCGAATTGGTCACCATTTTTCATTTTGTTCAATACGTTTGACATCTCTCTTCTCTCGTATTTGTTTTTTGCTTGTGTGTTTGATCAATGCTTTTTGGATCTTACAAACTGACATTGAGAATCGAATGAATAAATTTTCTTACATGTGAAATTTTGATTCCTATGAGGATACCAGACGACAAAAAGTTTTCACGAAAAAATTAAGAAATCTGGTCTATCTTTTCGCCAACTGGTGTCAAATATGCGAATCATCCTATTCAAGATAGAACAGCAGACGACATTTGTGAAAAATTCATTAGGTATCTCGGAAAAATATTCAATTTTCCTTTGACAAAACTTGCAGACATTAAAATGATACGGAATCATATTTTCTCAAATTGAATGACTGAGGTATATAAACACTGTTGCGCTGTAATTTAACGTAACCTCCAAAAATACGTTTTAAACAGTTTTTCCACCCGGACTTCGACGTTGACATGCTTCTCCAGGATGAATTTATTGCTCGAATGAATGACTTCAGTGTCTGAAATCGGTTTTGAGATATAATTCAATGGTCTTATCGATTTATCCGTATATATTTTACACAAATCGCCTTCTAATCTATCTGAAACAGGAGGTTGCAAATACTCGCCACCATTTGGCGCCAGTATAGATTTGATTTCCTAATAAGAAAGAGTAATTCACCTGTGGATGATAATCGAAAAAACTTAGATGTAAGGATATGTTTTTGTTTTTCATATTCTACGAAACGTCAACAATCAATTTCAAATATATCTATACAGGGTGAGTTTTCTCCGGGTCCGAAGAAGGGCGGGATTTATCACCGCTGAGCTCCGCCCCTTGCTATACCGCACTATTATACAAATCTAATTTCACATCAACCAGTCGATACTTAGTCTGGGCTGGTAAGCCCCTCCCTTATCCGGACCCGGAGAAAACTCACCCTGTATATTCTCTACATTCGAAATTTGAGGTTCTTCGAAAACCACAAGGCGATATTATTGTCTTCTGGGAATCTCCTCTACAAAAGAGATTTCCGTCGCTGCATTCGTGTTGAAAATATAAATAAAACTTTTTAGATTGTAGAATTGATACTAGACACAGTAGGTATGTATACAGTACCAATGGTTGACTATAACGAGGTCTAGAAGTAGAATGAATAAATCTGATCCCTATCGATTCTTGTAATTCCGATTTAAGCTCTGATTTCATGCCAGTGTTATGCTCAATCGTGTTTACTCACCCGCGGCTCACCTATGTTACCCGTGCTCACTCTCGCTGGCTATAGATATCGCCATTACATTGAGTCGATATACCTAGGTACTTTATTCCCAAGCGCCTGCCTACCTGTATGCTAATTTTTAACGCTTATGCAATTACGTATTGAAATTAGCTCCCATGCTAACCGATCGAAGACAGCTTTGAATTCATCGGACTGTCAGATTTCGAATCATATGTAACCAAATCGGTGAATTAAAGATCGAAAAGTACGAATATACACTGTGCAGAATGCTGAGTACAAGAGAATAAAAAATGAAGAAGTGACGAAAAAAATCGAATAGCCAATAAATAGTCAATTCATAAAGGTTAAGAACGGTTAAAGTTTAGCGATCGAGATATGATGAAAAATCATCAAATCATACATCTTTTAAAATTCGTATGTACCGGAAACACTGGCAATCGTAAAAAAGAAACGAAACAGTCTAATGTAATGATTGAATTATCGCCCGTCAGGAATGACGCTGTGAAGTATTTAGATGTTAGCATTGAAAAAGTAGCAAAAATTTATTAGATTTTAGTTATAAGAATTCAAATTAAATTGTCGACGCAGAAAGTTATCGCACAATTAACATAAATTCAGTACGACGTACGTGATGATTTTTTTAATTCGATCAATTCCTCGATCAATTTAGAAGCAAAAACAGCGTACGAAAATTACTCTGGGTCATTGATCAAATAATCGATTTTCCAAATCCAGGTGTTTAATTGCGACAAAAAAAAAAGATTACCTAACGAATTGCAGCAACGGTTAATTCAAACCGTTGAAAATATACTTGATTAATCTCGACGCTGTGACATCCCAAGTAGAAATTGGCTCTCAAATGGGGAAAACTAACTAGGGCCTTTCCAGAAACTTCAACTTCGTCACGAACCCGAAAAACGTCACATTTTGGGGAAAACTGTCTGGGCCCTTCTTAGGCCCTTCCAGAAACGTCAAGTTCGCGACGAACCCGAAAAAACGTCACGTTTCGGGGAAAACTATCTGGGCCCCTTCTTAGGCCCTTCCAGAAACGTCAAGTTCGACACGAACCTGAAAAAACGACACGTTTGGGGGAAACTATCTGGGCCCCTTCTTGGGCCCTTCCAGAAACGTCAAGTTCGCGACGAACCCGAAAAAACGTCACGTTTCGGGGAAAACTATGTGGGCCCCTTCTTGGGCCCTTCCAGAAACGTCAAGTTCGCGACGAACCCGAAAAAACGTCACGTTTCGGGGAAAACTATGTGGGCCCCTTCTTGGGCCCTTCCAGAAACGTCAAGTTCGCGACGAACCCGAAAAAACGTCACGTTTCGGGGAAAACTATGTGGGCCCCTTCTTGGGCCCTTCCAGAAACGTCAAGTTCGCGACGAACCCGAAAAAACGTCACGTTTCGGGGAAAACTATGTGGGCCCCTTCTTGGGCCCTTCCAGAAACGTCAAGTTCGCGACGAACCCGAAAAAACGTCACGTTTCGGGGAAAACTATGTGGGCCCCTTCTTGGGCCCTTCCAGAAACGTCAAGTTCGCGACGAACCCGAAAAAACGTCACGTTTCGGGGAAAACTATGTGGGCCCCTTCTCGGGCCCTTCCAGAAATGTCAAGTTCGTCACGAACCCGAAAAAACGTCACATTTCGGGGAAAACTGTCTGGGGCCCTTCTTAGGCCCTTCCAGAAACGTCAAGTTCGCCACGAACTTGAAACAATGTCATATTTTGGGAAAAACTATCTGGGGCCCTTTTTGGGCCCTTCCAGAAACGTCAAGTTCACCACGAACTTGAAACAATGTCATATTTTGGGAAAAACTATCTGGGACCCTTTTTGGGCGCTTTCAGAAACGTCAAGTTCGCCACGAACCTGAAAAACGTCACATTTTGGGGAAAACTATCTGGGGCCCTCCCAGAAACGTCACACAAAAAAGTGACGTTCCTAGCAGGGCCCTAGAAGGGCACCGGATAGTTTTCCTCATTTGGAAGTCAGTTTTTACACAGGATCAAGTGAACCTCGGCTGTCTAAATAAGAGAATTGTTAATCGATCAGTGAATTAGTACGAATCGATAAATGAGGAATGAAATGGATACAATATGTATGTAAGACTAATTGGCAATTATAAAATAACGAGACAATGAGCAGGTGGTCAAGTGCGATCGAGTTGAGTATCACTGTCGTCGTTCTGTCGGTCGGGCAGGATGTGGGAGGTGAATGTCAAGGCTAACTTGGACTAAAACCCCACCGTGAACCCCGCGGCTCCCTCGTCACCCTATCATCATTCGTGATTCGTCGGTGATTCTGTTTGCGTTCTGCCATCCTCTCTCGCTTTATCCCTGTTATTTCGTCTCATTATTTTTTGTTTCGTTTTTGGGTTCTCTTTTTGTTTTCTTTTTGTATCCGCAACTCCTTCTCCGTCTCGTCTCGGTTTCCGAACGTGGACGTGATATTTCTTTCTTATCTCACCTCATTCGGGCTTCTATGCACTCCTCTCTTTCCTCTTATCTCCTCCGCCTCTCATCATCTCGTCTCTCTCGATTGTCAAGACTGCTGCTGCTGCACTCCGTCTTATTTATTATTCCAGTATATGCATACGGTTGTACGTATATAAGATTATCATAAAACGCGATTGAGACGTAGTTTGGTGTACGAAAAACCTCTAGCCTTGTACCTTATTATTTTATTTTATTTTTTTTTTTATGATCTGCGATATCAGATTTTGCACGCGAAATGTTATAATTGGAACCTGCAGTTATTTACCAGAGGACATTTCATTGCCTTTAACTCACATTAGGACAGATAAAACCCCGGATTCAGAGACACTATGGAGTAGATTATTGCGGTGATCAGTAATTGCCTACCGGAAAGAATTATCGACGGAAATTACTACCGTTGTGGGTTCTCGGATAGGGTGAGAGAAAGGCGATGTAGACCGTGGGAGACAATAAAATAAATGAAATCGATGTAGATAAAGGAAACTCTGCAGGGGCCAATTCCCCAAGTGATTCTATCTTATTTATAGACTCGTTAATTGCCAATAGATGTGCACTCTGCTCTAAACCACTTTCCTCTTTTCTCTTGATTCGGGGTATTATCCGCGAAAACTAATCACCGTGAGTAGGTCTCACGAGGAACTGAAAGATTGAAAATTTTCAAGAGAATTTTCATCCTTTTTAACTAACATTAAAACGGTATTGAGATAAGATCATTTAAGTAGAATTATTTTTCATATGCTTCCAGCTCCTTTGATTCGATCTCCAACCTGCCTGTGGAATAATTTAGGTGATTAATATTCATCCGATATTTAAATTGGAGAATGAGAGAGATGGTGGATGAAAAAAGAGGATTTATTGTAATCGTTTTATAGTTTTATATACGTATTTACAACGTACCCACCATTGGGGACTAGCATGAGGGCTCATTCTTCAGTTTTAATATAAATTGTTCGTTTTGTGGCACAGAAGCCGTTTGTACGGGTGAAATAAAACAACACGGAAAAAATACAATTGCTACAGTTACAAAACAAGATTTGTAAAAAAATTTACTCGACTATTTGTTATCTTGACAGAAGAGAAAGTCATTTTGACTATGTTATCATGTAAATCCACACGCCGGTATTGTTACATTTACATGGGTATTTTAGTAAGAATATTCAGTAAGCCTTACATTGGAAGCTTGTACACATAACACCGGGCATCTATTGTGTTAACAGGGTTCTTCAACATGACTCAAATAGTAATATTAACAACTGTGGGGCAGTAATTTGAGACTCAGAGAGTGGTCACTGTTACATGGCACTTTTGTCAATTCCATTCACCGAGCATTGATCGTGGTACTAGAGTGTGCATGTACAATTGACTCAGGTACGACAGTAATTCGAGACTTAGAGAGTAGTAACTGTTACATTGCACTTTTGTCAATTCCAGTAACTGAACTTTGCCTGTGATACAAGAGTGATCATGTGCCATCTACTCATGTGCGACAGTAATTTGGGACTTGGGTAGTAGTTACTGTTGCATGGCTCTCTGGTAAATTCCAGTCACCGAGCATTGGTTGTGGTACTAGAGTGCGCATGTACAACACAAACGCTGCTAATTTTAACATAAAAATCCCGTTCATCAACACAACACAGCATTTTATCTCAAAATTTACTACTGGAATACGTTGATCTGATATTGGAACAAAAAAACAATCTGATTTTCTCGTAAATCTACTAAAAATGTGATACGCCAACTCAATTTCATTATTACATCTGCAGAAATCATATATAGAACAAATTTGAATTCTCTACTAAGCGATGGTATAGCGTAGTGGTTAAGGCGTGCGACTCGTAATGCGATCACCGGTGAGCGTCCCGGTTCAAACCCCCGACTAGGATTAGGAATTGCGAAATTTATCACAGCGGACTTGAAATGCGTTTTTCTTTACATGTATGTTTAAATATGTATTAAAATATCCTATACTCGACATATCTCACAACATAAACTTAGAAAAAATTCTTTTTATTTGAATTTTAGTTTCGGCCATTTACATTTGCAATTTTCACTCTCGCGTCTTGTAGAAGTAACAACCAAAAATACTGAGGTCAGCAGTATAACTCTTGTCATTCGAACTATAGTTTAGTGCTACGGCTACAGAAGACAACAGTCATCTCAATTACATGCTCTTGTGAATATTACAATTTTATGTTCTAAGAATAACAAGTGACTGCAGCTATGATGAATGTACTGCATTTGTTCATTTGACAAAACACTTTTGTCATCCAAACTAAACTCGGTTGACAAGTTTACCCATGTTGACGTAACAAAAGACTTCGCTTGTCCCCTATTTAGCACAGGACTTTTGTAAAATTTACACTATATTTTGTAAGTGTAACAGTTCTTTTTTTTCCGTGTGAAATAAAACAAGGGTGAGCAAAAGAGAGGGATATTTAACAGAGAGGGCTAGAGCAATATCGTAAGGTGGGGTGAGCAGTACTCGGGTCTAAAGTTTCTCCAGGGTCTCCTAGAATTACGAGAATGGGGTGCAATAAGAATATTAATAAAACGACCAAAATTATAGACGTCGATTACACTTTCACCCATTAGAAATTCTCTATGGTAGGTATATTTCGATCGTTCGGGTTTTGAATAATTGCTACATAAAATCCAATTCGATTTAGTCACCCCAGTGTGTACACGGAATATAAAAAAATGAAAAATAGTCTCGTCGAGAACAGGCCTCTTGTTATGCCCTCATGGTCATCAAAAATTTTTTTTTATTATGGAGAGACGTATGAAGAAAGTTTTTTTTTACAACTGAATAAATTTTGTCCAAAAGTCTTACTTCCCCGCTATCACACTCTTGTTAGTTGTTCTCGGTCTGATATGGTCATTAAATTTTTTGGAACTACAAAACTAAAAAAAAAACAATTTTTTCTCATTGTCATCGTCAACGCAATGTATGTTGTCGTCCAAGTCCAAAATCAGTGATATATTCACTGCAATCGGTTGTGATTCGAGATTTCATTCTTAGAGACTGAAAAAGTAATTCGATTCATGAGCCTCGTGCTGTATTCACTCGCAAAAATAAAGGAAGGGCCTTGAAGGGTTGAGGTTAGGAGATTAAGGCGGTTTGCAAGTCTCGAGTGCCATAAAACGTTAACGAATTTAAAAACGCTATGAAGTGGTGAAAAAAATATCAAAAATACAGGTTTGAAGATTGAAAACCCAGCTTCGATTTGAAAAAAAAATTGAAATTGTAGGTTGAAAATTGTGGTCGTTATGGCCAATGAAGTAGCAGTCCGCGAAAATCGGCGTCGACAATTGCTTCTCCCATATAATTGAAACGACTTGTCCTATCGGCTTAAAATTTAGTACTCTTATATCATTATGAACTACGTCTTTATATAGAACAGATTTTTGATGATTTTAAATTTGGCGAGGTTATGAATTTTTTAGTGTTCATTATAGATGAAAGAAATACTAATTCCAAATGATATTCGAGCGGTAAGTGCTCGGTTGGTGTTTATGTTTGTAATGTAATGATTGTTGGCCGTGAACGCCTGGCTCCAGTCAGGCGACCACCACAAGCTTTATTTCGTACGTATGTATGTACACAGGTCTAAAATAATCGCCTCTATACACACAATGTCAGTACTGTGTAAGTCTGTACCGTGGTGTGAGCTACGTTTGACCTAAAAAATATATTAGACACCCACGTCTATGAAGGTACAAGTTTTGCCATTTAACATACGATACAAAAATTGATCGTTGTTTCTGAAAACAGTGTCTCATCTATAAACAGCTCAGAATGAAGGTATTTTCTCCAAGTTTATTAGAATTCCAACGATATCTCATTATCAGTTATTGACTTCTGTTCTCTAAAAGGCAATCAATCGATACTGTAACTGCATTTGTTTGATAAACAGTCTCTTCTTTTTATAATCAACCAAACAAACGATTTCGATGTTTGTTCGTTACGTTTGACGCAATTAGGCGAGAGCACTGGTAAATTGAACCGAAGCTACAAGGCCGATGGAATTATTTACCATGCGATTTGGCTAATCGAGAAAGTGTAAATACACGTGGTGCTTCGGAGTACATGCTTTTAATACTTGTTAAATAAATGGGAGTGTCGGGTATGCACACTTTGGCCACGCAAGACTCGGTGTCATTGTCTCGAGAGTCCCAACCGTCTTATTCAGCTGATATAATAAATAACAATAAGTGCTAAATTCGCAGTGGTGAAAAGTACGGTGTATACAGTCTCGATAAAACGCACCTACTGATTGTCATTTCAATCTTTTTTTTTCACCGTCTCTTTTTCGCCGCTATTCATGAGGCTGTGAAATCTGTTTTTGATCAAACACTCGCAGGTTCCAACCCTGACACGTTCGTATTGACGTTTTTTCATTCATTATATCGGCACAAAGACTCGCTTACTTATTTTGCAGGGTATATAAGATACACTAAAAAAAAAACGATCGATAAATCATTCTTATATCGTACGTAGTTTAGAATTGCCGGAAATTAAGGCACTGTTCAGCTCCTGCCAGTGAGCAGGACAACGCAGATATCTGCATGAGCAGATTGATTTATTATCTCATGGATACATCAACGAAGGTAACAACGATTTGAACGAAAAAAACACATTCCGATCTGATCATTGTCCGATAACGATCTCAACATGCAAAGTCAAAGCCTCTTTACTACTAAAAAATTGTGCAGTGTATCAATCGAAATCTTATGATGAGATGTGCGTTCTTAATTATAATTAAGCCAGACTTTAGTACTGGTGGTAATGCGTCATATGGGATATGTGGTGTTGTGGTTAATCTACATAGGAGTCATACCCACATATGTAGACGTATTTACATTTATGTACGCGGAGAAAGATAGTAATGCGTATATCTCTACTCTGTTCGTGTCCACGGTTAACACAAAGCCACAGATAACGAACCCAACGCACATACTGCACGACAACGTTGCGGACAGACAGGACGACGCGTCCGCAGCGTGTTGCTAACTAGCCGCTCGCAGTGATCCTCATCGGAATGATGATTTTTTTCTCACAATTTGTTTCTCACTAGTCGTAGAATAAGAGACGATCAACAGAGGAATTAGGAAGACGACAGAAAAAATTGAGCAATTTCAGCAATTTCAAAGATATCACTCGATATATGAAAATCAATCAATTTAGTGTGCTAGTAGGAGCACTGTAAAAAATGTTCGGTGTAAACTAGCTCGGAGTTAGTGGTTGAGAATTTAGGTGTCAATAACAACACTACTATCGTGTTGCGAATACACCAGTCATGTTGTCAAATAGAAAATAGTGTTATTTTCCCCAAATTCACACTGTATGAAGTTTTTGTCATAAAAAAACACCTATTGGTGTTGATAAACAGAGGAAGGTGCTAATTTAACACCTCTCGAACGGTCACGGGTCAAAATATTTTGAAAATTCGTATAAAATCTCTCAATATTTCCTACTTGTGTTTTATATTGAAAAAAAAAAACACTGAATTCTGAATCACTATATCTGAATATTAATATGGTTCTGTTCCATTCATGAAACTGTTTTGAAAAATCAAAATATATTATGATCGTTTTTTGGTTTTCAGTGACTGTCTTTGAATTTTCAGTGCCGTTATTGAAAATTATAGCACTTTAAAAAATGAATGCAAGGAGAATAGAAAATATACGAAACTGTATTTTGAAATTTAATATGATAAGCTCGAGGAACACTTGAATTTCCGACCAAGAGTTTTGCATGCCTTGGGTGGGGCCTGATTTACGTATCTGACTTCCCGAAAATGTGACTACGACATTTTTAATCGCGGAACATTATTTATAGCTATTTATAGCATTATTTATAGCTGCAGCCGCGTAGAATACTCATCAAGATTGACGAAGATGAAGCTTTGATCATAAATAGGTGAAAGTTGTCCGAATATTCAATAGGTAGTTTGGCGTAGTAGGTAGGGCGTGCGACTAGTAATGCGAGCGAGCGACAGGGTCCCGGATCGAATCCCGAATAGTACGATGCGAAATTATTCAGACCAAAAATGCGTTTTAATGGAGGTACACAGTCAATTATAAGTAATTCATTCATTAAAATCGTAAATTTTTCACTTTTTGGTCAATTTTGAAATATTTTATGATATGAATCAACACTGAAATACGTTTTCATAAAATTGCATACAGAAATTTGTAACACCGTAACACCATAGAAACGTACTGGAATCGGTGTTATTTAGGGTAACTATTTCGACACCAAGATTTTGACACTGTCTGTTAACACTACAAACGGAGTGGACTCCCTGGGACTACGCACGGTGTTAAAATGGTGTTAGCTTCAACACCACTTTTTTGAAAGGTTCCGATGAAGTGATAGGAATGAAAAATTATCTTTGAAAATGACTATATTTCGAACTTTTACAAACATAAATGTTAAAATGACATAGAAGCTTTCTTTTCATCAAGGCAACATGGTATCAAATGTATTTCAACACGATTTTATAAATCCCTGCGAATAATTAAGGAAGATGTTCATGAAGAATCGATTTGAGCTGATTCCGTTGAATCGGACTACATCCTGATTCTCGTCATGATGCATCGACGTTGCGTTAAAATGGGCTGCAATTCAATTCTCGTCTAGACTTGACGTAGTTGATTCGGACCGGTTAACTTTTTTTTGTGAGCCACTTATGTTTGTATTACAAATAAATCTAGCCTCCAAGTACAATATTTATTTTTTCTTGACTTCATTTTAAGAGAAGCGCTCGTCCTACCAATATAACCGATTTGGGAGGATGAAAATGATCAGTCGGGCAGAAACAGCCTCGCAAAATGTGCAACATTCGTAGAACACAGTGACAAGTCGAGATCGGAACCTAACGCACTGACCTAACCTCTTCAGCTCCTTTACAATGGATTCCTGGCTGAAAAATGATAGCGAGCTGATCACAGAGTCTCAAGAATCACAGTGCCAAAGACCACAACGTCCTAGTCACGTGATCTAGCGCGTAAGCTAAGATCGACGCAAGAGCTCGTAGTGGCGGAAAAGGGAACTTCCAGTACAAAAAATGTCGCACATGGATTAGTGTAGACTGTGCACGTGTACAATGACGATATCAACGTCAGAAAATCATTGTCCTCTCCAGTACTGGAAGTTCCATTCTTCGTCACTTGTGGCGCTGAATGTATCTTAACACGTACAGACCGTGCAATAGCGGGGAAAATTTAATTCCATAAATTGTTGGGTCTTGACGTTATATTTCACCAGATGTAATATGAACCCCCGAAAGTTTTGCGATGTAATTTGGATGAGTGCCTGGTTGCACTGTAGAGGGGTTTAAATTATCATCGATTCGAATATTAATCGCGATACCTATAACTTTTACAACGGGATATAACGTAGGTGTGTTGGTAACAGCAACAGCTGAAATTGATGTACTATGATGAACTATAACGAACCTATACATAACTGATGCGGAAGGGTACTAAAGTTTCTGCGGAAGGGTAATTTCCATTCCCTGATTGTAATGAACACCTTCACACCCCGTCACGTACGAATTCCCATACCAAATTAATCGAGCTTTTAACGTAACTAAACGACTAACGAATTCTTCCTCCCACAACTAATTAACGACAACTGTAATACATCCAAAGATAATATTTTTATCCAGACTTTCATGTGCCTGTCTTTTTTAACTTCCCGTTTCTCTGTTTTCAGAGAAAAAAGGAAGTTATTGTGATCACCCCGAAAATGGAAATTTGAACTATTCAAATAACAAAATTCTAAAAAATGCAACAAAAATGACGATATCTTGAGAACGAATCAACGGATTTCAATGAAATTTGGTACCATATGGTTTTTTCGATCGCTGATCACGAATCTGAAGTCAGTTTTGCAAGATTTCCATTTAGCGTATTCGATATGCTGCAAAAAAACTAAAAACATTTGGATTTGGATGAAACTTGGTACTCGTAGGTTTTTTGGGTCACTGATCACGAATCTGAAGTCAGATTAGCGAAATTCAAAATGGCGAGTCCGACTTGCTGGGAAAAATACTAAAAACATTCGAAATATTACGGAAATTTGTACTCGAAGGTTTTTTGAACCGCTGATCAAGAATCTGAGGTCAGATTTACAAATTTCAAAATAGTTGAGAACAAAATAAATAACGGGAAGTTCGAAGGCTGGCTCATAGTCAGCCCAAACCCGCTTGGTACTCATTTTTTTTCCCCCTTAAGCTGTATAAGAAAAAAATCATCCCATTTGCATTCAAACGCGACATCCGTGTCCTACAGATGAAATTTGAGATGAGGTTTGCGATACACAGCTTAAACTCTTCAAGATATTTGGTTACCCGTTTTTCTTTCCGTGTCTTCTGTTTTTTTTTTTTTTTTCGTATAATTTCGCTCCACAGATATTCTTGCTCTACTCGCTTTTTTTCTTTCTTATTTCTTCATCGATACACTCCGCGCCAGTCGATCCTTTTACAGGTCCTCGACCGATTTTGTCCCGAAAATTGCATAATTATTGATTTTTTAAAATCAGCAACATAGTAGAAAAAACAATAAACGATTTAATCACCAATTAAGAATAATTTTATCGGACTGGATGATCTTGAAATTATTAGACCAGCGAAAAAATGAATAAAAATTGTCAGAGAATTTATGATGCTAGAATTAATTGTAAAAAATGTATAACGACGGTTGTCGAAACTTATGTATAATGTAGTTAGGTATCATATGATTTTATACTAGGTGCGAAAAGTGGTTAGAAGGGTCGATAATAATTTCATAATAATTAGCGTTAATTAATATTTCATGGACTTCTAGTTCTTTTCATCCCTTCTTTTGTAACAAGTATAACTACTTTACCTACCCCACGTAGGTTAGGTTGGCGTCGAGCAGAAACTCGTGGGCGGAGTTTACGGGCAAAACGAGACACGGCGCCAAGCGTCTCGGCGCCCAGACTTCCAGGGGCCGCACGCACGTTGACCGTGAACTAGCTGGCTTCGCTCTAACAATAAGGATAAGCCAACCGAAGACAAAGTGAGGGAGGGACGCTGTCCGGAAATCATCCATTTATCTCTCTCTCTCTTCTCTCTTATATTCATGAAATCCTCAGTAAAAATTTAACATTTTGAACCAGAAGTAAAAAATAGTGATTTTCGTATTATATTTCAATTCTAATTGAAATCGTGAATTTTTTACTCAAAATGATTCCATGAAATCAGTTGTTTTTTTTTTTTGCAAATTAAGTTTTTGTCTGTTTTTCGTTCAGTGAATCGCGAATATCGCATCGATTCTGTCGAAACTTTTAGTTCCCTTTCCTTTTTGTTTACTTCCTCTGGCCTTGCAGCAAAGTTCGTGTGTTTGGGGGAGGCTGGGGGTGGAGGCAGCCAAAATAGCCGTCGATCGATAAGTGCAGAGGGGTTCCGCGGCCCTTGGCCCCTGCAGTCGCGTTCCTTTCATCCCCTATTACCGTTTCTCCTCAATTTTTCGTCCCTTCCCTTCCCTTCCACGTTCCACACCCCCGTCTCTCACCCTGGGTGGCGTGGTGTTCGTCTAGCGGATTCTTTCCTGGACTTATAGGTTAGGTACCCGCCACTCTCTTTCCCTGTCTGGCCGCTGGCGGCCCCCCCGTCTGTCCGCATGGTGCCGAAGAGAGGAGGGAACCCCCGATGTTTATTCCATGCTACATTCTGCTTTCGCTTTCGGGGACTACCCCCTTTCTAACTAGACCCGATACGATCTATAATTTTCTATACGGGGTCACTGTATCGCCCTGGCAACACAATACACGCCCTCAAATTGCACTGTACTTACACTCTTTTATAGTTTTCTCACCTAGGGAGAGCCCAATTGGATTTGCCAATAGAAGCAGAAGAGGAAGAAGAAATTGGAATTGTTCATTTTCGTACATTTTTTTACTCACAGAAACCGATTGATGTTTATGTGAGGATTGGTCGTGACGTCCGAATTAATAATGTCAGCTATTCGCCATCTGGTGGCCGTTTTTATGTTGACGAGAAAAGGGAAACGAACTTTTGAGGTTAGGAAGTATCCATCATAGAAGAAAGTCCAACTCAAGATATTATAAACAATCACAAACAGTTTTTTCTGATTTTGGTACTGGCCTCGATCTCCAAGAGTGTTGAGGTTGTGATCTACCTTACCCAGGGAGGACGAATTTCCCGGATGCGATCCTAACGGGCAAAACTTAGCGAGAAACATAACCTAACAATTCAATAAATGTATCTTTCTACCTACAAAAGTGTGTTTGGGTGGTAGTACTGATTTTCCTGATGAAGAAATTACCTTAATTGTCACATGCAGTCGATATATTCAACTTCATTTCGTCATCAAACTCAATGACCTTCGACAGTCTCTATACTTGCCCGCTAGAGGCGCTCGCATCGCATTCAAAGAAGCGTGGAAAGAAGGAACCACCCTTTTCTGCTTATATAACTTCGTGATGTTATCGATAATATCGATACAAAAATTGAATGAAATGCTAATTCTTGTTTGTACAGTGATGAACATATTGGCTAAATAAAATAAGAGATTGACCATAACCTCAACGGTTTGTTTTCTTTTTTCGTCAGTGTGAAACGGGTCATCAGATGGCGAATAGTCGAGAGTTTTATCCTCAATAGAAATCGAAAACTATGAGATGCGAAGTATGAACACAGCTGACGCTAGACGGCAGGCTTGTCGTACCAAATAATGACGTCACAGAATGGCGCGAAGCGGAGACGTTTTCGAACGCTGTAATAAACCTTGAATTCAAAATATTACATGTTCAAGTCATATAATGTTGCTCAATATTTTTTACTAGTTGGAATTTGTCATTTAAAATCGTGGTTTCAACGATAAACAAAAATTCTCACCCTCTTTTCCGTTTCGATGATAGGACAGATGGGATTAGGATCTGTAAAATTATACCGAGTAGGTATATAAACGTGCGTTATAGAAGTAGAAAGTGGTCGCCAAGAACCCGGACAGACGACAAGGCGTCGCCAGGTTCGTGTGGCGCCCGTCGCGTCGTCCCGACGGTGAGTTTCATAAGATTTACGAATGTAAAAATAAAAAATTTCACTGCGGTGGTTTTAAGAGCGTTGAGTTTCGAGAAACTCAAGTCCAAGAGGCTCTACTTTATGTCGTTGATAATTAATCCTGTCAGGGTTTGTGCGCAAGTTTTACTCGAAGTTGTTAAAAGAATTTCGAGTTGAATTATTACACAGTGCGAAAAATAGGGTTTTTCGCGATTCTCTAATTGAGGAATATAAAGTACACAATTTACTTTGTGTGGTGTCCGAATGAATCACATCTCGCGAAATATATCTTACACACAGTAGTTACAGATACGCCTCGAAGAATCGCTCCCACATCCGCTGACGACGTATTAATCAAACTGCGAAGCATAATTCCATCATGAAGAAATTGTAAACTATAATTAAGTCGAATGTGTTGATCTCGAGAACGATTCACATACAGATTCTAGACACTGTTCTCATTTCATACGGTATTAGAAAAAAAAATCTTGAGGCCCTCTATCCTAAACCGAATAACAAAAAAACACTAAATCATTTTTTTTTTTTATTGTAGGGACAGTCTAGTGAAGGTTATAGCAGTATATAGTCGCTCTATCAAGAATGGAACCCAGGATAGACACACAGCATCTATGGTAAAGGAGCTGTTCAGACTGGAGAGAGAGAGAGCAGGTCGCTGCAGGTATTCAAAAACCTATCGAATGGCATTCCATTCCGTTCCCCAAATGGGACAAGAAGAAAAAGAATAACAGGAGAGAAGACAATCTAATCTTTACGGGGAGCAACCGTACTCAGAAGAGCCCTTGAGCATGCGGACTCGCAGTGAATAACCTCAAATTGACAAACGTATGTAGTGTGGTACATGAGCGATACACCAGGGGAAGATAGGTGCATACCGACCTCTGGTTCTCCACACGTATTATAACCTCGCAGATGGTCGAGGGACGCCCTGCCGAGGTAGAAGCCAACACAGTTATGTTTTGAAACCTGTCCAACTAGTCTAGGGGCTCCCACCTTTTCAAATGTTAATGCATACCGATAATTCTTGACGACATGAGCTGATGCTTACCGGGTGGCACTCATGGCCGCATGGACCAAAAGGAAGAATCGGAGTGGACCCTTTTCTCATGCCTTCGGAGAATAACGTGGGCTTCTTGAGCGAGGATCTTAATGTGGCATGAGGAGCTATAATTAGTCAATCAAGATCGAGAGTCGGTGATGGATGTATTGGCCGTAGAATCTCAACCAAAAGTGATTCTCGTCGACAATATTAGGTACTTCGGGAAAAGATAAAAATCGGAAAAAAATTAACCACAATCAAGACGATCAAAGTATTAACTTTGAATGATAATAATGGCCAAAGGTTATCAATAAACTGTTTAAGCAAAACATTGTTGAACGAATTTTCTGGTAACGTTATTTTTTTTTCATCTCAAATGAATGCCCTAATTTCCAAGTTTTAAAAAACGGAAAAAAAATCTGAATTTTTGATAGGTTTTTGTGAAAACGATGTAGATTACATTTCCGAAGTTTCCGTAGCGTGGAACAAATAGTTTCGTAAATACAGCCTTTACAAATTTTCGAAAACGGAAATTTCAAAATAGTGACAAAATTCTTAAAAAATGCATGTGTGTTCAGAAAAATTAGGGCATTTATTTGAGACGGAAAAAAATAACGTTACCACAGAATTTGTTAAACAATGTTTTGTTTAAACAATTTATTGATAACTTTCGGGCATTATTATTATTAAAAATGAATACTCTTATCATCTTTATCATGGTTGATTTTTTTCCGATTTTTATCTCATCATAAAGTACTCAATTTATCTTATCATAAAGTATTCAATACTCAAAAGCCGACGAGAATCATTTTTGGTTGAGATTGTACGGCCAATACATCTTCAATAGCGTTTGTATGTATATTTGCAAAACTTTTTCATAAGCCGTTATTGCCGATGATTATACGTGTGTGAATACACATGTGTGTGACCTGAAAATGAAGGATCGGTGTATTTCTGCCGAGGTTCTCGTACACACTTGAGTAAATACTTGTATACTTGTATACTTGTATATTTTTCGAGCCATCCATCCAGGTGCGAGGTTTTGGCTGCTGTGTGCAGACCACCCACATACCTTCTGACCTAATCTTGTACGTCGTCGAACACCCACAGCGAGCGGGCTAATCAATTCCGTCGTTCTTCTGCGTACGATTTTAAATTTACTTCTGTACAATTATATCGGTTTTTATAACTATATGATACAATCTATAATTACATATTTACAAATTTTTTGTTTCTTATAAAAAACATCAGATAACGATTAACGAAATGCGTCCACGATGCCAAGATCAGACGATACCTTTCATCGCATGGATACATGTGTTCAGTTTTTTTCTTCTTTATGTACTTTTTGCTCTCTCTTCAGTCTTCCTCTCCCCAAATTCTTCTTACATAATACTTCAGCGGACTAAAATTTTCTACGAAAACTCTTTAGATTACATAACGTGAAAAGCAATTCAAAAAATAGAAAATTTCTTCGATCTACTCAGAGAATTGAACAGGAAACAATTACAGATGTTGTTTATTTTTGGTTTTGTAACTATTTCCAGGTTATGATGACAAGAGGAAATACCGTAACGAAAGCGGTTCTTCGCTCGTGATCCAAGAAACATGTCATAGCAATGGCTATACGTATAGAGTTATATATATATCGGATAAATTTAGGTAGGTCAAGTGCTGCGTGGTGACGATGAAAATTTACCAAGCTCTGCACAGGCAAACAGGTGTTACTGGCGCACGCGACGCTAAGCGATTGGTGTGCGGTCTGAGCATGTGCCTGTGCCCGTGCTTGACGTTGAGGTATCAAAGCACGCATGCGCAAGCCTGTGGCACGCGTCGACGAAGACGAGTGTCAGGAAGACTACGGGTAGGTAGGTACGCGGATGCCAGACAGCGGGGTCCGAAGACTCGATCCGCGACTGTCCATCTAGTCTAATGTGGCGTGCACAACGATAATTCAACCGTCGTCACTGTAACCTTTCACAACAATCATCTATCGTCGTAGGATATTACTATAATGAACGTATCCCCAAATAGGATGACCATAAACATCCCATGAGTACTGAAGACGCCAGAATGCCGGACTCTCTTGTATATGACTGTATGAGTCCGTGGAGATACGTGACTTATGACCTCAATATGGGAGATACGTGTTTCATGATCTTGATCCCCGGAGATAAGTGCTTATTGAGTCTTCAGCTTTATAACAAATGAATGGACAGCATTGTATCAGACGATCGTAATGAAAGCTATCATAAAAGAACCAACGATTTTGATGAACCTATAATTTTATGAGCTCATCACTTTGATAGCCTTCGAAGTTCTTTAATTTTGTGGAACGAATGTTTTGCCCTGGTATAAAAGCTATAAATTAGTGTGTAAAACTGACGATGAGTGAATTGAGGGCGTTAGAAAATTGTGATACCCGCATGGATAAACATGATCCTATGGCGGGTCCGATTTCACAGATTGCTACCCATTTTTTTGTTGACTGGAATTAAAATGTACACTAATGATACCACAGGCGACCAATAAATCACTGGGCCGCCTTCGAGCTCAAGGTATTAAACCTGACCAGGTTTTTTTTTTTGCCTTGAGCAGCGGTAAGCAAGGAAAGAAAAATAAATACCTTAGTTCGTTTGTTTGTTCATTTAATCTGTACGATTTCATCCAATCCGCAATAAGAAGAAGCCAAAACACGATTTTGTCCAATTATTCATAGAGTAATAATTAACGTACATATATAATGAGGAGGAAGCTACAGTTCTACACAGCTTATTTATCACTCCGGTCTACGATTCGTGCATCACATTTCCTCGTTTAGTGTGAAAACACCTTCACTCGAGCTTGAGGTGAGGTAAGTCGGGTGATATGGTCCAAAAAAAGCACCAGCAAATTCGACGAAACGCGGGCGTTAGTCCTCGCCACGATGATACATCACCTGCAACCATCAAGACTGAACACCGAAAGTAGGAGAAACCGTTTTCGGGAAATTGGTTTTCCAGATTCTTAATTTTTTATTTTTCAATCGATTGCTTTGAAAGCTTTGAATGAATCAATTCTTGAAGCCGTTTAATTGACTTGCGACCATGAAATCGTTATTTTTTATTTTCGATGAAAATCACCGCAGAGTCTGAGTGTATTTTGCAATTGTTTTCGCTGGTTTATACGGTGCGCTGATTTAGCAGATAAAGTGGCTGTAGCTTGAAATGCAATTATAAACTATTCTTAAAATAAACTTTCGGTTCTTGCGGTCAGCGGAGCACGGAGTTGATCACTTGTCCGTCACCACGGTGCACGGACCCGGGATGGCAGGTTCCCTTTTTTTTAATCAAAAGTACCGGAAGTGAACGGGGAAAATCCCACCGTTTCCGGTTTATTTGACGCTTCAAGTAATAATCCCGGTGAGCCGTGTCCCTGGACTTCGGGCCAGAAAGAAGCGGAAGAAGAGCTCAATAAATATTTCCGGATCCGCGATTATTCCGCCATTGGCATAAATCCGCGATTTTAAGCGCGCCCCAGTTTTCTTATAAACAAACATTGTCTGTTTGTACAATTTCAGAACTCCTTTCGTTCTCTTCATGCAGTTTTCGAACGGTTTCCAAGGGATAATATTTGCGCGACCGAGTTTAATATTCGAATCTCGGGATCTGACGATCGGATCTAAAGTGTTGGCAGCAGAAGCTCGACGTGAGCGGGCCAGAACCAACTAACAGCTGGAAATCTGCCAAATAGGATAGCCTGGCCGAGGGTGACGCGTGGCTGAGATAGATCTCTCGTACGGATCATGAGCCACTGGAAACCACAGACTGCTTTCGGCCTCTGAAAAAGCTCCCAGCTTCTGTAACTTCAAGGTCTGCGTCCCGCTCCCTCGAGGAATAAGAAATAAATTCTTACGTCACCCAAAACCTCAAAACAGGCCTTTCGCCGCTTTCGCATATACATATACTGACACTCTTATTAATATGAGAAGCCAACGACTTCTGCTACCATCCAACTTCTGTATCCATCGAATTTTCAGGTCAAGACCGATGTCCTCTTATATTCTAACACGATTGCATCTTCAACGGATTAGTTGTTCTCATGCCGGTAGAATCTTCACGAATTTCACTAGAATCTGATGATACTGCATCTGCAGGACGAAGATGAAAAAGCAGAAGAAGGATAACAAGGACAAGAACAAGAAGAAGAAGCAGAAGAAGAAAGAGCAGAAGAAGAAGAAGGAGAAGGAAGAGGAGATGACGAAAAATAAGGGGAACAAGAAAAAGAATAACGAGAAGAAGAAGGAGAAGAAGAAGAAGGAGAACAAAAACAAGAACAAGAACAGGAACAAGAATGACAAGAAGGAGGACCAGATGAAGAATAAGCAGAAGAGGAAGAAGAAGAAGAAGAAGAAGAAGAAGAAGAAGAAGAAGAAGAAGGAATATGTATATACACTGTGAGTATCAGCTCATCAGCTGAGGCAATTGAACGCCTAACCTAAAACTAACCATAGCTTGTCCTGGTATGGGTACTCTGAGGTCTGAGTTAGCGTGACACTTGGCTAAGATCAGATCCTTGATCAAAACAACCGAAAAATTGAGAACTGTTCGAACTCTCACTGCAGTAATCAAGATAAGAAAGAATAAATATGTCTTTTTCTTGTTTATATCGTGAAAAGCTCGTAGCTTTTAGCACGTGCTGGTAGCAGAATTTCCAGATCAGTAACCAGGACCCAGGTGATACAGCACCGTAAAAGGTCACGGTATTTCGCTGTGTGAACCGTATACGGAAATTGTATCGTTATGGAGTATGAAATAGTAGACCAAAGAGCGGAAGTGTGTTGTGTCCATTTCGCATTCTTTGTTCTTCGGCCACTCTGCACGTGAAAGAAGTTGAATTATGCGAATTCCCTGGTTGAGAATCGCTCTTTTAAGCAATTATCCCTATACACCAGAAGCGGAAAACTCCTAGTTTTATAATAACACGGTACAAACATTCTTCGACGAAGGTCAAACGCCGGTAATCCGCACAGTAGCTTAAGCCATGTAACCATACTTCACGCATTGTTTATTGTTAGATCGGATTTTTTTTCCGTTCAGGAAATCAAACTACCGCTTTGTTCTCATGGTCGATCGCGTTTCTTTATTTCTCTTTCTCTGAGCGCGTGCTCGCCACAGTCTCGATCAACTATCTCAAGATTTTCGTCAGTTTGCAGCGTGAAGCACTTTCTGTAAGTGAATATCCGAAAGGCGCGATTTATTCGCGTTAAGATTCACAATTAACATCTACGAATGGATACTGTTGCCTTCTTTATATATCGCATATCGGCGATCCGCGATGAAACCGCGTCGGGATACCGCATACCATAAACACCTGAGCTAACAGAGTTCCATCGTCTCTTCAACACCACGTCTCTCTAATCTTTGTTCTTTTTTATCCGCTTCCTCCGAAGACCCCGCGCTTTTTTTTATCTTTTCTCTCCTCTCCAACGGATGACTGCGGCTGACATTGCTTCCATTACGACCACTTAGCCAGCTCCCCTTCTTTACATAAACTCATATGATCCCCCCTTCGATGTCTGCCTTCAACTCGCATGTACAAAGGTGCAGTACAACACGTAGTTTAGTCCAGATCTCAGGGACGCAGAGGATCCCGAATTAGTTGAATGATTCTAGACTTGAAGAAACGACGAGCTGTGACTGAAAAAATGGTCGGTTACATTTTTTGATTGTTCAATTTATCTAAAACAATTTGAAGGGATCATCGTGAGATGTGTTATACACGATTCGATTCGGTTGTGAGTGATAATCTCATGAAGCCACGCGGCCCTGGTCATGCATCGGCCACGTGCAGCACGAGACCACCTGCAGCAGAAGTAGAATCTTTGTTGCAAGCGCAATAAATGTGTGGCTGTTGCCAACACCAGGCGAGTCAAATTCCAAAGAAAACAAGGTCCGTTGTGCCAACTGGAGACGTTGGCGGCTATCTCCTTTGTCTAAACAAATTTCTACCGATTATACATATGAACGTAGTGTAAATGATCGGTCGAAGACACTGGATCGATGTTATTAACCGTTTGTTATCAATAATAGAGACCACAGTGCCGATTCAGTGAACAGTGAAATCCTCACAACTTTGGGATCCTCCGAGATTGTATAACAAAAGAAGAACAGCTCATATCAACAAAAATTCTCTAAAGGCAACAATTTTCAGTATTCAGTATCATCGCATGATTTTCAAAAGAAAGAGCTTCAAGATTCCTTAATTTTTCTTTCGTCTATCATGTTGTCATCGGAACTCCAGCAGACGTCGACGCAGAGTATTTTTCTTTGTTTCGTTCTATAATTGGAGAATTGTCACCTTCTTATTGTTTTATTGAAAGTTATGATTCACGGTCACATACAGAGCTTCATTTTCTCTCTATACAATGGAACACTGATCAGTTTCTACTAAATTTGTCAAAACATATGCATTCTAGGTTAGAAATGTGCCTATCTGTGTGGCTATTTCAATCCTACTCAGTCTAATTCTGATCTTGTCTATTTTCATACCAATTTTATTGCACAATGAAGATATAATAATACAATTGGATTGAAGCGAGATAAAAATCGAGAAGTAAGAATGGGATGAATAGCTACTCGTGTTGGCACGTTTCGATATTCCTTGTCGTCGTGACTTCTCGTGCGTCTTTTTAACTGGGCCAACAAAACGGACGTGCAAGTAGTGTTGCACATGGTCAGTCATCCACCACTGTCTCATATCCACGTATAATTCGACGCTCTAGAAATTTGTTAGAGAGAACCTCGGTCGCGTAACTTTTGCAATACCAGATGCCCGAGGCCCGCCGAGCGCCCGGACACCAAACACACCAGATCAACCGAAATAGCCTCTTGTTTATCCCTCGTACCATAACGAAGGCCTCCGCCCAATTTCATCGGGATTTTATCCCCTCTCTGAACCATCGTCCCATTGGCTCAGGAAAATATGAAGAATTTTGAAAAATCGTTCCATCAAGATCAATTAGTGTACAATAACTCGGAAACAAAATGGCCAGAAAAAAAATTCTCTCTCCCCGCTGTACCAGATATAAAATTGGCCAATTCCCAGAACCGGAAATGCCTTGCGTTTCGGGATACCGAATTGATGTTTTTTTTTTCGTCTTCTCGATTGATGCATGGACGCTCGAAGGTTTTCTACGTATTAATAAGAGGCATTTCGAGTTGCATTCCAGTTTCAAAATTATTGCAATGGACTAAATATAAGTCCGTGAGAAAGTATTTGGCCACCGGTTGAGGAAGGGACTGACGACCACCACGACCACCGGGAGTTGCGAGTTCCGACCACGGCAATCGGCTCGCTTGCCAGCCTTAGAATTTTGCGGTCCAGATTCTATGACGTAGCGGGGATTTCCTCCCGGCACCAACTGCAACGGTGGGCGTCGGGACGCTTTGAGACGAGAAACCGAGCCACGTGTTTCGAACTTATATTTATACTTACACAAGGGGGATATTATCCAATGCTTACTATACCCGCATGAGGACATTGGCTTCAAAATGGGGAAAACTAGCTAGGAGCCCCCCAAAAATTTCATACTTGCCCCGAATGTTGAAGAAGACCGTGACGTTTCTGGGAGGGACCCAGCAAGGCCCTAGATAGTTTTCCTCGTTTGAAAGAGAATTTCTTCACTGGTAAAAATGATGTAACAACTTGATATTGAAAATAAATAACAGATTCTTTATTCTGATTACTAATCACTAATCACTAAATCCAAAAGGCTTAATTTCCTAGTACGAAAAGCTCAAGGAAAAGACTTCGAAACAAGGTATGAGTGGATTAAGAGTTTTATTTCCAGGGAAATTAGTGGAGTCAATATACCTAATAGTGAGAAAGGCTAGGGTTGTCGCGTTCGAGGTTTTTGGTTCACATTTGCGCTTGCGCGTGTTTGGTTCGTTGTCCCCTTTGTTTTAAGTTTATCTTCGGTGCAACCACCTTGTACACTCGGTTCGTTTCTGTTATCTTCTTTTTGTCCCTCTTCACACTCCTCACTTCACCTCTCTGAGCCTGTCAACCGCGGCATGCACGATGCACCATCACCCTTCTAATTCGTATATAGAAACACGTGCGCCGTTATAGCGTGGTTAATTTGAAACCTCCTTCTTACTTTTGTTTCTGCTTATTTCACACCAGCGAGGGATATGCTTCGGTTGCAAATTAGCCACCCGTACGCTTTCAGCTAGCTTTATGTACGGTACCGAATTGGTACTTGGTTGTTATTATTCTAGAAGCGGAACGCCTTCAGAAAACACACTAAATCATTGATGTGTGATACAAAGGGATTCTTGAGATTCTAGTTCCAATTATTGGCGAACATTCGAAATTATTGGAAATCTCAGAATAATATTGTTTCAAAACAAAGAGTTCATCGAATCATTCCAAGAAACGATATGTATTTAGAATTTTATTATAGTTTAAATAAACATCCGTCATTTTGGAACCGCAAAAGTGGCGACAGTTTGAAAACTACTTGAATTTCTTCGGAACTCCAGTCACCTAGAATAAATACATTTTCATAAATCGTGGTTGCAAGCACATCTCAATTTTTTTGTAACAATACGAGCATGAAAAGTTCGGGGCTTTGCATGGTGGCTTAGCGGGACTGTGAGGTTAGGTTCGCGCATGCAAAGTCCACAATTTTCCACTTCCGTCTCTTTTTCGCGGAAAGAAACGACACTGACACAAAATTGAGGCGGTTATGTCCATGCAACCTCATCTTTTCATGCACTTAATCTAAAAAAATATGGTGACGTGTGACGAGTGACGATTTGGGTCCATTTTTGAAGGGGGAACAAAGAAGTCGAAATAGTTATTTGTGTATCAAGGGCGCAAAAGGCTATTATGACGAGTCTGCTTTTACAGCAACTCGCCTTCGGCTCGTGCCGCAAATTGCATACTCGTCATAATAGTCTTGCGCCCATGATGCACACGATGTTTTTCTCATCACCTGGTCTGCAGAAATGCCTCTTTTCAGATCGAGTGAGCGGGCGGAAAACAGGATTTTGCGCCCTAGGGCAGGAAAAAGTCTCTTTCGCCCGCTTCTAGCGGGCGGAAAAAGACGTTTCCGCCCGAGGGCGAAAGGATCTGTTTTCCGCCCGCTCAAGAGGTATGAAAAGTGGCATTTTGCGACCGGGTGTGAGAAAAGAATTTTTTCAGACTCATAAACAGTGTCTATGTGTGAACAAAGATGGTCAGCTTCTCCTTTTATATCTGTCCAATCCGCGGACGTGGATATAACGGTGCACCTCGCGGAGTTTGTTACCACACATGTCTAAATTAGAACACCATATCTCCGGGCTACCACAGTGTATTTTACTCGTATTTTCATAAGGTTGTTTCAATCGTTTTTTGGTTCTTGAGCTTCTACGCCGTCTTGAAGTGAGAGCATGTAGTGTTTGCCGTTGACCTAGGCACCATGGTCCGCTTTATTCTTGCGCCCTCTTGGTCTTCGCGGTGCAGTGCCACGTGCCTGTCCGCGCGTATCACTTATGGGCTTCTCTTTGCACCAGCTTATCTTTTATTTTCTCCTTTTAACCTCTCCACTTTTTGGCGCTTGCTCCTCCATCCTATTCTCTTGTTCTTCTATTTATCTCGTTCCACTGCAAAGGAGGCTCCCCAACTGCGCAGTTTAATGCGTCCCCCCCCCGGATCTTTTCGCCTGTCTTAAAACCACCGTGGCAGCTTTCTCTGCGACGTAGTGCAGCAGTGGTTTACTACAGGGCTTGCAAACGAATTCTCGGAATTCCTTGGCCAAACAGCTGACAAAGGATAGGAGAAACCTGCAGCTCCGTTACATTGCATAACAAATAAGAGAACAAAGACGTCGATAAAATATTCTTGTGGATAAGTAAACAACGGAATGTCATTAAATTATTGGCAGGATTTTTAGTTTTTTCAATATTGTTACAAAATCTTTGCTGGAAAGTTTATAATTGTTATTAGCTATGTGTCATAATCATGATCGAAGTATGAAAGCAGATAATGGAGACACGAGTTATAATTATCTCGATCGCGTCTTATCGACGGAAGTTTCAAAGTCCGGCTATAAAAAATATAAAATCCGCAGAGCGGGATACGATGATTTACGACTGAACCTTTCATTCCTTAGTATACGTATATAAGCCTGACCAGAAATACGGACGAAATAAAACTGTGCAAAATAACTGCAACAGTAGTAAAAGAACCCGGGCTTTCAGCGATAAACTTGACTTAACTGGTATACATAAAACCGGGTAAGATTTGTTTTTAACGAATGCATAATCAACTTTTTCCAAGATACCACTCGAGTCTATTTGTTGCATTGAGGAACGTAAAGAATACCTTCAATACCCAAAACCAACTTTTCAACGGTTCCTGAATTTGCGAATGTGAAGTTCGAACACGAAGCACTTCGCATGATGATGAAGAGTAGAAAAAAAACTCATTGTTGAATATTCTAGGAATTCGCGAGGTGTGTTTTTAGGTCGTCTGTTTTGCCTGGAAATATATGAATAAAAAAACCGGTCCAGGTCCCATCGGTGCTGGATAGGAGGATGGTAGAACGGTCGGTGGTGCTTGGCTCGTAACCAAGTATCCTGACACTGACTGATAAATGTGTATCCCCCGAAACGTCTAAATGCCAAACCAGAACAGCCTAACTCTTTGTGCAATAATATCGTTCCTAGACTTTTAATTTATCACGACAAATAATACGCTACTGTATCAATTCCAATATCAAAGAAATATATTTCGTGCCATTATAGTGCTGCGAAATTGTGAACGTCGAACACGTATTCATCACATCTCACAAGCTTCTAGAGAAGCCTTTGTTCAGTTGGATTGTTGTGGATTTTTTGGATTTTTTCGTTCACACCATATCGGAGAACGAGGAAAGATCAATTTCAGTTACTTCATCATCGGGATTGATTGATTGACGATAAAGAAAGTAGAAAATATTACCAAAAAAAGCAACGTAAAACACCGTGTAGCCATGACACAAATGAGGTGAGATATTAATAATGCGTTAAATAAGCGGGATTATTCATTAGACCCAAGAGAAGTTAGGGATGAATGAGTCCCTTGGTCAAGTTGGTCTCTCGTTCTATTAATATCTCTTGTAATTAGACGGACACAATGGTCGTGGTCTAGAGACGAACTTCAGGGTACAAGACCGTAGCGTCCATAGTCACAATGGACGTGGCACAACGTTTATTTGAAATGTAGGCTATTTGACCCTTGGGGATCAAGAGGTTATGTCGTACGGCCCGAAAGGTCCTCCGTTGCTGGTTGTGTGGGTACGTGATCATCAATCACATGCACATATGTGGTTTTTGATGTACACTCGTGCGAACGTGTGAGTGTGAAAAATGTAAATGTACAATAGATTCGATATTATAGAAGCTGTTCAGTAACCAGCACACACGAGTAAAACCGTATATGTAGTTTTCAGTGAGTCACAAACACGTGGTTGAAACTCGTAACAAATTATCAACCATCGGGTTGTATACATGGATAAGTTAGTACTAAGATATGCGTGCAGTTTGGTGCGAGGAGCTTAGAGCTGCACTTATTCTCTTATTTGTTGCGGAGCTGTTTCTTTTTTTCAGAACATTCGACTCTTGGCTACTTCACGACCATAAACGACACATATATTCACAGTTAGTGCATAGCAGAGACGCTATAACGTTTTAAACCTCTGGTATAGAACCTACAATCCAGTTTATGCGGTGCCATTTGGTATTTATACGCATTGTTACATGGCAGATACTTTCTCAAGAAACGACGCCATCTTATGCAGTCTGGGGCAGTATCGTATTGGCAAACTTACATTTTTTGGGTCGTTAGTCTCTAAACTTGTGATATAATTCGTAAACTGGGACGTAACGCATCATAACGATCTTCATGGAATTATTCGATGGCAATTTCCAGTTAAAATTGTCAATGTACTTGGCGCAAGATTCTGCCGAGTCTCTTGATATTTTTTTAAAGTAGTATTACAACAGAATTTTTATCACCATCGAAGTCTATAATACATTTTGGGTAGAAAAAGTGTTGATATCGACAAAAAATTGACAAAAAGAACTTCAGTATTCACTATGGGGCACATTTTGATTCACTGTAGACACACACGCGATTTAAAATCAGGTTTTATAGTTGATTCAAATGATACAAATATAGATATTATACTTTTTGTAACACCTGCTTGGAAGGTATGATTTTTTAAGCCTGTGTAGCGTGCGAAAAGTGCTTCATTTTCCAGCAGTGCAGAAACTAAAGCAGTAGGGCCTTGTTTCATTTTCACTCGTTTCACTTTCTGCACCAGAGCATTACTTTCCGCACTGCTCGGAAGTGAGATACTTTCCGCAACTTACACAGACTTCGAAAATCAAACTTTACATCGCAGAAATCGTGAAAATCACCAAACTGTTCAGTATAAATTACCGTTTGGTATCATTCAATGCATACTGGGTATTTGACGGATGCGAAAATATTACAAAACCCACTGTATATACCTACTGTTTAAAATTCCTAACAACCAAACACCAGCAAATAATTATTGGAACAGATGGTTTTTTTTTCAACGTCATCAATTCATTTTCTATTTAAAAAAAAAAAATCAGTATTTGGCGATGAAACAATCACACAGACACAAATGAATCAGAAAATAAAGGCAAAAAAGCGAAAATACATAGGCATCAAACTGTGGTTGGACTTCGTAAACCGCAGTAACAAACAAATTGCGTTCAATTTTCGTAACATTTGAATCGACAAACGACGCATGGTTGTATGAAATTTGGAAAATCGTAAGTGCACAATTGAATCCAACTTTATACAAAAGAAAAGAACATGAAGAAGAATAAGAAGAAGAAGAAGCAGTAGAAGCAGTAGAAGAAGGAGAAGCAGTAGAAGGAGAAGAGAACGAATGAAAATGCAGATTAATAAAAAAGAAGAAGGCCAAAATCCTGGAGGATGATGAGATTAAAGCAGAAGAATGAAAAGAAGAAGAAGGAGAAGAAGAAGAAGAAAGAACAGTAAAGGAAAGAAAAGCGGTAGTAGAAGAAGTAGAAGAAGGAAAAGCAGTAGAAGAAGAAGAAGAAGAAGAAAGAGAAGCAGTAGAAGAAGAAGAAGAATTAAAATGCAGCAGAATAAAAAAGAGAAAGGCCAAAATCCTGGAGGATGATGAGATTAAAGCAGAAGAATAAAAAGAAGAAGAAGAAGAAGAAAAACAGTAAAAGAAAGAAAAGCGGTAGTAGAAGAAGGAAAAGCAGTAGAAGAAGAAGAAGGAGAAGCTGTAAAAGTAGGAGAAGAAGGACAAGCAGTAGCGGAAGAAGAAGAAGAACAAAGAGAAGCAGTAGAAGAAGAAAAAGAAGAAGTAGGTGCAATTAGAGCAGACATGGTATAGCGCTGCGTTATCATTCGATGAATCATTACAATGTGATGAAGTCGAGATGCGCATCGCGGACTTTGCTTTTGGCGTAACAAAGAATCTAGGCCGACGATCTCGTGCCGTTGATGGAAGCACGAGGACCAACTCGAGCTTCCATCAACTTATCAGCATGTATGAATTATCAGCTGTACGTGTGTGGTGCGGTAAAGAAATGTGAGGAAACCCCGAAGAGGATTGCACACGGTGTGGTTTCCTCCTCTCTTATTGCGGGTGTCGATTCTTTCTTCGTCTTCTTCTTTTGTCTGACATTTCTTTTATCCTAGTAGACGCGCATTGAATATAGCGACGAAATCGGTATACGGTACATTCACAACCGTGTCGTTAAACTCCGAATGCTAATTGAATTGCTTTTCAAATATTCACATCCGTTGCACGTAGAGGTGTTAATTTTGATATTTTATTTATCACATACTATTCAGACCCCAGAATTTATAATAGATCAATTATGCAAATATTAGTCATCAAATACTCGTAAAATAAGTAATTGTTAATTATTCATAATAACTACTTGCATCATCACTTCCTCATACTCGTCATATTCCGCAATATAATTATAATCGCCTTTCAATTTTTCCCTTGCAGTCTAAATTCCAAGATTTTCGGTGTTATTTCATTTTCCGATTGCATAACAACCTCAAACGATTATTCAATTCTGAATACGTAATATATTTGTCGAAAATTTTACATACCTCAGAATTCTCAACTATCGAAGAATCTCATAAATAGTTATATACGTACGCATTTGTCGTATAAAAGAAATTGAAACATCGTATCGTTTATATAGCTGATGCCTCTGTACTCATGTACTTTGCGTGTTATAACTATATGCTTTGCCTATTACGTATTCTTTACTTATGAAATCCACAGTCATAACGACGTCGCACCACGCCGCGGTTCGACTACTGGAAACTGGACTAAAACCAAGAGATAAAACTTTGCGGTTTTGTTCAATAAGAGAGAAGACGAAAAAAAATGCAACAATATACAGTCTGGTCACGTACATACGTGGTGCCTGTTAGTAAACAAGTCTCTCTCTCTCTCTTTCTCTTTCCCCCTACCCACGAATAAATTCTACAAAGCTCACCGATTGTGTATTAAAACAATAAATTTATTCGAAATATTTGTTTTAATTTTTCAATGTATGTAGTTTACAAGTTATTTTGCGCGGTAAAATTTTTCGCTACATATTTCGCACTTACTTGCGGTTTTCTGAGTGTATACATTATGATTTCATAAGATATTACGCTAAATAAACGAGTCCCGACTCTGCCGCGTTGGCATTGGGTTATTTTATTTGCTTTCCTGATCCTGGTGACCTTGTAAAATAAAGTTGTGAATTTATAACCTTAAACGGAGACTGCCTGCCTCAGAGGGAGACTCGGAGGAAAGATATTTACTCGACTATATACTGCGCAAAATTGCAGAAGGCCTGAACGCCTGACACCGTCAATTTAAAATCATCTCGAGTAAATTTGAAATAAAAAAAACCACGGTACAAGTTCTGGAATGTTTGACCAAGGAAGTGGATTAGCAAACTCGAGAATTCCTCAGAATCTTCGTCCTGCTTTCCAGACGCACATGGCAAAGGGTCTAGGGGTAACCTTGGTCGGATCCTGTTTCGCGCCACAAAATGAAGAGAGTATATAAAAAAAGGACAGACTTAATAACGAACACACAAGGAAAGTCTAGAGGTTAACATACACACCGTTTTTGACCGTGTCTTCAGCTTCGGGAGGAGGCCCACGCCTTGTGAAATGCGTCTTAAAAAAATTATTACCGAGTAAAAACGTAATAAAGAGAGCCAGAATTCCTTCCTTCTCTCTTTAAGAGCATGCTACAGTCATTTTTTTACTCTTCTTT
Source organism: Euura lappo (assembly GCA_018257835.1). Taxonomy (NCBI): domain Eukaryota; kingdom Metazoa; phylum Arthropoda; class Insecta; order Hymenoptera; family Tenthredinidae; genus Euura; species Euura lappo. The sequence continues at coordinate 141,295 of JAEUYN010001249.1, read as the reverse complement.
ACCGACTTTACCCAGTTTTCACTTGTTTTACTGATAGCAAAGCCTACGCGTCACGAGCGCGGAAAAGGAACCAAGAGTGCAATTCTAGATGGAATTCCGAAGATATACATCGGAAAACTTCTTTGTTTCATGCAACAATGAAGACGTATTCTTTTAAACTGCACAAAATGGTAATTGTCGATGTCAAGCGGGCGAAACTCACAATCATGGCCGCGACCACCGCTTGACATCGACAATTACCATTTTGTGCAGTTTAAAAGAATACGTCTTCATTGTTGCATGAAACAAAGAAGTTTTCCGATGTATATCTTCAGAATTTCATCTAGAATTGCACTCTTGGTTCCTTTTCCGCGGTCGTGACGTGTAGGCTTTGCTATCAGTGAAAACAAGTGAAAACCGGGTAAGGTCGGTAAAGAAGAGGAAAAAAATGACTGTAGCATGCTCTTAAACTCCGATCATACAGTGAGTCGAGTCCGTTTCAAGCAAGGAGAATCATATCTGTTTGGTTAACCAGCACGTATGGTGGTCGAGTCCTTATCTAACGTGGACGAGCGTTTACCGTTCTTTGGATCCTCGTTAGCTGTAAGGTCTAACCGAGATAATATGATTGCGAGACTCTTCCTAAAATGGGTGTAGCTCCAGGTCTGATAAGACGATATCATTATGGCCAGTCTCGATCCGCGACAGCATCAAACTCCTGTGTGAGAAATAAATCAATCAATCATCTGACTTGTGCGGAATTGAAATGTTTTCCTGGGGAGTCGAAGACGACGCCAGTTGAGATCCACACGAACTTCGTATAGGAACTGCGCACTTCGAACTGCGCATCAAAGTTGCGGTTTAAAGACTTTATTGCTACTCGACGGATCGAAAGCAGGCGTTAAACGTGACTTTTCAATGCCCGTGGCCTAAAAAAGAAGAAAACAGTTATAGGGAACCGTTGATCCGAAATTGGGAACGCTTCTTCCTTCTTCGCAGGTATCTTCAAAGCCCGATCTCTGGACTGTAAATAAATTCAGACATGCGGTTGGGATTCTTTAGCAATTAATCGTGGAATGTTAGATCCTAGATTTGCCTATAGTTTCATAAACTATGTTAGAATCTAAAAATAAACTCATTGTCTCACTCGGAATTGAAAACACATCAATTATACAAAGACGCAGTTTTATTATGTTAAAGATGCAATCGTTGGTTATAAGTGTGATTATTATTATTTTTTTCCATTCCGACATACGTAGGGTGGTGGAAAATCTTTAAACTCCTCGACACGTCGACAATGAAACATTATACGTATGGAGATGAGGATCCAGAGAGTTGAATAAGAAAAAAAATTTGCAGAGGAATATAAACGAACGTGTTCCATTCACGGTAAATTCTGGAATTCAACAATGGTATGATAGTCATTTAAAATGATCACCCTGGTATGTAAATCAGCCTAGCTGCAGCTACATATGCATGGGATGTATGCAAAGCAGAAGCGTCTGCCTGTTGTTCAGTAGGGCAAGGATGCGGACACGACATGACATGAGACATGAGACACGACTGACTTTGTGCTGACCGATAGACGCGCTGCTCTTTCCCATATTCATTCCGTTATACGTCATGAAAAACTACATTCTTGGATCATTGTTCCCATTATGTCACACCCTTAAACCCACGCCTAATGTATACTTACCCATACCCCCTTCACTTTCATATTTGCCTCGTTAATTCGGAGGAACGTTTCGAAACGGTAGTTAAATCTGTCATATGAGGTGGTGTGAATTTTGCCGAATAGTGAGGTTCAAGTACGTCACCGATTGTCTCAGCTGTACCGGAGGTGGAAATTATAAGTTGGCAAAAACACCGCGTAAAGGCCAATACTGAGAAAGTTACAAAAGATTTTTGGCAAACTTTTCATCCTACTGGAATATTGCCAGTAATGACTGAAAAACTTCAAACACTCTAGATTGGGAGTGACGGCTGACCAATACTGTCGTCGATGCGCTGATTAATTTGACGTTTTAACGTCAAATTAATCGCAAATAATTGGACGGATTAGAAATCTGATCAAATTGGAATCTGCTTCAAGATATCCAACGAACTTTACTTCATTTCTGTGTCCATCAAAGTGCGCAAAAAATTTTGATGGAGCGCCAATCATGTAATTTGATAAGTTTAAATCAATCTTTCTTCGAAAAATTGTGCGTCAACAGTTTTTTCCTTTTCTTCTAACTTTTAGATTGGCTATTTGCCAGTGATGAACTCAAACAACGAATGGCGAGGTGCCAGAAAAACACTTGACACTGTCTGATCACCGTCAATCAAGCAATTATTTTAGAACCTGGAAAAAAAAACAGGTTTGAAATTAAAATTTACAAGTTCAAAACTTTTCTCCACCTACTGTAAATGTATAATTAAATTTCAATGATCAATTTTCAAGGGCTAACGGTACATATTGCATTATTGCTAATACAGATTACAAATGTTCAACGTGGGCGAGACCACCGCAAGACGTCGGTAAATTAATATCCCATAATTTATAGCTGCGGTAAACGGTTTCACTGCGCCTACACTCGCTAAATCGCACTGTCTACACTTTTCGCGAATATTGATGCGAGGTGTTCATCGAATCGATTGCGATGGCAGATATTATAATCAAATCTCAAGATCATCTTCTGTTTCTTTGTATTTGGATTTGATAAATTTGGTTCATTTTCAATGAAGTTATTCAAAAGAAATTTTGGATTTATTATACATTTGGACAATTATTGTCATGTTCTTGCTGACAAAATCGCAACCCGTGTTGAGCCTCAGAGTTCAAGGCTATGTGGACCCACGAATTTTCGTGACGTTGGCTATGACCCCGAAAACGGCAGCATTTTCAAATCCAATTATGTAAAGCTGTTGGGTTTATCGAAAGCGGAAAATAACAGGTGCCTCAACAATAAGAGAAAAAAAAAGTAGTGTTTGGTCAAACTTGTATTCATTCATTCAGATGTAAATCGGTGTATAATTCAAACGTTTTGTATGCAGGGGAGTTAGTTTTCATTGTATTCTTTGTGTACCGTATCTTCGCGGAGCGGGTTAAAAGTAGGTTCCTAATTTTCATATGGTAATTCGCGTGTAAACATCACTCAGGTTTTGATGCATATGTAGATGAAAATTTCGAGCCTGCCTTGGTAGAAAATTTAAGGTTCGCTCAGTACAGTTTTGGATAATCTTAACATATTCCTTTATTCCCAGGGGACACGGGAATCGTATAAATATTTATGTTTATATGGACATGTATATAGACGCGGCGAGGCGTAATACAGGTGCATCCGTTCATCGTTATAGCGGTTGCATCGGAGGAGGTTCTTTATTTTCCCTTTGTCGCATATTTCTTCAACGTCGGACGCCGCCTGATCGTCGCGAGTGTGCAATTGCTCGTTATTGCGATTAATTATTGTGGTCGAGATACCTACTTGAGATGTACCGAGTGATATACACAGCGAACTCCAAGCAAGGAACGTGGACATTATACCATGTGCAATCGTCTCATGTGTGAGGGAGTGTAAGTACTCTTCACCAATTTCATAGCCTGACCGAGGTTTAACAACTTGACAAAGCGTTGGCGCTGCCCTAGATCTGGCCTACGTATTATAACATCGTTGTAATCAAGACCCACGCATACCGTCTAAAAACCCGTTAATACGCAAATACACACAATTAGCGTACAAATGCGCGAACGCACGGATGCGTAAAACAAACCTCGATCTAGTCTATGGTACACGAAATTTTACCGCAATTTTTGGTATGACAATGAGATACTTCATGAAACTGCATGAGACTCCATATGAAACTTGATAGAATTCCATGAGACTCCATACAACTTAATTTGATTTTAGGCGACTTCGTGAGATTTCACGAAACTCCATTTGATTTCACGAGTTTTCACTTGGTTCTATGAGACTTCATAAGACTTAGCTTGATTTTATGATAGACTTCGTGAGACTTCATGAAACTCAATTTGATTTTATGAATTTTCATCTGGTTCTATGAGACTGCATTCAATCTCATGATACTTGATTCGATTTTATGAGACTTCATTGGATTTTAAGATATTTGATTCGATTTTATAAGACTTCATTCAAGTTCATGAGACTCGATTTAATTTTTTTTAAGAGACATCACAAGATTTGATAGGACTCAATTCGGTTTTATGAGACTCCGTGAGACTTCATGTCTCTCTGTCATCTTCCTGATACTTCATGAGACTTCATATCTTTCTATTATCTTCATGAGACTTCATGAGAATTTTTACAATTCCCTGAGACTTCATCAGAATTCATTCGATCTTATGACACTTCATGAGAATTTGAGTATCTTATCGGACTTTACGAGACTTCATAGAATATCATGAGTCTTCGTAGACTCCAAGGGAATTGATGTGAGACTTCATCGGACTTTTTGGGCTTCAAAGACTTCATTGGACTTCAAACACCGTTGTATAGTGGATTTTGGGAGTGATTAACCCCCCGTGCATTTGTGTTCGCCATTTCAGGACTCGTTCGAATATAATATTCCGCAAAAGGAGTTACAGCCAAGAGCGTTCGTTTCGCAACCGTCTTTAAAAAAAATGTCGCAAACAACAATTAGCTTTTCGGTCAAGACTTTTTTACCGCATTTTTAGCAGCTCGCAAATTTTTAGAATTTCACATGTCGGGAGTATGGAGTTTCGTTTCGCAGTCAACCAACCAGGTCATGTGTATAAATTCTTCCTCGCTGCGCAGTAAATATCAATTACCAGGTTAATAGTCTGTACCTTCGGGCAGCTCAAAATCGCCCCATGTACGTGCAGAGAAAGTGCTTCAGACTTTAGGCCCATACGCGATCAAAATCATTAACCTCCAGAAAAAATTAATACACGTAATTATTTTGCCAGAAATTATTATCGGCCTTCCCGCTATATTGATTAAAGCGCAATTATCTGCAATCAAGTTTACGACGCGTCGTTCGAGGAATCGTCTTCACACGATCCTAATGAGTCCACAATAGTACATTGTGTATCAAGGGCGCAAAACACTATTTTTCGAGTGTGAAATTTGCAGTCCGAGCCGAAGGCGAGTGTACTGCAATCACACTCGCCAAAATAGCCTTGCGCCCGTGTTGCATACGATTTTTTTCTCAACACCTGGTCTGCAAAAATGCCTCTTTTTAGACCGAGTGAGCGGGCGCAAAACGGAACTTTGCGCCCGAGGGCAGGAAAAGAGTCGTTTGCGCCCGCTTTAGGCGGGCGCAAAGCACATTTCCGCCCAAGGGCCGAAAAGATCTGTTTTGCGCCCGCTCAAGAGGTACGAAAAGTGGCATTTTGCGACCGGGTGTGAGAAAAATATATTTCGCTATTACGAAACGATGTTGTTTACGTGAAAACATCGACTCGAAGAATTGCGAGGATAAGATAATCCGTTATCGAAGTAGTTCTAACACTTGTTTATTACAAATATAATAATTTGCCAATTTTTATCCTCATTCAGTACCCATGCGGGAATTGAATTTCAAATAGGGAAAACTATCCAGGGCTCTTCTGGCCTTTGACGGTCTTTTTTAAGCCAATTGTAGGAGGTTTTGAGTTTTTTTAGGCCAAATATACGGTTTTTACGTCATTTACAGGACAAATATCAGGTCTTCGAGTCATTTCGAGGCCAAACCTGGGGTCTTTGGGTCATTTCCTTGGGCCTTACAGGGCCCGGGATAGTTTTTCCTATCTGAAATTCAATTTTTACGTGGGTAAAGTATGAAAAAATATTATGATATATTATGTAACTGAGCAAAGATGTTCATCAGGGTCTAATAACGAATATACTGAGAGTCTGAACCCAAATCTGTGACGTTTGAGCCACCATCTTGGAAAAATAGTGCTTTGAATAAGTTTTTTTTGAACATACTCCTCAACCAATAAATGTAGAAGAAAAATTCATGGGATCTCTTCGATAAAGAATTGGAGAAAAACTTATAGAAAATATCCTTTATCCAAGATGGCGGCTCTAGGATCACTGATTTGGGTGCGGATTCATAGAATATTAAAGAGTACCTCAATAATAATGAACATTCTTACTCAATTACTGCGTTTTGTACTGCGGTTAATATTTCCACGATCTCATTAAATTTTGCCTAATTGGGATTTTGCATCGACATTTTTTCTTCGATTTTTATATGCCTATAATGTAGAGTATAGCTCGAAATAATTAGCTCTTGTTTTCACAACGTAGTGATTTTCGATCTGTTGTCATGTCCTTCAATTTTGTTTGAATTGAGAAAAGGAAAAAAATATGACCTAATTATTTATTCGCAAACTACTGATACTTATATGAAATTCAAAAAAAAGTGCAAAATCCCAATTTGAGTGGATTTTTTTTATTTTCTTGAGGAAAGAACCTAGGCTGCAGTCATAGCAGCTTCTGGGTTGTTATTTTGTACTTTTATTGTTGTTGAAAAGGTAATTTTGCTGCTCGATAACAGCTGCCATTATTGCACACGTAGGGGTGACCTTGTCACACATAGTTAAGGTATTTTAAACGCATTCGCCACTTAAGGAATATGTAGGCCTAACCTGAACCTTCGGTCTTATGACCATTTTTAGCACGTATACCGCTCGTTAGAAATTACTCCACGCAGGTAGGTAGAACAGAACTCGGGTAATTAATGAAGAAATGGAAAACACTGAATTCCAATCGGGACTTGGGTTTCCCTGATTATATTTTAATCGTCTTTCCGTAATTATTCCCGCTTCATTATTGACTCCAGAATTCTAATTACTGACACGCTCATCGCTGCTGAAAATTTTCACACTAGACCTGGATTTTTACCCTACAAGGATGTCGTTAGACCGTCCCAAGGCTCGAAAACAACTCGGGTTAAAATCCTCCTCGTAAAATGTTTGCGGATACTTTTTTTTATGCCCCATTAAATAACCGAGGCACGAAATGAGTGGAGTCGTGTCGACCTTTAGACTTAAGCCTGAAACTAGGAGAGACGAAGAACAACTCCTTGAAAAAAAAGGCTCCTTGCTTTTTGAGTACATCAAAAGTCCGCGAGTCTAGTCGATGTTCTATAGGAGTGAATCACTCTTTAGTGCGAATTGCGTGAGGGGTTATTTCTCGGAAAAAATACGCCTTATCAGTTTCGGGTTATTGCTTGACACTGATAAGATACGTGACGACGAACTACAACGCAACAACGTGACGTCGTCAAAGATAAAACCGTGTCGCTGCCAGAATTCCTTCAACATGAAGCTGATAAGGGAAATTCGATATCTCCATTTTTTTTTTCAGAATTTGACAGCATCCAAGGATGTAGAAGCTACCAACCGCAGCGTGGGAAAGAAAAATTGTATAAAATTGCACTAGAAGATCTAAAAATACATTTGTGCCGGTTTCGATAGTGATGGATTAAAACTAGTCAGGTAAGTTTATGCGGTGGTTATAGACGCACGATTATCGATGTGTGCCCTCGCTGCACCTATTTACCTTCTTACTGTTCTATCGCGTGTATATATACAGTCTCACAGTATTTTAAATTCCTCTAGTCGTGCCAAGGTTACCCAAGTATCTTCTCATTTATAATAAGAAAAACAACGTTTTTATTATATATTCTTTCACATTCGTCCTCACGTGCACAATAATCGCCAAGGTTTTTCTCACTCTCGAATGCCACGGCGATAGTAGCGCGATAAGTGTTGTTGTTTTTTTTTGTCTCCATACCGACTATGAGACAAAAATTCAACGATTCAAGCGTTCTTGAAGAACTCAAAATGGCGTCATTTTTTTTTTTTTTTTTTTTAAAGATTGAGAAGAGGTTCCGAGAAGGATTAAAGATCGTTTTAACACATCGATCCCAACTTCTTCCAAGACTACATTTTATCGACAAGTTTTGATTATGTATTCTAATTTTATTCATAGAAATGAATAACGCGATCTTCGGCCTACGTGCAACTACACCCATATCGCACCGATTATATTGAATTAAGAATCAGTAGGAGGTGAACAATGATAGCTGTCTTTCATTTATTCAACTTATTAACAGAAATCTAAGGTTCTTCGTCATTTTCGAAGAAAATAAAAATCACACTTTGTGTAATACCCACGTAGAAATTGACCTTTAACCGGGGAAAACTATCTAGGGCCCTACTAGGGCCATCCCAGATACGTTGAGGGGCCCCAAAAGGGCAGTAGACTGTTTTCCCCGGTTAAAAGTAAATTTCTACCTACGTAGTAAATAAAATTGAACAAATTTGCACCAAGTTTAATAAAATTTACATTTCAAAGTGTTTATAATTCTCTCAGAAGCTTCGTTTCTACGTCCCACTGTCGTTCAATTAAGCAATATTTATGTATTACTGTGTGAAAAGGCCGTTAGCCGAGGTGTCATGCCTGTGCAAACAAACTTTTATAAACGTCTCGTTTATTTGTTCAAAGAGTTCGTGGGAAGTTTTGTCTCTGCAATTAATTTTGATATTTTTTTCTTCTGTTTCACTCGAGTTTTCCAGTTGTACGATTATTTCTAGGGCTTGTAATAAAGAAACTAGAAACAAGGAAATGATATAGCATCGCGAATAGCTGATGAGAAGGTGAGATTTAACGATTATGGAATAATCAACGCTGAAAACCTCAGCACAAATCTCACGCGGAAGTTTTAAGTTAGAAAGAATTATTTCCAAATTATATGCATGTAGGTATAAGTGGAATTTATTTGCATATATTTAACCGATCTTTTTAACCCGCGATATACTCTCTGCGTAGGCTATGGAGGCTCTCTGCATTCGCTACACCTACTTAATGTTTCAATGTTTGAATGTATCATTAACACGTGTGGATACCACACACCAGCGTATTACAATTAAGCATAATATCTCTCGCCGAGGAATATACATGTATAGGTGACTGTTAAATCTTCTAGCTCATAAAGAAGACAAAAATCTGCGGTAATAATATGTCTGGACAAAGAGGAAAAAAAAAACACTCGAGCGAAGTTTTAGCCAAGCTCGAATTATGCAGAATTAAAAAATTCTGTTTTTTTCACATGTATAAAGAGAAGAAATACGTGCTCACGGCACTTGCATAATAAACTCCGTTTTTTTGGATCCACGTGTTGTGCTCTGAACTTGTATTCCAGTCGGTAGCTGTCGGAGCCTTATCTCCTCGATCGTCTCTGTCAAGTTCAGAATCACTCTCTTATCATCTGACTGCTTCAGGTTTAAGTGGGATATGCAACCATTATGTAACGAGCCATAAACCACGAGTAAACAAAAAGCTGCGGTTTTTCGGAAGATTTATTTCGCACGGAAACCTTCCAATTAAACATAGGTATGCGAAAAGAAGCGAGTTTGGGATGACTTTATAGCTATTTTGAATTTTTCAAGTCTGACCTCAGATTCTTGATCAGCGGTGAGAAAAACCAATTTTCGTGAGATTTTGAATGTTTACAGTGTTTTCTTTTTTCAGAAAATTGGATCCGCCATTCTAAATTTCGCAAATCTGACTGGAAATTCGTGATCAGTGACCCAAAAAACGTTCGAGTACGAATTTTCATCAATCCTCAAATTTTTTTTTTTGCAGCTTATCGAATACGCCAAGTATAAATTTTGCAAAACTGCCTCCAGATTCGTGATCAGCGATCAAAAAAACTATGTGGTACCGAATTTCATTCAAATCCGTTGATCCGTTCTCAAGATATCAATATTTCAATTGTATTTTTTAGAATTTTGTTATTTCAATAATTGGAAGTCAAAAAACGTTTGATGGAAACTTGGAACAAAATCGTGCATCTTGTTCAATGGCCACCACACTGGCTGAACATCAGGTATGTAAAGAATGGAATTTGTGAAATTGCGGTAAAAGATGTCCGATGTATTTGGCTTTATTTAAAATTCACCAACACTATGTTATTCTAGTTCGTTGAACCGCATCCGATGATTATACGGCGATGTACAGCGTTGTAAACCTCGTGTACTGGTTTGTTTGTATGAGATTAGAGATTTGGGTTGTCGATGTTTGCTTTCTGCGGGCTGGATTTTTTCTTGAAAAATACCTACTAGATGTTCATTGATTTGTTGGTCATATTTTCTGAACAAATCTCTTCATAAGAAACGGACAGAGAGCAGGAGATTTGTTTTGTGTGCGTTTATACCTAAAAAAAACATATTGCGAATATTTTTTTCTGTACCCAAGTTCACACACAGTGATGATAACCAAGCCTGCAAAAATTAGCGAGTAGAAAAATATACAGATTGTTTTTTCGCCTCTAAACCAGGGTTTTTTCGATCATCGATCAGCCGAGGCCTCAGAGATAACGAAGTAATAACTGATAACCGATAACTGATAACTTCTCCACACAAACATGGTTAAGCTCCTCTTTTGAAATATTTTACGTTATCGAAGGCCGCGATCAATCGATTTCTCAAATAGCTACATCTTTGTCACGCAATTTATTTTTCGTGAGTTTAAAACCTGCAGAAAAACCAATAATAACAAAAAATCGAAGACAGGGGTTTTATCCTTGATTCCAAAGGTGCCAAAATTAGGAACTTTCAAGATCCTCTTTGGACCGCTAATCACGACGGTCTCGAAGGCCAATGTGACGGTCTCCTTGGACAGAAAAACGATTATCATGGGTTCTTCGATCCTTTCTCGATCACGTTTGCGAAGAATTGGTCTCTTCGCATTACATTGCTTGCCCGGTGAAAGTTTTTCGTCGAGGTTCTACGTCAGAGGGACTTTGCCCTCGGGAAATAACTGTTCACCCCCACTGCATCGTGTTATGCCAAATCGCAGCGAACCGTCTCTCTTTCTCTGTCTTGAAAAAACAATTTTGTTTTCTCCGTCTCATTCGCTGGGTGCTGATGGGCGCTGTTTTCGAATTTATGTGAAAAGTTTATTACAGAATTTCAGTTTGCGAATTGTGTGCAGAAAAAATGAATGGAAGGAGCAATAAAAATCGAGTCTCCGACGCGTTTTTGTGCGACCCTGAAACTTGAAACTCTTCCAGTCCTTATAAAGACACTCCAGAATGCACGTCCACGCGTAAGATGTACCAGTAGTTGTGTATTTGGTTGTTATCTCGTCTTCCATCTGGGGTCAGTCCAATTTAAGGAATTGTCGTTACTTAGGGCCACTTAAGTGCGCTGTATTTTCGTGAAAGGGGTCCCTAAGCCCAGTAATAAGTCCCAGACATCCTGGTCGATGATAGTATCCATTCGTTTTCGTGAGCATAAATCTTCCTCAAGAATCAATACGCAACGGTTCGACTTCGGTAATTACTCTCTGTCCCAAAAATCCCAAACTACTGTTAAAAGTGGATTTTGAAAGTCTGTCATATGACGTGAACATCGTTTTCCTCGGAGACACTCCCACAGTTATTTTTAGCCTTGGTAAGAGTGGCTTTTTTTTCTCGTCATTCCCACCGTTCAATAACTAAACAAACGAGTTGTTGAGACGGCCTTGTACATATTCCAAGTATCACGATGCTTATCAGGCCATATCAACGAGCTTATCGAGTTCCAGTACTTCCCGCGTTACACGAATTACAGTAATTATAGATTCTCCGAGTTAGTATAAATTTTTCCCGATATTGAAATAATTGGTTAACCAATTGAATCACGATTGGTGGAAATGTTGATCTCTGTGTGTAAACTAACGACCTCGTAACACTCTGTCGTATCAAAACTCGCTACAGGGGGCAAGAAACTTCGGATCATTCGCCAGCTGTTTTATAAATCAACAAACTTCTCACAGTCATCAAATGTTTACTCAATTATTATTCGCACGTGCGTATAGCCACTCGTGTACATACGTGCATATCTGTAAGTCCTCGAATAGCGCGAGTTTCCAATTCGGGAAAAATGATTCTTCACTCTTTCTCGATGCAAACGAAAATTGTGCGATTAAGCCCAGGGTCAGGAAATATTTCCAACCGATAGCGGTAGACCGTTTCAGTTTTAACAGCGAGCGGTTAAAATTTTACAACCGTAACGCTCTATCGCGATCTTTTCTATGTGGCTAGCGTCGAAGGTCAACTTGGAACTTGCGAAATACCGAACGAGCCACGCGTTCCAGTTCACTCCCGTGCTCTTTCCGGTTTGAGTTATCGTGCATGCTACGTAGTTTCGTATTACAACATAGTCAATTACTCCCTCACGGGATATAGAATCGATTCGAAGGAATAAACAAATTAACGATTTTGCGCTTCTCCATGTCTTCGAGGTCAAGAGGTCAAGGATTGATCGCAGCCTGTGGTAAAAAGAAGAAAAATGTGGTCACAAACAGTCTACGATTATATTTGCTTAATCGATCGTCAAGAAAATCGCTTTCAAGACGAGGAAATACGACGCAACGTTTATACAGACACACGTTACGTAATTTACTGTTTTTTTTTCATTTCCCAACTTTACACCGATTAAACTTCTCGGAAGACGGAAGTGAATGAGGCAAACCGTTTGGAACACGAGGTTAACACTCGTTAGCGTTAGCGAGCCGATCCCTGATCCTTGATACACACTACATTAGTAGTAGGTATAGGATAGTTACGGTACGAAAACAAGAATTAGTATTTCGTTTCTGGGTAGTACTCAGAGTCGTTAGAGTCGAGTGTAGCAAAGAAACCATTTATCTTAGTTTATGTATCTCAAACTTTAATATTATCTTTTTACCCTCTTTTCCTTTTCCTTTTTATACCTTATACATTTTCAGACTCGCCACTTTACAGGATGATGAAACGTTACGGTCTTGCGGTTACGCAACTTAGACTGTGAGCATTTTACAACGTTGTCGAACAAAATCAACAGCCTAGAACACCGGTGTTCGATACTATTGTTGAACGTTTTAGCAAACTAAAACTTAATTGTATTTCAGGAATGATTAGGGATACAGGAACAGGATCAGTGATTATCGAATAACAAGATGTATATTTTTTTTTATAATATTGTGAATTTTATTTTCATAATATTTTCATTAAAAAATAAAATTATTCGTAAAAAAAGATTTCTTCGTCAGTTGGTATATAATATATATGTATATATTTATATATAATTATATTATATTATATTATATTATAATAGTAATATTCTGAATAAGGGGTTATATATCTCTATATAGGGTCTGCATCGTCATATTTTTCTATCATATGCGTTACATGTATTTGCAATAAATCTAATGGGGTTTTTGCTTACGAACTAAATCACATGTGGTTCTTACTTTCATACGTTTGTGCAATCATATAATTTCATAATCTTATCACTTGTCTGCAATCACACACGAAACTCAAGCACACTTCATTTTTTTTTTTTTTTTTGTGTTCGTAAAAAAAGGGACATGAAGAATTTTTTAAAAAATTAGAAGCATATTGTTCTAACGTAAAAAAGAAAAATCTTTTACAATTCAACGACAAGATTTGTTGGCGTTTTTCTTCCAATTTACGTTTCAACAAATTCAAATTTAAGAACAAGGCACGGTACGGGCAAAGTGCAGGCGTGTATATATGTATGTATTATACATAGGTATCATATAGTAATAATTGTATAGTTATATAAAACTCAGAATTGTACAAATTGGGTTCAATTTAGAAATAAATGTATGCCAATCTTTCAGTTCCAAACGACTCGAAATTCTCCATTAAAGAGCGAAATGAACGCTATTTATGTGTATATATATCATATATTAGGTAATGTTTAAAGTCAAAATAGTACCGAGGGGACACATCTTGACTAAGGTCGTTTTTATATTATGTACAAAAAAAAAATGTATTTATAGATAATAATATTGTATGTAATAGAACAATAGAGATAAAATATCGATACCATTTTATTCAATCTTTTAATCTCAATATAATAATCAAATAATAAATACTTTAACATTTTTTTTGTCTCTTTCAATGATTATCATATTCATTTTTTTTTTTTTTGTTTTTCACGTGTTTTCATACAAAATTACTTATCGTAGAATAAATATAATTAATAATTATAAATCGTCAAGTTATGTCCCGTTAAATTTACCAAATAAAAAACAGACAATAACAAAAATCGTAGAAATGTGCATGAAATAATTTTGTTTTTCTTAATTTTTTTGTTGTTTATTCATTTTTTTTATTTTTATAATTTTTTTATCTAGAGGAAAGGACGAACGGCAACGTTTTAATTGCGCAGTTGAATATTTTTTCACATTCTGAATCAAAAAGAGATGAAAAAAGAAACAACAACAAGAGAAAAATATAAACAGACAGTGCGTCGTTTCGTTTTCGAATAAATACACAGGCAATGTTGTCGCGTAACGGTTCTCTTGAATATTTGTAGGTAAATTTTAGAATATTTTATGTATTACCTAGATTGTCAGTTATACTTATAGAGAATAAATGGAAGTATATAATATACTTGAAAGTTGAAAAGAAATATAATGGAGTAAACTATTTAATAACATGCTTATTTAATATTTACACTATTTATAGAGTTCGTCTCGTCGTCATTTGGTATAATATAAATATTTAGATTTTTATCAACGAGGAAATTAGTATTTATTTATTCCACACAACTGTAGTATGGAATTACGATGTTCCGCTAATTCCTCAACATCCGGTGCATAAAAAAAAAAAAAAAAAATTATAATAATAATAATCTTTCATACAATTTTCCCCTCTCTCCGCATAACATCATCATAATATATGTGTAGACCACACAGACCACCACAAATGGTCAACCAGCCATTTTTTCCTATATTTTTTTTCACTTCCCGCGTTGTAACCTATTTTCTTTTTCTTTCTTACAACGTTCTGTTTTTTTTTTCTTTTTTCTTTTACAGTAATATATAATTCTAAATAAATAAAACGAAAAGTGAGGAAAAAAAAAACAAACAAACTGACAATAATAACGTAATCGTACAATGAGACCAAATATTTCAAAACTTAATATGAAATGTTCAGTTTATGATATAACGTATATAAGTTACAAGGGCATACTGGACAGGACTAGATGCACAATTAATGACAAAGAAAACAAAAACAAGAAAAAAAAATAATAAAAACGATATACAATAATGTATCTCGATTAAAAGAGCTATAGAAAAGTCTCTGCCTTAAATGGTACAAGGAAAGAATTGGGGCGTCTGTTTGCAGTTCGTAGTTGGGGGGGCTGGGGGGGGAGGATTCCACGTAACAGCTGCAGTGACTTTTGGCGGTTAGATATCAACGCAAGATTGCTTTCAATTGTTTGATTTAATTTTCTCTCTTCCATCGTTGTTCAATCGATGAAAAATTGATAAATCTATGGGGTATCTTCGTCTTAAATCCTCCTGCAGTATCTTCAAGTCGTTCTGTGTGTTCGTCGAACACCGGGTATCTCTCTCGAGCGCGTGCGCGCGCGCCCGTTCTCCAAGATGGCCGGCGTGGGCCGCGCCGCGCCGTGTAGCTTGTCAGGCCGTGTGTGGCGCGTCACGTAGGCAGCGGTATCGCGCGCTATACGCGTAGCGTTAGCGTCGCTTAAATTCGATCAAAATATCTCAATCAGAAGATAATCTCATTCCCAATTCCCCGGACACTTGGGGTTTCCGCATCTCAAAATTGATTGACAACATGCATTATTTGACATCCCGAGTGCACGTGGTCCATGACTTGCTCCTTGAGACGGCAGACATGTTCTTTAAGTCTGTTGACAACGGCGCTCAACTCGCTGTTCTCTCCTTTCAACAGCTTCACCTTGTCTTCGAGCCTCGAAATCCGCTCGAGTTTACGCCTCCTGCACTTCGAGGCTGCCACGCGATTCCTCTGCCTCTTCCTCTCCAGCTTTATCCTCTCCTGACTCTCCATGTCGATCGGCGACATCGGCGGCGAACTCGACACGCTCGGCACCGTCTGTGGTTCATCCTTGATCATCATCAGTCCTTGGCTCAACGATTCCGTGCTCTGAACGCTACCGGGTGGTTCGAGGTTCGTGTAGGTCGCACCGTGGATGCTTCCGGGCTCCTGCGAACTGTCCGAGTGGTGAAGCTCGTTCAGTGCGTCCACGAATCCTCTGACGTAGAGCTCCTGCTCTTCGGTAACAGTTTTTGGAAAGAGTATTTGGTTAGTGGGCGTTGGCATAGTGGTAACGAGCCCGTTCTGCTGGGCTATTATCAGTTTGTCCAACTCCGGCGTTCCCAGTTTGAGCATGTGTAGGTCTGGCGAGCTCAACACTGGCACACCGTCGTTTAGAGCAGGTGTCAGCGGTCCCAGTCTCGGCCTCTTGGCCTGGGGTTGTCTCTGGCCGTTGAGGTCCAGCGTTAGACTCCTCTTTAGCTGTCCCATCATGCTGTCTCGATTTGCAGCGGCGTAAAGCCCGCTCTCCTCATAAAATGTTGGCTCCATAGTCGAGTTTCGAACCATTGAATCAGAGTTCTTATGTTTTTTTTTCAATATAAATATAGTCCGTTATGTCGTATTCACTTTTGTTTCACCACAATATTACGTAATCGACATCGAACGAAATAATGTTTGTTAAACAACGTTACAAAATAAAAAACAAAAAACACTTTGTGTAGTTTATTCGTCAACACATATCGCACTTTTACTTCTGCGATTACAACTGAGATCTTGATATCAATTTACACAGGAAATTCAACTCCGTTGATTATATTTTGCGCCAAAAATTTTACGGTTTTTTAATACTCTCGTCCGACACGCGGTCTACTTGAGTCGACTGTCAACACAACAATGACTCACTGCACGACAATGAACAGGCTTTGCACGCCCTTGCTACGTTTTTTATATTTGAACATGCGTTATAGAACGCGCGATATCGGTACGACCCGCACGGCGCAACGTCTCGGCAACTTGTGAACACCCAACTAAACTTACAGCCTTATATCCAGTGACTCACTGAGTCTAAAAATAGCCGTGTCCTCATCGTGAGGCGCTCCGATTGGCCGGCGGTGTCGACATGCCCCGTCGCTCATTCGCGGTACCAGGAATCGGTCGACGCATGCGCGGAGAAGTTTGCGCGTTCGAATCTTCCCGGTGGAGGGAGGATTTGAACCGCCGCTAACGGGCTACGATCCACTGACGTCCCTCTCGCTCGTAGCTGTTAGATTCGTCTCGCTCGCTCTCACGGCGCCGACAAGTCCGGACAGGCAGTGGCTACCCCAATGGACATCGGCATCCACCCCCTCGCCCTTAAACTATATCGCAATCTGTGTATATATATCCAAGTTGGTTGCTTCACGTGTACGCGAACAGCCAGGAGACCTTATCCAGTTTTCCGTTTACGGTATAACATTTGAATCGCAAATTTGGTGAATTTTAGTGGGCGGTGGTGAACAGACGAGGGCTGAGTGGAAGAGAGGATATCGGCAGCGATAATCGCTCTACAGCATCGTCGAGAGTCAGATATGGTCTGGGATGCAATAATAGGATGAAAATAAACTTTTTATTATTGTTACGGTCGACTTCTGCGATCGTACACACAGACGACTCTGCTTCTTCTTTTTTTCCCTGCCACCAGAATCCACAGAGTGATCGATAAGAGTTTGCAGTCTTTCCTCTATGCGGGAGGCAACGATACCGAGAGCTACAACGATCGTGCAATATCGACCCTACGCTTTACGGTCTTAGCACCATAAACAAGATCAAAATAGAAACAAGATACATTGTGCTTTTTATCAGCTCGATACAAAGTCTGCTACTTTCTACGATGTTATGGATGAAATAGATAAACGTAAGCCTGGGTCAACGATAAGGCACGACTTGGGTAACGTCGACACTCGACAATAGACTGATTCGAAAGATTTTGTGGATCATCTGAGGTCGATCTAAATTGACAGATCGAACGGAAATGTAGGCTGCGCGATGGGTCCAGTTCGGAGTAATGCCCCTTTAATCAAAGTCAACTCTGCTAGTCGCGTTTGAATTGAGACTGGAGTCCACTTGCGTCGGTCGGTGGTCGACGGTGGCTTCCCTCCGCGTTATTAATACACAGAATGGGGTACAGAGGACAGGGATATACGTTAAAAAGTATGTTTTACTCTCTGCATATTATGCGCCCAATTTGTCACTATGATGTGGATAATAATTATAGATATAATAATAACCCCGCAGAGTTTACATATATGATAACTGTCCAATTAATTACTTCGTTACACTAATTAGACCTAATGTATTCCATAGCGGTTTTTCACATGTACATAATATGAAAACTGTTGGTCGGTTGGCGGAGGTAAAATTAATACCACTTTATTTTATATATTCAAGACTGTGGGAGCCCAGTCTGACGCAGACATTTAATAGATGAAAGAAAAGAAAGGAAAAAAAAGGGTGGAAACTCTGAGCTTTTCGCAAATTGCACGCTTGAGGCGACTCTGATACAGGTGTAGATTGTAGGTGTGTAATTTGCATTCGTTTGTACGTTCGAACGCACGTAAGCTGAACCGGGAACCCTGAGGTGTGTATGGAGTGCCTGTGGATTGCAGAGGACGCAGCTTTTCAATGCTGCTGGAATT
This sequence comes from Euura lappo, assembly GCA_018257835.1. Classification (NCBI taxonomy): domain Eukaryota; kingdom Metazoa; phylum Arthropoda; class Insecta; order Hymenoptera; family Tenthredinidae; genus Euura; species Euura lappo. Next base: position 122,822 of record JAEUYN010001249.1, on the reverse strand, counting down.
TTATAGCCGCTTTGTCGTGCCGACGTTGTGTGGATCGGCCTTGTACCACAGACCTATTTAGGTATTGCATCTAATTCCTCGCAACGCGGCTTGGATACCCGGTCAAGATCTATTATATCGATAAATCAGTCCCGGACGATAATTCTGAACGGTAATTAAAAGCGGAGATAAAAACTGATCTGACTTAGACGAGATTCCATCGAATGGATGTATTTTCGTATTTTCATTTCCTTCGAAGGTTGTAAATCAAGTAAATATCCGGCATAAAACAAACTTTGAACATTTTTGAACGACGGAATAATTTACGATAGTTCAATGCGCGACCCTCGGTCAGTTGTTTACGCCAAATTTATAGTCCAGGTATATTTCTATGACAATGGGTGTTTGTCGGGATTAAAACCTCCGACTCGACGTTCTGAAATATCTGCACGTGTTGTTATTGTTGTAATCACTTTGGTATAACAATGTCAATATCTTAATGAGACCGATAATCCGAAAGGGTCATTTGCTGTTTGTGCTGAGAAAGTTCTTCAGGTAAATTGTTTATCGGTAGCGTCCCAACGCAGCTGATATCTGTTTGTCTCAAATATTCCCAAATTTGAACAGCTGTGGTTGTAAAAATCAGTGAAAAATAATCTAGGAGGTTTCAAATGAAACTTTGACGAGAATTATTGCGAGGAAAATTATCACGTGCCTGTGTGATATTTGTTATTTACAGAGCAAAAGTATTTCCGCTGAGCCCGTAATCGTTATTGTCTCTTCTGCAGACAATCGTCAGGAGATAAGTTTCTTCTCGTTTATTTGTGAAGTTTTATCATTCATGTTCATCCGAGTGACTTAATTGTCCCGTTTTACATTAGAGGTATATTTTTATCGCCTCATCCACGCTACACTGTCAATTTTATCGTTGCTCTTCAGCCGTTGTTTGTGGTCGGATGTGGGCGGTAGCAGCGGTCCCAGCTGGTTTTTTAATCTTGAAAAATTTAACAAACACATTTCAGTTTGGGATTCATGACGTTTTTTTTGGACCTTTTGAAGGTTAAATCGATCAGATTCTAGTTTTGGATAAAGCATGCAGACACGTTTCGCAATGTTATTGAATTATTATTTTCCTCAGACCTTCTCGTTGCTGTTGTTTTACTCGAAAAATACAAAACCCGAAAAACAATCGAAAACTTGAAGCCAGATGTTTGGTTACAAAAAATGAACAAAAGGAAGAGCTATTAAAATCGGTTCGCACATTTTTATCTACGTATGGATAATTAGAATAAATTAGTTATACCCAACTGTATGCATGCTGAGATTAGATTAAAATAAAAAAACGAGTACTGAGATGATGTACACAACGCGATGTTCTCTCTATCTCTTCAGCATTGAATCATCCTCGCGCGTCGTTATCGCTTCTCAGCTTTCAAATATTACGATTTAATTGCCTCTTGGTCAGTGAATATGAACACCGAACAATGTACGTATCTCAATGCCTTCTGACAGCTCACGAAACTGTCTATTCAAAATCCCCGAAACTTATATATACAGAGTTTAAATTTTCTCCCTCATTCCCGCCATCAATATGAAAAAACGACACTTTCGCGACATCTGTTGGAAGTTTAGAGTAAACAAAGGAATACCGAGAAGGATGGAATCCGCTGTGGTATCAGTCGGTCGCGCCCTGACTTTCCACTTGATAATATTGTGTAGTATTCAATCAGTTACCTTCAGTCGGTAAGTGAGGACGGTTGGTAACAAACAGCGTCGGTACGTACTGCAGTATCTGTTGGGCTCAACGCTTTGTCATTGCTGGTAAGAATTCTACGTTACCTTCGAGACTCATAACTCATATATAACAATTGAGACCCGCGTTCGGGTATCTTGTGAGATGTAGTGACGAAAGTCGCCACCAGGTATCGCATGATTCCCGCAATTGATGTAGAGCCATCGATGTAGTATATGAGCGTGTCATGATGGGACCGTAGACGACGTCAAAATGACGGACGAGGAACATCTGGCTTCTCTCAGACGCATGCATCTCGAATTACATCAATTCTTCTTGCTGCTTCAAAGTATTAGATGCGATTTGGAAAGAGTAGTTGAGAACATGGATGCCATGACTAATGATATGTAAAAAATAGGGAATTTCGGTACGGATTCCTCCGCCAAGGTCCTAATGGACCGAAATTGATAACTAAAAAAAAAAAAAAACAGAAAAACATGATTATGCGGGTCGGATTATAGACACGAGGATCGAGTCATGATTTCTTGTGAAATTTTCAGAAGTTAATGATGGATAAAGAGTATAATAAAATCATCGCCGTACAATATACAACCTATTTATTATTTACAACAACGTACCAATCGTTAATCATGTATCACACACTTTACAAAAGGTTTATCAGTCGCTCGTATGTATGTATTTACATTTCTAAGGATTTTTTGTTGTCCATTTATAAATTTACTTGAAAAACTCCTCATCCCATCTTATCAACCTTCAGAGATCTTGATGGGTGTTTCTCTTCAATAAAATTAACAGGTTTGAATTATAACTACCAGCTAGAGTCAAGGTAGGCCAGCCCACAATCAGCCAAACGATCATAAATCACAGAACAAATACAATTTTTGACGTTGAAGAAGAAGAATTTTCTTGAAATTCGTTGCCTTTACGTTTTTTATTCAATTTGATAGTTTTTCAGACTGAAATTCATTCAAGCAAGAGAGGAAGTTCTTCATTTATTATCCTAGCGAAGCGATTATCAGTAGCCAATCCCTGACTCTGCTGCATTATCACTCGGTCACTGTTTTTTTTTTTTATTTGGTTCTTCTTGTTTTCCATGTTACCAAATAACGTATACTTTCCCAATAGCTCGATAGAAGATCCTATTAATTCGAACAATATCTTACACGTACTTGTATATATATTTTCAGTAAGAGTATATACTTAATTATTTATTTGCAGGTGCGTCACCGCACTGAAAGCTGTTTGTTTGCGAGCAAACGTACAGATGGCACTGGTAAGAGTATTCAAAATTTTTTATCTTTTCTTTCATATTGAACAAACGATTAAATGGTTCATAATATCGAAGCAAATATATTTGCCTATTAGTGATTACCCTAGTTCCACATTCATCTGACTATATTTATTTATTATACACGTATATATTGTTACGGAGTACAAGGACTAAGTAACAAAATTAAAAGGGTCCTCCCGAAATGATCAAGGCGAAGCGTGAAAGAGTAGGTTTATCAATGAATCAAGATTTTATTAACGGAACGTGTTTCCAGTTTTAAGTCTGAAACAAGACTAATATTCACAATAATGCTGGTCGTCGAAGCGACCAGAAGATTCCGCTATTTCTCTTCAGTTATTTAACATGCGAAGGTTTATCTTTTAAGTCATGCACAAAGTGTTCATGAAGTGAGGAGGCACCTCCGTTACACTGCCCCCCCCCCTCAAACGTAGAGTCGACCCGACTCGAAAACAGGTCGTCGGGGACGACGCGCTGGGTGTTGTCTTCCATCGAGAGAATCGGAGCTGCGGCTCAAAGGTATGGTTCGGACCCTCGACTACCACGCGACATTCGCCTTCACTCTCGGGGTAAACCGCAGAAAACCCCGAGAACGCGGTCAAACACCAACTCTTGTCCGAGAACAGGAACTCAGGAACCAGGAACTCAGGAACCAGGAAAAACGAGGATCTCAGGAACTCAGGCCTGGAGAAACTCAAGACTCCACGGAACGTTGGTCTTGGGCCCGGAGAACGAAAGAACAAGGATGTCACAGGATAGGGCAGGCCAACGATCACAGGAGATCCAGGGAAAGACGGGGAGATCGTCTAGAAATCAGAGGACAAGAATGAATCCTCAGATAATACGGGGAAAATCAAAGAATTAAATCTCCGTTTTCCATTGTTTCTCAGCGAAACGGGATTTAATTATCAATACACACAGTATAAATAGTAAAAAAACAGAATAAACTCCGGAATAAAAGAAATTGGAACGATCATAGCTCATATCCAGTTTGAGAGAGTCCGATCTTCCAAAAATCCATGAAGAGATCCGTGTTTCGCTGAAGACGTGTAGAAATCCGTGTCTTTCCGAAGGTAGATTGAGATCCGTAGATTAAGACTGCTGTAAGAAACACATCTTCGACCAAGACCAGGGATTTCTCAATCATCCCATCAGGTTGAAGAGGATAACTGTAAAAATGCCTAACACAAATAGGTTGAGAAACGAAGCAATCCGAGCGACGTTCAGATAATTCAGATCCTGAGGCAAAGCCATGAGCTACTCTATCAAAACACTCGTCTCGAGGTCTCCTTTAAAGTATGAGTTTAAAATGTTTAAAGATCATTGCCCTTTAGGAACTATCGTCCCATCGACTTATTGACGACGCGAGGGCACTAGGTTCGTAAACAATAATTATCCCATCGACTTATTGACGACGCGAGGGTACTTGGTTCGTAAACAATAATTATCCCATCGACTTATTGACGACGCGAGGGCACTATTGTCCCATCGACTTATTGGCAATGCGAGGGCACTTCCTGTATGAACAATAATTGTCCCGTCGACTTATTGACGATGCGAGGGCACTACGTTTGTAAGCAATAACTGTCCCATCGACTTATTGGCAACGCGAGGGCACTATTTTCCAATCACTTCAATTATGGTTTGGTTATCGTGTTTTTAATTCCCATAAGTAATCCCAATTCCTCTAGTATAACCTCCTTTGATAAAAACTGTCCTCAGACTGAAGAAATGACACACACTTCAAATCAATAACTGACGCCAACTTCAAATTATTGAACAGCGCCACATTCACGCATCGTATTCGGTCACAGAGTTTGAGTCGAAGGATTTATCATTAACTTCACTCAAATCACTCATAACCTGATAGAAAGAAAATTAGGCTATAGAGGTTAGGCTGAAAGAGAGGCCTGAAATTAGGGTTGGATTCATCATCCGAAACCCCTACTACCTCTTATACATATAACTGATTCGTCAAAAGTTGAAGTATGATTATTAGGCAAAATTCTGTGTAAATTATGTTAAGGTTATTATAAGGTAGAAGATAGTCTTCGTCCCTTGTCTACCTGCTTTTAGTTTCTTGGTTGGCTCAGATTTTGATTACCTCCCCGACTATTTTCGCGGAAATTACAAGCGGGTGTTCGCGAACTTGAAGGTGAATTATAGAGATGTTGATTTTGGTCTGAGCCGTCACGACCGTTACTATCCCGGTCACGCCACGAATTCTGTCTATCTGGCTGATTTCTATCCAAATTGTCGATGTGACGTTTCAAAGCGAAACATTTTTGGGCATCATGACCTGTCTTTTTGCAAAATAAACAAGTTTTAATATAGTTTCGGTTTTGCTGCCTCTCATTATAACTCTCGCTATTTCGGTGGGAGTTGGATTGGCTCTGTTGCGGCCAAGGAGTGGTAGAGGGTTTCGCTGGGGAACTCTTAACAGGAGGAGCGGGTTTTTCCTCAGCGATTTGACGAACTCGTTGAGAGCCCAGGGCCTCTTGATTGAGGATTTCAATCTCCAAACCTCTAACAATAGCGTCACGCAGGGTAGGAGGCTTGGCCAACTTTAGAGCATGTTTCGTCGCTGGGTCTGAGATTGCGTTTATAAATCGAGCACAGGTTAATTTATCCCTGCTCGCTCCAAGACAATCTGGGATAGCACTACGTGCTAACCGCTCAAGATCATGACCAAGAGTGGCCAGATCTTCTCCCTTTTTCTGTCGCCGATTTTCAAACTGTGTGAAATAAAGATCCGAAAGGTGTTCGTCCCCGAAACGCAATTTCAGAGCAGTGCAGATTTTTATGAAATCTCGCGCGTCTGAGTCAGTTAACGAGCTCAGTGCGCTCAAAGCATCTCCTCGCAAAGACGCGGTCAAAGTCGCAGCCTTCTCTGCGAAACTCCAATTGTTTAACTCCGCGATCATGGTGAATTGTCGCTCGTAAATGGCCCACGGAGTCGAACCGTCATAATTACTCGGTCTCACATTCTGTGAGTTCTTGGATCGGTTTTCCGAAGCAGAGACTCCCGGATTTGAGCCTTGGGGGACCGACGGCCCAGCAATTGGTAAAGTTAACGTGGGGGGATTCATTGGCGCGAGATGGTTCGCAGAAAAGGCGGACAGAGCTTCCGTGATTATGTTCCGCAAACTCTCCTGGTTCAAAACAACGTTTTGTTCCGGAGCTCTTTGGGGAACTCCTGCCTCCACCCTCGCAAAACGACCATGATGAAACTCCTCACCACTCCTGCTGTCGTTCAAGCAATCAAGCGCACGCGGAGGAAAAACACTGTCATTTCTCGGTACATAAACAGTTTCTGGATAAATCCGCTCCCGTTCTCCGCTCACTCCCCCTGGGATGTAGCTATTCCTGGCAATAGGCCTGTTAATCCTAAAATTTGGGCTGGCTCCTACTCGGGGTACGGCGAGCCGGGCATCCTCTCGACCTAAATTCGTGGCCGAGCCAGCCTCTACATTATCGCCATGCCTGTGTGGCGATCCCGGGTTCCCAACCCTCGGGTGAGCATCGCCACACGTCAGGTCTCTACGTCTCACGTCGGTGTCGTAACGTAGTGCATTCTCACTACGCACTTGAGAATGACGCACCGGTGTGAACGTCGCCAGTGGCATCGTTCCACTTGTACCGGCTCTATTTAAGAACTGAAATTCTGACCTTGGCGTCACGCCGGGCGCGTTTTGGTTCAGAACCTGATTGGGGGACGTGGTGCGGCTCCTTGGAATCGGCCTGGGTTGTTCCTCCAGGACCTGGACTCCGCGGCTTTCCACTCTCTCCAGGCGAAGACGCAGTTCCTGTTGTTGAAGACGGAGCTCAGCCTGGGTGCGAAGTCGTTCCTCTCTTTCGTTTTGGAGTTGAGCTTCGAGATCACGTTCGATCTCGACCCGTTGCGCTACGAGAGCCCGCCTTCGTTCTTCGCGTTCCCGAACGACCTCGAGTCGGCGAACCTCCAACTCCAGGCGACGTTCTTCCTCAGCACGCTCCTGAGCAAATAAGTTTTCCTCTCGGATATTATTGAGCTCACTAATTATTTGGCTCCTCATCTGTCGTTGTAGCAGCGGGTTTGGAGAGGCTTCACGATCCTCTCCTTCTCCTCGGAACGGCGTCCGTGGTCGCTGAACTTCCAAGATCGGGGGAGTCGCAGGCCTTTGGTCAGCTGCGGTCAACCCGTCGATCTCAGCTAAAAGGGATGGTAGTCCCCGAGTACTCCGAGTCACACGCCTCTGTTTCTGTGGAGTCGGTGCTGGTAGTTCGATATTCCTTTCATTCGTAGACATTTCTTCGTATTCTTTTTCGTGTGATTTTCTGTATTCGCTTTCGTCGTATTTCTTAAAGCACCACTTTACACCTTTCTCTCACAAAACGCTCAAAATCGAGTCAGGAAGATCCCACTTCTGACACCAAATGTTACGGAGTACAAGGACTAAGTAACAAAATTAAAAGGGTCCTCCCGAAATGATCAAGGCGAAGCGTGAAAGAGTAGGTTTATCAATGAATCAAGATTTTATTAACGGAACGTGTTTCCAGTTTTAAGTCTGAAACAAGACTAATATTCACAATAATGCTGGTCGTCGAAGCGACCAGAAGATTCCGCTATTTCTCTTCAGTTATTTAACATGCGAAGGTTTATCTTTTAAGTCATGCACAAAGTGTTCATGAAGTGAGGAGGCACCTCCGTTACACGTATATATGTATATCTAAATCTTTGTAGATTCGAAGAACATTCAAATATCGTTTAATTTTTTATTTTTTATAAATCTCTTTCAAATATGTATAAATCTGAACAAAATTATTACGAATCAATTATTTGATAGATAAAATTCAGCGTCCCCTTTTTTTAGCGATTAATTGTAACATGCGAATATCGGACGTATTTCAGAATAATATAATATGTGTATATTTATCAATATATTTGTTATTTATAAACCTAAAAACGATAAATATATGAGAAAATCACCTGCATTTTGTAAAGATCGTTTTGAGTACATTATCAATGTTTATTACAATATAATTTGAGTTTAAAATTATTAAAATTAATAACCGCGATTTCGATTCAACGATCCCAAAAATGCTGAATCATTCAACGAAACAATAACAAATATCTCGCCAGCGAGAAACAAATATCAAATATATCTAATAAAAATAGATTTATCCTAGCTATCGTATATCTATTTTGGCTCAATACAGGCATTAATTGAAACCAGGAGTCGTGTAACAATATAATTAGGGTGCATAAATAATAACAATTCTTACAATGGAACGAGTTTGAGTTTGTGAAATAATTTCCAATAATTGGTTAATATCATGTCGTGAATGACGTAAATGCTGTTCTCCAAGTTTCTGCAGAAAAAATACAATTGCTACAGTTACAAAACAAGATTTGTAAAAAAATTTACTCGACTATTTGTTATCTTGACAGAAGAGAAAGTCATTTTGACTATGTTATCATGTAAATCCACACGCCGGTATTGTTACATTTACATGGGTATTTTAGTAAGAATATTCAGTAAGCCTTACATTGGAAGCTTGTACACATAACACCGGGCATCTATTGTGTTAACAGGGTTCTTCAACATGACTCAAATAGTAATATTAACAACTGTGGGGCAGTAATTTGAGACTCAGAGAGTGGTCACTGTTACATGGCACTTTTGTCAATTCCATTCACCGAGCATTGATCGTGGTACTAGAGTGTGCATGTACAATTGACTCAGGTACGACAGTAATTCGAGACTTAGAGAGTAGTAACTGTTACATTGCACTTTTGTCAATTCCAGTAACTGAACTTTGCCTGTGATACAAGAGTGATCATGTGCCATCTACTCATGTGCGACAGTAATTTGGGACTTGGGTAGTAGTTACTGTTGCATGGCTCTCTGGTAAATTCCAGTCACCGAGCATTGGTTGTGGTACTAGAGTGCGCATGTACAACACAAACGCTGCTAATTTTAACATAAAAATCCCGTTCATCAACACAACACAGCATTTTATCTCAAAATTTACTACTGGAATACGTTGATCTGATATTGGAACAAAAAAACAATCTGATTTTCTCGTAAATCTACTAAAAATGTGATACGCCAACTCAATTTCATTATTACATCTGCAGAAATCATATATAGAACAAATTTGAATTCTCTACTAAGCGATGGTATAGCGTAGTGGTTAAGGCGTGCGACTCGTAATGCGATCACCGGTGAGCGTCCCGGTTCAAACCCCCGACTAGGATTAGGAATTGCGAAATTTATCACAGCGGACTTGAAATGCGTTTTTCTTTACATGTATGTTTAAATATGTATTAAAATATCCTATACTCGACATATCTCACAACATAAACTTAGAAAAAATTCTTTTTATTTGAATTTTAGTTTCGGCCATTTACATTTGCAATTTTCACTCTCGCGTCTTGTAGAAGTAACAACCAAAAATACTGAGGTCAGCAGTATAACTCTTGTCATTCGAACTATAGTTTAGTGCTACGGCTACAGAAGACAACAGTCATCTCAATTACATGCTCTTGTGAATATTACAATTTTATGTTCTAAGAATAACAAGTGACTGCAGCTATGATGAATGTACTGCATTTGTTCATTTGACAAAACACTTTTGTCATCCAAACTAAACTCGGTTGACAAGTTTACCCATGTTGACGTAACAAAAGACTTCGCTTGTCCCCTATTTAGCACAGGACTTTTGTAAAATTTACACTATATTTTGTAAGTGTAACAGTTCTTTTTTTTCCGTGTTTCTGCAGACAAAAACCAATTGATTGATGCATCATCAATACCATGTGAGCCAATTTAGAAATAATTAAACATATATATATATATATACCTCTATATACGTTCAAACGTCTTACTATTCGACATTTTTTACATATAGAATACAAATACATATATAATAAACTTCATGTATAATATAATAGATAATAAATTGTATTTTTTGGCACATCTCGTCAACTAGGATTACGATACAATAGAATATATATATACTTCATACTTGGGCTATTAATATTTATGGTATATCAATAACAATCATAATATTAACATACGAATTAGCTAGTAACGTATCTACATACTTGTTATGTGTATGTACATATACAATATATTATGTGTATATATCAAGTTATTTTATAATTAAACGCGATATATATCGAGTTGACGATCTATCCTATTCAATATTTATACACCTACAAAATTATCCGAGGAACATAATGTTCTGTATACATATATATATTAAATTTATTTTGTTAATATCTCCTATCATACTCCGACCGGTATCAAAAAACAATTTAAATTTTTAGTCATTTTTGGAAATAAGAACCTTTTGATTCTACTTTCCTGGCTTTCATTGCGTGCTAATTAGAGTATTTCAAAGATGATATTTAAACTCAATCAATTCGGATTGTGGGTATGTATTCCCTGTCGGAGTTTGATAATTTTTTTTGTTTTTTTCTGTTAATTATATCCATGAACAAGGCACTGCTCGACATAAGGGCTTTAATTGCTAGATTTTTCGACCGATTCTCCTAAAGCGTCATACTATAATTTTCAATTACCCAATTCATTTAAATTACCAGCAGTTTTGTGGTATATTTTAGAAAATCGTTAAAATGGCAAGCTTAGTTAGGAAGAAAAATTTCAAAGCAGCGTATACGATTGTTGAGGGAAAAGTTTAAAGAATTTATTTTATCATTATCTACCCTGTTGTTTTTATCTGTTTTTTTTTTTGTTATCTTTAATGAATTTTTCGTTCTTATAGTCACTTCCAGATACTGATGACGAATTTAATTTGAAAATCTAGCAATCTTAGTCCAGAGAGATGTTTAAACTCTAGATGGACAGATCTCGATAAAATTTTCGACGATGAATAGTCGTTGAACAGCAAATTATTTATTAGTTTTGTTAAAAATACTTAGGAAAGTACATAAATCTAACTGTAGAATACCTACTAATGAACTTCATTTTCTTTACAGTTCCTTAATTTTGCGTCGCAAATATCGACGACAAAACTCAACAAATACACTTTTTTTCTTAAAATTGTTCAAACAGGCAATGGCTACATCTATAATAATTAATTAATATGTATCAAGAGATTTCCGTCACCTTTTGAAGTTTAAAATTAAATTTTTCAATTTCAAACTAGAAAACTCCTGTAGAAAAATTGATTGTCCAGACTGACATTAAATATTTTACATCTTCGAAGAATAGATATTCTCCAAGTGCTGATTTTGTTCACTGTTCAAAAATTCCTATCGTATTTCGCCAATTGTTCAATTGAGTCAATATACTTTACGTAACGTTGGTCAGGAATTTCTCAGTATATGACAAGAGAGAAAAAAAACTATTTCGATTGTTGAAAAGTGGAAGAGAATTTTTTTATAGTAGTTTGAAATCAATTCCCGAAGGATTAGGCTGTTTTCAGAATTTCCAAAAGACGACAGAATTCTCACATTGCGTAATTTCAATTCGGTCGCGTAATTTACAATTACATGTTCTATACGTAACAATTTACAAAAAAATGGTCCAGTTGTTGCTCCGATATTAACTTATGCATCGTTTGTATACCGCGAAATTTTCATGTTTGTGTTTTCTTTTTCTTTGAACGTTGAAAAATTACGTCTATCCACAAGGATTCATTTGTTTCCACAGTTGTTCATCGAGCCCAAAATCATATAACGGAACAGACCCACTGAAATCTTTTTTTAATCTTTTTTTTAAAGATTCCGCGTTTTTTTCAAACAGTTTTTATAACGTGCGATTCAGTTACGCAACGTTAATTGAACCACGTCTACGCCTTTTATCCGAGAAAACATTTAAGAACACAGTTTATGTCAATGGATACAGAAGAGCATACATTTTTTTGGACCCTTTGTATAGAGTTTATTTATTTATTCAATATCATTACCAGCGATGGAACTAACAAATATACCGATTTTTCCAAAACCCCCTCGATTATCAAAAAATAATTCCAACAAGTCGATACTCGAATCATTGAAACAATGAATCGTAACGAGGAACTTGAAAAATAAGTACCATTCACACTTTACACAAAACTTGTGAAAATCGAGAGAAAAAAATCGTGAATTATTTTATTACAGTCCCACCACTGTTCATAACTATGTATAATAATCGTTAATTTCTGAATTCTGATTCCTACAATTATAACGACGAAAATTGATTAACCTATTAATTTCACAGTTCAATATCGGTACCAGAGGCACTCATCGTACATGATCCACAGTTCATAAACCAGCCCAGAAAGCTGTTTTTTACCATTCAGGATCCTCTCCAATTTGGGATGCTTTTATGCAACGTATATCATATGCCGACCTGTTTCAACGGTGTGGTCCCTCGTGCACTATAACCCAACATAGCCACAAAGATGACTTGATCGGTCCATAATTTATGCTCCTTCAAACTAATGAGAACAACAACAAACTAAGAAGATCGAGTGTTATAACGGTATACACCGATTCCTCTTCTGCACAGCAACTGATCTGCAGTCAACCTTTCCGAGGCTGAAGCTCTCCTGCTTCAAGGTCTCTTCGACGGAAATCTTACTCAGCCTTTTCTTCACTCTGAAGGGAGTGGAACGGGGGGAAATAATCTCGTAGAGATCGCTGGTGCGAGCCTGGATCTGCACCCTCCGTCTAGGACTGGTCTTCTGGTCGATCGGAATCGCGATGTCGACTTCGGAGCAGTGGTTCCATTCCACCCTGTCACACTCTTCGGGTTCCTTCAAACTCTCCATGGTCCTTTCCTTCCCATCTTCAACCTCTTCGGACGGTGTGTTGAACACATCTGAACAATAGCTCTTCGAATCGCACACCATACCGAACTCAAGAGAGTTTGTTTCCTCGGTTTCCGAAGGTGGGCTCCTCGCAGAGGCCAAAGAAATCGCCCGGGTCTCCGGCTTCGGTGGTTTTTCGTCATCTGCATAGTCCAACGACATGCACCTCTTCTCGAACAGTGCTGGTCCCGGAAGAGGAAGATCTGGTTGACTAGTTTCCTGATCGGGTTCACCAGTCTGCAGATTCGCAACGGTTCTGTTCCCAGGTCGTCGGATGCTGTTCTCCCTTTCGATAGACAGACAGAACTCCCTGTCGGTAAGCAGAATCTTCTTCGGGAACCGAGACGGCGGCATGTCTTCAGCCTTGTCCAGTCTCTCGATGGACGGAGTCTTCAGGAGGCTCTTCACCTTCCGAAGCTCGGTGAGCAGGTCCATGGTCTCTTGGCTAGGCTCGTGGAATATCCTTCGCTTCGGTTTCCTCAAGGACTTCGTGTCCAGCTCCTGGTCACTTTGGTGGTCAATGCTCTTCTGCTTCCTCAAAACCGACCGGACGGTGGCCCCAGAGTGCGACGTCCTCGATGGCAGACTTTCGGATTCTAATTCATCTGCGGAAACCGTTTCTCCAAACTCGTTGTCTTTGGGTCCCACTTCTTCGTCGTCGATCGATTTTTCTGTCGATGATGAAGGGAGGCTGGCCGAATGCTGCTTGTCATCTGCTCGGTAGAGTTGGAGGCGAGATCTGGCTGACGAAGTGTCGCTGGGTGCTTTCGGACGGTCGTTCGTCTTCTCAGCGTCTCGTCTGGTCAGAGCAACGTCTGAAGCCATACTCCGAACCTCGAACTTGCTGTGAAGCTGCTTGAAAGCTTCTCTACTGAACTCCTGACTCGAACTTGTGACTTCTTGCAACCTCCTGGTGATCGATTCTTGTGACTTAGGAACAGCGCCTCGGTCGTTTTTCACGCAAATGTCCTGGCTCTGGTACCTCGAGGCCGGGTTAAAGGCGGCAGTGATGAACATTTCCCTGGATAGTTTCAAATTGTCCGAAGATATTCCCCGTCGCTCGAAGCTCGAGTGGTTCTTCCGGGCCGAAGTCCGCCTGTCCATCTTGTCCAGAATGTCTTCAGACCTCTGTCTGCGGTTCTGGCTCGGAGAATCGGGTATTTCCCTATCCTCTGAACTTTTGTGGACCAGGACTTCTCTCTGCTTTGGAAGAGTGGAGCTTCCGGACAGAAGTATAACCGAGTGTCTGGACTTCGTGGGTGATTTTTCTCCAGGTCTCAGGACGGCCAGTTCCTTCGGTTTCGGCTCCGGTGAGTCGGTCGATATTTGCCTCTTCACCGGAGAGTTTGGGGGCCTCAAGCCTGTCCGTCGGTCCGGGGCCTTTAAATTCTGCTCGTTTTTTCTCTTCGGCGAATTCCCCCAGCTGACGGCCTCCTGGGGCGAGCTAAGACACGAATTGGACGAAATAATCTCCTCCCTCGACATTATCCTGCATTTAACCAGCTCCGCTACGCTCTGGGACTTCGATTCCGGTTCTACGTACTCTTCGACCTGCTCAACGACGTCCAGAGGAGGGAGCGAGCTCGGTCCAGAGTCGAGGACGTCGTCGAGAGACGCGCCTCGCAGGGGATCTCGCGGACTCTTCACCGGGCTCATGGATCCCTTGAAGCTGTTCAAGTCCTCGGTCTCGAAGGAGTACATCTTCTGCAGTTGACCCTTGCCGGATCTCCTCCTGAAGGAGCTTCTCGCGTCTCGAGGAACCAGCCTAGGAGCCGGTGACTTCTGGGGCTCCTCCAGCCTCGGAGAACACTCGAAGACTTCAGGCTCCTGGAGGTTCTTCGAGGAGTTCATGATGTTGAAGGTAAACTTGTCTATCGTCTTAGAAGATCCAATCTTGTCCAGGAACGGTTTCTCGACGGCTTTGCTGGGCCCGATCTTCTCGAGGTAAGGTTTTCCTATGATCCTCGGCGCAAACTTCGACAGGAACGGTCGATCCTCTGTCTTCGATATCCCGATCTTCCTCAGGAACGGTCTCTTCTTTTCACGCTCTTGCGTCTTCGACGGTTCCATAGACTTCTCGCTGAGACGTTCGTTGCTGTAGTTGGACGAGTTGTCGCTGCTCTTGGACCTCGCGCGTTTGCTCTTTGGATTCGGAGTCATCGGGGTCCTCGGCGTCCTCGGCGATGGTACGGACGTGTCAGGATTGGGACAGGTCTCGTCAAGGAGCTCCATGGCGTCCCTCAAGTCCGTGCACACCTTCCTCTGGGTGCCCGGAGGCCGGGGGAACTCGCCTTCCATGCTGCTATTCTGGGTCGAGGGTAGATCAGGCCGTGAAAAATCTCTATCAGCATAAAAGTACTGGAGAGGGTTCGAACTGTGGTCGTGCCCTGGGACGGGGGACGTCGCTAGCATCGCGTCGTCCGCGTACCAAGGTGTAACTCTCAAGTCTTCAGGCCTCGCGGCCGGACTCTGAGGCAGGTTGGCGTTCCTGGGTATCGCGCCCTTGCTCACGTCGGAGTAACAGAAACTCGCCATGCTGGTTCCCTGGAGAATCGGCCGACGACGATACGTCGAACAAGTCGCAAAATTTGGGGGCGCCGGTCTAGCCGTCTCAACAATTATTCTACCCTGGGCGCACGGCACGATAGGTTCACCATCCGCGGGAGGTTCCTCCGGGGTTAACGGCAGCGCGACGCCCCGACCAAACTCGATGAACCACAGCTCGTCCCTCAACTCGCTGTCTCACTTTTTTTCATTCATGTCCTTGTTTAGGTAGTGAAGTACGTAGTGAAGGACAAGGTCGTAGCAGTACTTGTACTCCGTCTGTAAATTGAAAGACAGTACGTTACATCGTGGGAAAGTTAGATCTCACATATATTTCGTGGCCGACATGTAGCAACATGACTTCTGGTGGGTGAAAGACGAAGTAGTATGAGACTGAGTAGCTACACTTATGAAGAACGGAGGGAGGGGAGTCCCCGCCACTTGGGACGCGCATGCGCGCTGTGATGCTCGAGGGTTCCGCGCACTTTGGAGGGTTACTGATGAGTGTTGGGGGGCTTAAGATCCTGCCTTCAGCTAGTGAGGAGTACTTTATGAACTCCGTAGACAAATGGAGCGATAAGGATAGATTGCTTGATGCTTACCATGTTTTCAACCAGTTGGGGTCTGTGTCTGCGGACGGTTTTGACTGCCTGGAAGATGTCGACCTCTCCGTGTTGTATGACCTGTTCGATGCAGGCATTAGCAGCGCAATATACACCGCAACGACTTCTGCCATCTGGTGAAACAACGGCGACTGGTCCGTAGTCTGTGCGCTGTCTCCATCGTTCTACCATATTCATTAACTCGACTAGACTGTTTGTTGAGGTAGGAACTTTGTGGCCCATCGGCCAGCACGTTAGTTGAAAAAGTTGGACGGTTTTAGGAGGTGCCTTTACACCGGCCATGAGTTCAGTCAGGGAGACGATTTTCTTGTTTATTCTAAAAACCTGCGAGAGATGAAAGGTTTGATGATTAATATCGTCGCGTGGCTTTCAGCTTTCAACGTTTTCGATTCACTCACCCATGTCTTAATGTTGGAGTAATGGTTATGGCTGATGTGATCAATGGTGAAAACCGGGCCATATTTTTTCGAGTGTCTACCCTCCGGCCAAAAGCTCGGAAAATTTGTTGATCCTGGTGGTGGAACACACAGTACGACCACTGCGGCGCACTCGTAGTCGTAAACTAGAGACCAAAACTCGCCGCAAGTGTGCCGAAGCGGCCATTCCGTCACGATGTACTCCCGAGGTTTCGTGTACCCCTGAAAATTCACTCGGATTATTACCAGAATAAAAGTCCCGTGATTTCTATCTGAAAATGAATTGGAATTTTCGTCCGAGATTATTACACTTTTTTGTTTTATCACTCACATCGACGAAAACTGCGTTTATGTAATCCGTGAAGCTGTTCCCTTGAAAGCTGGTCAGATAGGGTCTGAAGTTGTCCGCTGCAGAGATAAGGAAATAACGCCTGGATATAGGGCTTGCATCACAAGATGGAGTAAAAAAAGATATAGAGAAAGGAACTCACGAGGCACGACGAGGACATCCCTGTTTTTTTCTCGGTTATCAGCTCTGTGTCCTCCGGCACAATCGCCGATGGTAAACCTGGGTGTCTGTTTACAGATCTGCTGATATTCTCGCTGATACTCGTTCATCTTCGTCAGTGGATTCTTAACGCTCTTTTGCTTCAGCCTTTGAGACAGTTCAGAAACTGGGAACCACGAGGTGCCGCAAATCACGTACTCCTCCAGAGTGTCGTAAATGAATTTGTACTGCTCCTACAATGAGATGGCATTATCAGATTTTTGGTGCTAAAATCTTGAATTATATATTTGAAATATCTTGAAGTCCTTGAAAATATCTTAGACTCTGATATTTTGGTGATTAACCCTTCGAACCCTTATATGAAACAGTTTGACCATACTAACCAAATTTTCTATGAGCCCCTTCCTGCTTAGTCTCAATTTTTTAAGGTATCCAAAAACATCAAAGGCGTCTTCTTCCTCGGCCAGTTCCATGTTTGCATCAATGGCCAGATAGACGCCGGATCGACCGCCTCCATCGCTGTAAATAACAGGTAAAACTAATTTCGCTTGATTCCAGTCGGTCAATTTCGCCTCAGTTCTGCTGAAAGCACTTAAAGTGCTTTGTCTTCTGAGAGATAGAACGTGATGGAGTGATTTGCACTAATTGGTGCTAGTCAAAGTGCTTGAGCTAAGAATCGAGGAACTCTTATTCTCCTCGGTCTAGGAGTTAATATAGAGCCGTAAATTGACTCTGGGTTCTAATTACGACTGCAGTAGAGACAATGCGAAGTCGAGTGAAGGGGTGTCTCCTACCCTCTCAGACTTCGCTTCTTTGAAGGGGACCGCGCGCGCCATTACCCGGCACACACGGTCTCCGGGATAGAAGCCAGCCAACGAGAAGTGAAAGAAAATATGAAATATACTCACTTGCAGTGCACGACCATTGGCCCAGACTCGTTCTTTATGGTAGATCCAACAACGGCTCTAACTCTACGCCGGAACTCGAGAACCGCATTTCCGAATGGACACGTGTGCGAATGCCACTCTGTGTAGTGGAACTGTAGAAGAGTTCTTTCCTCCGTAATTTCCTGAAAATATTTACGTTCACACTAGGTAAGGTTCTTTAAAAGCTCGACTAACACGTATGTACTTAGACGTGAGGAGCACCGGAGGCAATTGATTTTCAATTTTCCAAACCCGCACCAAGACCTAAAGACCCTGCCCAAGGTGGATTCGTTAGCTGATCGATGAATGATAGATGCGTAACTGTAGCAGTGTGCAGACAATGAGACAGAACTTTTATATTCCCAGCCATCGACACGTTTCCGCGTTAAAAGATGCTGCAGAAAGCTTCGAAAGCTCTCCTTGAGACTCTCCTTTCGGAGTGATCGATTTCACGTACGGAATGCATAACCCCTGATTTTCTCATTTTTGAGCAAGAGGAATGTTTATGACGTTGAAAAGAAGAGCCGGTTCTATTCCATGGTTCGAATTCCACTGAATATCCTACATGGCTTGGGTCAAACTGGGTCGGTTCGAGGGGGGCGAGAGCGTGAAGAGCCCAACACACACGGCTGGAAAGCTCTTTTGAAAACATGGTGAGAGAGAGAGAGAGTCGAGAGTCGAAATTAACACGAGCTAGTTTTCCCCTGAGAGGGAATACGAGCCTGCATCACGACAGGCGACAAAGTGACGAGGGATGTATGTGGTTACGAGTCAACCCTCGGAACTTGACCTTCCGCAAATTGCGGTAATGCTAGTGCAGGGTGAATATCTGAATTACATGAAATTTAACCGGACCGTAATTACCGACTCGAATTCAACCCAACTATACCGATACAAGTCGCGCAACCTTCTGAGAAGATCGAGGATGTAATTTGAAAGCTCTGCTCTAAGTGCTCTTGTCCCGCAACAACGGAGGCTAAATTGGACGGACGGAACTGACCTCCTACTCAAGAAGTTCTTGCTTCTTTATTACGTTTTTTCTTCAGCTTCTGCGAATGAAGCTCATAGAATGACCGAGAGATTCTGATTACTTCACTTGGGACACTGATTGTGAAATATTTTTACTCCCACTCACCCCAGCTTCGTTTTTCTTGTAGAGTCGTATCGTTCGTATGTGAAAATTGGCCAATTCTTCCTCCTTAAGAACGGACACCCCAATTCCACCGTACTCTTCGTCCTTGTCTTTGCTGGCAGGCCAATACTGGACGCACATTACCTGCAAGATAATTTTTAGTGGTCAATAAAACAGGCGAAATTCAACGTGCAGAAATTAGTCTAGAATGACCTCAATTCATTCAAAGCTGTGATTAGGGCCTGAAGAGTCATCCCGATTTTGAATGGTCAATCCCAATTCGTACAACATTGTCTTGCCATGATAAGCCATGAGGAAGCCTTTATATCCAACTCTTATCCAATTAGGTCCTTATCAGGGCTTTGTCACGCTGACCACAGACTTAAAAGAATGTCTAGACGTTCTTGAGGTCATGTCAGCAGAGGATTGAAAGAAAGCGGAGGATATTTTAAGGGCAATATGGAGAATATCGCTGATCAATTTTTCGGTCGAAATATATTGAAAAACCAGTGGGAAAAGGAATTTTCCACCCGATCGGCGCTTTGAGGGTGCTCCGGAATTTAGGACCAATCTGATTTTATCGAAACGGTTTCGGAGTAACTGGGTAAATAAAATACGTCAAGTTTTTCATTTCCCGTTGGTTTCCTGTTGGTTCCCTTGTTCCTTTCCCAATTTCTCAGTTCCAATTTGAACCAGGGGTCGAATGTGGGACTCGGAGACGCAATGCTGGATGATATTTAATTAACTCATTGTAATCGACGTCGACGTTAAGGTTGATGTTGGCGCCGAGATATTTGGCGCCAGGTTAGTTCACGTAATCATATATACCGAGGCACCAGACCGCGAAGCGGTCCCTACTCAGCCTCCGTACTCTCTGTTCTCTATTAATATTTCTCCTCGTATTATTATGTCCACTCGAGGTACCCGACCATAGCGCGCGTACAACGTGGCCTAGAAAACAACTGATTGATCTTCAACAAGAAATTGTTGTGCTTCAAACTAGAAGAATAATGACGTTTCTCTCGTCTTTCAAACTACAAAATTCGGAGAAAAGAACTTTGACCGGGGTGAATCCCCGCCCCTAGCAAGCCAAGAGATATTAGGTCTCTACTAATTTTGATCAGTTTGAGGTATTTTTGATCGAGTTGTTATCAATGATTGTCTGACTGGCCTCTGATCACCTTTACGACAAGATTTTTGTCTGAATCTCAGTCTGGGTTCGAGCTTCAAACAATTTTTAGCAAATCTAAGTTTTGATTGACGATCAGATCAGTCAAGCATTGAAAGGTAAAAAAATATAAAGCATCGTGTTCAACGGTTGAGAAATCTGTGCAAGCTTCATTTCTCAGGCCACCGTGTATGTCGTGTAGCAGGGTGAGTGTCACACACATGCGAGAATTCATTACTATGATGTATTATATACTCTACATACTATGGCACAGCGTTCCAGACACAGACCAACACGAATACCCTTTCCAGAACTCGCATGGAGATATCGAGACGATATAGCATAATGAAGCATAACCATGGCGCCAGTCTGTCCTCAACCCTTCTTCGACGCGGCTGGTCTCGTCTGAATTTTGAATCCTCATATGAGGCACACAGCTGGGCACGTAATCATAGGACGGAACATGTGTTCGTGATAAATGTACGCTGCAGGAATAGATATTAGGTACTCTTCATCGCGTATGGAGATTTTATTGTATCTAGTAGAAACCTGATGTTCGAACTACCCTTAAGGTGAAATGAAAGTCACGTGACCTCGATATGATTTACACTTGGAATTTTCAAACGCTATTTTCTCAGCCAAAACACATTCGATTGATGTGAAATTGATATCAGTGACGTAGAAAAACTGAATGAAGGGCCTGCCAATCGTGGATTTTTCGAAAATCGAGACGTAATAACAGTTTTTTAACAATATTGTTCTGTAATCCAAGGAAGTGCTGCCTCTCTCCACGAGGGGCAGCACCTCCTTGGGTTACAGAACAATATTGTTACACAAAATTCTGATTATGTCTTTCGATATTCGAAAATCCACGATTGGCAGGCCCTTCATTCAGTTTTTCTACGTCACTGATATCAATTTCACATCAATCGGATGTGTTTTGGCTGAGAAAATAGCGTTTGAAAATTCCAAGTGTAAGTCATATCGAGGTCACGTGACTTTCATTTTACCTACTGTTATCGCTCAGATAGTCCATAAAGTCCGTGAGTCAAGAAATTTTGGTCTAGGATTAGTAGCCGAGTTCCTTACAGCAGCTTCGACCTCTACTCCAATTACCTCACTGTCTAATTGCGAGGGTTGTGAAACGATCGAGCTAGTTCGATTGACGTCAAGTCCATAGAAGCTTCTAGGAATAGTGACCAGTAACCACAACACTAGGATGGCACATAAGATGAAAGGACGCCTTGGGGTTGAATTTCAGAAGGCGAAGGACAGAAAACAATTGACGATCAAGTCTAGCGAGTGTAATGCGGCTCTGTAAACTTCTTGGTACTAATGGGAAACAGGATAAGAGAAAGTTGGCGTGTAACGAGGCAAGCAGCGGTACACGAGTTTATAAACAGGAAATTCTGCACTGGTCTGGGGGGGATAACTTTGGTACCCAGGAACACCAACAACTTCGACGGATACAAATGCAAGATTCAACAGCGGTGGTACCAGGATGCGAAATTCTCGTTAGATTAGGTGCAACCGCGAAGATTATTGGTACTGCAGATAGACGCAGGATGCAAGAGCAACGCGAGTCGAGATTAGAAACAAGCGAATATCTGTGTCCTACTGTGTCCCAAATGGTTGTCGATTTTTTTCCGAATGTGTCTATGCACGATCAGCGCAGACCATAAATTTCAGATCAAAATCTTGAAAACTGTTGCAGTTATCATTTTTTATAGTTTTTTTTCTGTAAAGTGGAATGAATCTTATAATTCCAAAGATTCTTAATTAGCTCAAATTTTGTCTCCACGCTTAGTTTACTGCGCAATTTGCGCGTTAATGCGCGTTTGATCTAGACAATCGGTGAGTTCAAATATTTTTTCCCGCGTTGGCGAATACGATTATTATTATTTTTCTTCAAACTCAAGACAGAGATCAGATGGAAATCGCTGGTCATCTGCGACCAAAAATTTTCTCAGGTACATTTCCTGGTCGCCGGACGTTCCCATAATAGGTACAATATTTTAGAGTGTAGAAATAATCTTCACCGTTCTTATTATCGATCTCGAAACGTGCTAAAACCGTTCTTCACTACTTGTAAAAATGACGTATGGACAGAAAATAAGGTAAAGAGGTAAAACGTGCTCGGATACGTTTCACCAATGAAAAGCTGACGATGAGAAATACTGTGAAGTAATTTTCTTCGCGCTTTTAATTACCTTCCGAGTCTTGAAATTAATCTCGAGCTTTCATCACAATATTCAATAATTTTGGGAATTCTCATTATTGGAGAAAATATACCTACAAAATTTGGGCCTCCGTGAAAATGGCGAATATTTTCATTTTCTACACTCGAACGTAATTTACAAGAAGATGATAATAATAGGAAAATTCGAAAGTAAATCCCCGAATACGTTCAAAGTAACTTCACGGATCTAAATTGTGGTGGACGGACCTCGCACTGTGATGCTAGATCAATTTCAGGTAACTTTGAGGTTAAGCATTGCTCGGATCGCGAGTCTATTGCGCAGAGCCTTCGCGCATCTCTCTGCGCGCGCATGACCGTGGGATCGGAGTGGGGGCCACCTCAAATCTTCATATAGACTCAGGGTTCTACTGTACTTCTGGAAATCGTCATTTCCTCAATTATTTTTCTCAACATACCCGAATAAAGTCGAAGGTCTTCGTCAGCATAACGATGCAAGAAGCCTGCTCCTGCCAAACCATTCTCCAAAATTCAGTCACGGTGTTCTCTGTGGGTCCTTGGGTCACTATGTAGGCGTTGGGTTTCAGTATGCTCTGGAAAATATAAAGAAGCCTCGGTGAAGAGGTGAAAATCTTGGCGGAACCCGGTGCAGTGGAATCTGTACCGAACAAACAAAGTTTTCATTTCCCTCTTTACTCACGTCTACGTAGGAAGCGTTCACGTAATCCGAGTCAGGTTCGCCTTTTATCGTGTCGAGAACGACCCTGTTGTAGTCGTCTAAAACAGAATAGGATCAATTTATTTGTGGGTAGAACACGACGCCCAAAGGATTCTGACGCTTCATCCAATGACCGAAAATTTGAGTTTGTCGCAGAGTTGAGCAAAAGTTTCCTCGCCTCTTAAAATCGCGATCAGGAAACTTTCTGCTCTCTCAAAGTTCGCAACGGCCTCCGAGTGATTTTGATTCAATTAAAAAGCTTCGCTCGAACTTTACCCAAGCGAAGCTCAAAAAACAAGCCTCTAAATTTTGAATCTCGTCGTTTAGAAATACGAGAAGTCTGGAAATCGGATTAAACACGGATTCCAGCGGGGGCGACAAATTCTACCCTCATTGATTTCATGCCCCAGCAGTCTTCAGCCCCTGTTAGTCGGAGCTTGCGGCTTACACGCCTCGATGCAAGTGCAAATACAAGGACGCTGACTGTAGGATGGTCCATGTAAACTGTTCTCCGACGAAGATCCGACGCCCAGATTTAGATTGGGGCTTTACCGCAATAAAGAGCATCACAGACGTTACAAAATTCTCGAAGCTTTGGCTTGAAATTATACCCTAGGGTCGTAAGATCCGAAGGAATTCACCGGAATTTCGCTCTGGGCAAAAGATGTTATTAAATTCTTTCCTGTTTATTAAAACCTCGCCTCGCGGGGCGCGGGGCGCGGATCTATATATGTATAATGTTATAACCGAGTAATAAAAACAACTTAAGTACGAATGAATATATACATAAAAAAGTGGTACGATAACGCGATTCCTTTCTCTGAGACGGAGGGAAGCTCGAGGCGACTAAATAAATATATTCGTAGCAATCTCAGCGGGGTTCACCGATATGTGGAAATGGTTCGCAACCCTCGCATAAGTTTATTTTATCCATGTAAGAAAGAAGGGGGCGACGACCTTTTTTCCTTTTTTTTTATCGGTAAATATTGGCGTGGGGATTTTTGTCAGGCGAAATTCCAGCGCTTTTAGGGTTCCTGTGGGTTTCATCTTTGACCATTTTCAGCGCTTAGTGATGCAATGAATGAAGAAAGCGGAATCCTCGAGTATAATTAATTGTAAGAGTAACGATGACTTACATGGTATACACTTTTGATTCTGGTTCTTCTCCTTGTTGGCAAGCTTCATGGCATGTTTGCAGGAGTGGGTTTCTACCTTCACTGCGGTCTGAAATCAAAGAGAAATAATTAAAATGAGACAAGAATTTACATCGCTTTGGTCCTTTGAGGATCATCAAACTGAACAGAGATTCCAACTCAACGTAGAGTCGGACTGAGAACAAAAATTGAGTACTCAGTTATAGGCAAAGAATTTTGTGTTTCAGAAAATCCATTCAAAGTTTGGTCTCGAGTTCGAAGTTTTGATGTAGAATTTTGCTCAACTTAATGTTCATTTTAGTACTAATTTAGAATCGATTTGAGGTCGGATTCAAATGAACTTGATGTTAATTCTTAGTTGAGGGGAAAATAACTCAAGATTTGACTGACATTATTTTTGTTAGTGAAATGATTCAAATTACTTCATTTATTTCAATTTATAATTTTTTTGTTCCAAATTAATTCGTTAATTATTGCAAATTTTTTTTTTCGAATTTCATATTGTTTCATATTATTTCATTTATTTTAACCTTTTTTTTCTATTTCAACATCACTTTTTCTAATGAGTTTTTTTATCATTATTTCATTCATTATTTCAGTTATTTTTCATTATTTCATCTATTTCTTATTATTTCATTCGTTGTTTTGAATAAACTGAGTGGGAAAATTGAGACAATAATTTATTGGATGTTCCAGAGCACGAAATTTCGTGTCGTATGTACGGGTACATCGGAAATGGATGGGGAACTTTCACAGATCGCGTTTTGGACAGTTTTTCCTTCCCTTCAATTTCGTTATATGTAGATGATCGTAGATGTATTTTTATTACGTGCGGAGCGTCCATCAATCTTCTTGACTCCTGATCAAGACTCGAGATGTTTGCCAATTCATGCTCACTGATAACCACGAGGCTCGATTTTAATGATAAAATTTAGAAGAACAGGGGCGTTAATAAGAAACATTCATCATCTTAGATGAACACTCGTCTTCCTCTTAAAAAAAAAAAAAAAATCGACTCACTCCTGTCCTCTGACTAATGAAACGTGCCAGAATGAAGAATTAGAAGCAGAGTTAATCCTCAATCCTCAATCCTCGAGAAGTCCTCGTGACGATTTAATAAAGTCTTCTGGAATGAAGGAAGTCTAGGGGCAGAAATTTGATGGAAATATTCCTTATTGTTAGCTACTCGCATGACATTTTGGCTCATTTGGTCTACGGTTCGAATTGCTTTGTGGTAATTCGAGGCGTCTCGCGTTCCCTCAAGTTCACATCGTTGAATTCCACGGTCCATTTTCCTCTGGGGGGTTGAACTTGAAAAATAACGACTATAAATCAGGGGCTAGATCCCCCGAAGCCAGTCCCCTGAGGTAGACGAAATTCGTTGCAAGATTAAAAGCGAATTGTCTAGCTCTAGCAGAAGGGTCGGTGTCGCTTTTTCACCGGGAGGTTGTACTTTTTGCTATGCACACTGATTGATACTCCGGCTGCACGTATCCAAGCTCCCTAAATCTTTGCAGGGGTCGTATTACGGGATAAAATTTGCCACTTTAAACAAACCCCTGGCTCCGTTACGAATCGTAAAGTAGATACTGAGAATCGGTCCACCCTTCGAGGGTAAAATTCTAATTGTAGCTCCTAAACTTTACTTCTTCAGATATGAGCGATTGCAAAGAACGATGGTTTTGACGGAATGTTTAATCGCTCTTAATTTGCGACGACTCATCAGCCAACCAACATTCCAGAAGCCATAAAAGATGACCTTGTATGAGGTGATTGTCAATTTTTTTTTCTGACTACATTCAACAGAATCAATCCTTTAAAAAAAATCATATTATTTTATGGATGGTTCCTCGGTTAGTTTCATAAAATTGTTTATGTTGAATTTCTTCGAACATTTTTTTGTTTCTATTTCTGTAATTTTCGGGAATCATGTTGGTTTTTCAATCTTGTCTTTGAATTTTGCTATTTCCGAAAGCCAATTCATTTCGTGACCGCAATTTCCCGGTGTTAAACCCAAGGCGTTTATATTACGGTCTTTTTCCGGACCACCCACAGTAGCAGTTAAATAAATTAGGGAAGTTCATCAGGTATGTCAGTAGGGTCTACAATCACTATTCTGGATCATGTCTGCAGATTGGAGTCAGTCGAATTCCACCGGGATCCGAAGTGAATAGTATGTCATCAGATCCAGCCCCCACATCCTCTTCGGGGCAGGAACCACGCCCGAACAAAACGAGACATGGCTGAACGGTCAAAGGTCAAGAGGACGTACACCGTGAGATCTATCACGTATTTTGATGGGTTCTTAACCAGCGGATATACTCAAATGGCGGAAAAAATTGTACCGGAAATTGAACCGTTTTTGTTTTGTAGCCGTAGGTATTCATAGGGGAGTCTCCAAACTGTAGTTTGAGAGCTTTTCGATGTCACGTGACGAAAAAAAATGAATATTGAATTTTTGGATGAACAATTTCGACAATTTTATCATTTTTTTTTCCTTCAGCTTTCTCAGCGGGTTTCGTCTCGCTAGGATTAATGTTGGCGGTGAAAAAGTAAGGAACTGGAGACGAATTTGTTCCACGTAGATGATCACTGGAGGCTTTTCACATTGGCTGTCAAGGGGGACTAATTACAGAACTGAAGAAGCCAGTTGATTATGTGTCTCGCTTCTTTTTTGTTTGATGAATTCACGGTTTTTGCTTGTCATCTTCGCACACAGGCCCTTCCTCAATCACCTTTTTTGAAACATTACCTTCACGTTTTCGGATCACGAAATGAAACAATTCTCTCCAACCTGTTCATCAACTTTTTCCAAGTCCCTCAAGGGTCGAGGAAAATAAATTCGGTTCTTACATTATTTTCCACGATATCTCACTTCCGGTGTCTCCTGAGTGAAAAATGATCTGAACTAATTTTGAAGATCACACGATTCTCTACAAAAATGGTGTGAATCAATTTTCGTGTACAACTGACCGTTCGCAAGATATATAGACTTGAATACTTTAGTGACACTTCAGGCGTTAAAATCAATTGTTTCAAGTTGTGAAAAATGTACAGCAATCTCAAGACTGATATTCTATTCCATCCGATAGAAATAAAATCAGTAGAAGTAAGGGTCAATAAGATCAAGAAAAAACATCAGCCAAAAATGATTCAAACCGGGCGACCAAAAAAGAATATTTCATGAAAATTATGTCGAATTCTAGCTATTGTAGTCCCTAATTCCCAACGAGGCTCTGACTAATGACGCCAAATTGTGGGACGACGAAAAAAATGTAATTATTGATGAGAAGATTATTTGGGAAACGAGTCAAATCAATTTATATAAGCCCCTCAATTATTAGCGAAGACCCTCTTATCACTTGATGTATATTTCACGATTAGGAATTGGATACATTACGATATCAAATTTTTCGACTGTTCTTCATTTTTTCATTGGAAAATAACGTATTTGCTATGATAATATCTTGATCGAAGGAAAGCTCCGGCATTTCGGGGTCTACTCGAAAGAGTCCACAAGACTTGAACGGATTTCCAGATCCTCGAGAACGTCGAAGTACGATCGTTCATCCACGTCAAATATTAGCATATCCCTCGATTTCGATGGAATATCGATCACACGTTACATTTATCCGGGACGTAGCTGTACCTAGCTACGATCCTATTATCTGGTTTGGGATCAGAGATCGTCTCCAGTTCTCCGTCGTATCCGCGTCTCATGCATTTCTATTCAGATTCAGATTCAAATTCAGATCTTTGGCTGTCCCCCAGGTAACGAGAAGGTATTGTAGTCCTCCGGAGCATTTGGATCACGCTGACTTGTTCTTCTGAGTATTCACCAGAGGTACACACAACCCACTCCGTTATATCCTGACTACCGAGCTAATTGGCCATAAAAATATACTTTGATCGGGATCAAAGGGCTCTCGATGGGATGAATAAACCAGCTTGGCACGCAATATAAGGCTGCACGTAGCAATAACGATATTTTCATCAAGGGTGGAGGCTAAAGGCGACGTAATGTTCGAATATCGTAAAATAAAGGACATAATTAGGGACAAAATGGTAGGGGCCCTAGAAATCATTTGGCTCAGATGTGATAAAGCCCTATGTCACCCAAATCAGGGCCTCATGAGGTTATACCGGGGTGTCGCTGCTTGGCGATACCATATGCTTCACCTTCTCTAATTTTAGCTTTGGAAGATTATGATATGATTGGAGGGGAAAAAATAAAAATAAAAATTTGTAGAATTCTATCAGATTTGATTTTATAACGGAATGGAAAAACGTGAAATCTCAAATTTCGAGTGATCAACGTGCTTTTTTTAATTCTGTGGAAAAGAACGTGCTGCAAACATGGCGAAGAACAGAACACATCTGAAAATTAGAAAATGCTTGTGAACTTGCGTCTAAATGAAAGTAAATGGTACGACATAAGTTTTTAGTACAGCTTTGAAGAATCGAGTTCTTGTTAGATTAGTTGATACAGTTTGATTTTAGGGGTGGGTACACATGATTGAATACAAATTTTCCTTCAGAGTTTGATTTAGCACGTTCATCTGCAATAGAACTTTGAGATGCTATTCATTTTTTGGTAATGGCAGCTGATTTTTCGAGTTTTGATTCACGTGGATCCTGCCCTTACAATAGTGTTTTTACAAGAAATGATCAATTATCAAATTATCAACAAATATTCAATCAATATCTTCTCACCAATTGAGGAACAAAAAACGACCACTCTATTCACATTTTCCGGAATTTTCCTTAGGGTGTATTTTATTTCATTTATTTTCCCTCGAACTTCTGTATTCTTGCAATATTCAGCGATAATCAATGTTGACTTTGAAAAAGAAAATAATCGCATAAATACGCATGGAAATCAATTTTGTGATTGGTCAATAAAATGTTGTTTTATTTTTCATTCATAAAAAATCCGGAAGATTTTAGTATAGTTCAAAGTGTCCAATTTTTAGGTTGTTTAATATCATGATTTCTTGTCCAAGAGAGAATTTAATATTATTTCCGCGGAATTGGTATCTTGAAATGAACGAGAAACGAGAATTGGCTATTCGAGCTTTTCAAGCCCTTCAGAAGACCGTTGCAGTCGTAAAATCTACTCTCCTGCTTCGTCAGCGCGGTCTCCGCCAGTAGTAGAGCCAACGCAGTGGTCAGACACTCTCCACGCTGATCATACATTCTCTTCCTCGTCGGCCTACAACTGAACTAGTCTCCTTCCACTCGACTTCAACAACGAAAAAATCGAACTCTTCCCACTAATCAGAGCCATTCTTCCTATTCGGTTCCTTTTTCATTACACAGATTCCAAATGATAATGAAGAAGCTCAAAATACTGTACAATAAACTACTATGATTAATACTGAACGACTATAATGTTACGTTATTTTTTTATAATATAATAGAATATAATAATCATAATATATAGTGATGTTTATAGTGCCTCTGATATACGCGGCAAAGGATGTTTTTTAAACTATTTCTACCTCATATTTCTTGTATTTTTCGCGTTGCAATTCGCTTTGAGCTTTAAAAAAACTCCTTTCCGGCACAGCAGTATCCGTAAGCGCTGGGGGGAAAGCAAATTACTATCTCTCCTCGATATCGGGTTCACAGTACTAATTAGTTATTGACGGGGTGACGTTGGCTAGGATGATGAAGAGGTAATATAATATATATGACAGGTACTAAAATGCATGAATTTATTTCATTCGGTGATTATGCAGAGGCTAAACTCGCCGGATTGAGATTCAGTAAATCTGGAACGGTATTGCGGCGGAATTTGATTGGGGTAGTCCGTATAACCCAAACCACCCCTTAGTCGCAGATTAAATTGAGATAATTAATAATCCTATTTATGCGGATTAATTATTCGCGGACTAACACAAATGGGTGCTTTGTGGGGGGATTCTGATCTCAATCAATTTCTCTTTTCGACTGAGATCAAAGAGAAGGTAGAAGAGAAAAGATTGAAGAGGAAAAATATCGAAGCAAGAAGTTAAGTGATGCAATTATCATGGAACTTTAGAGACTTTTGATCATCGATTAAGAATAAGATAATAGTTAAAAATTATTAGAAAAATTTTTAGTTCAGATTGAAAAACCAAACTTTCATAATTTTTATTGATCAATGATTTGATCGAGTTGATATTAATTTGTAAAGGAGAAAAAAAGGGAGATTCTGGTTTTTCATGTATATCTCGGTTCGGAAAAAATCGTTTTTATGTTCATATAAAATTGTACAAAAATTGTATCTCAAATTATTGAATTAAATATAGAATTCTTACCTTTCGACTAATCCTGCGGTAAATATTTTTTCATAATTATAATAAAAAAATCGTATAGCATCGTATGAAATACACAATTATTCCCAGCTTGAATATTTGATTTTACAGAATTTTATCCGATTATGGGTTATATGAAGGCATTTTGTCCCAGGAATTCTAAAACTAGATACAGACAATCGAATTGGCAATATAGACAATGAAATTGGTTGCGGTAAATTGGAGCGGTTAATATTCATTTACCGATGGAACCAATTTTCACGATAGAGAAAACACGTTGAAATATTGAATGTATGATATTCTTTTTTGGATTTACGATCAATAAAAGACACGGAGCATTTGAATATCAATTTTTTATTTCACTACGCTCTCACACCGTTGATACAAGCATCACCTCCTCTTGTCAATTCCTCGAATCTATTTTTTATCGTTTCAATTTTTCACTTCGGAAAAGTGATTTTATTTCAATTGCCTCGCATTGCCACTGCACTAGATTCACCGATATGGACAAACGGATATAACTGCATCAATGATTGCACGACTCTCTCTTTCTCTCTCTTTCCTAGTCGCATAAAATATTACGAGATACAATGTTTGGATAAAAGATGATCGACAGCTTTCGAAAGAATAAAAATAATTAGAATTTGTAATATTACGTTCATCGGAATTTCTTGAAAATTGTCCATTCTCTTAACTAGTTTTTGGAAAGAAATTCAGAAATCTGCGTATAGAATATTGATGAGAAATGTTTATCTTGGCGAATGAATTTTATTCCTGGATCCTTCCATTTATTGGTAAAGTAACGTAAGGAAGAGAACAAGTGCACTCAGAAAGTGTTAACAATAAAAATATGTGACCGTATAAAACTTGAATATTATTACTTCGTTCCAGTTTCTAGAGCTTTACTTATTCCTGCGCTGCTTCCTCGGTGATCCTGACACTGTCTTACCAAACATAGCATTTCTTATGCTATATAAGAGAAAAAACACACAGCTACGCGTAAGCACAGGGTGATAAACTGGAGGTAAGTAAGACTCGGTGATAAAAAAGTAGTTTTTCTAACCCAACCCTGTTGTTTATTCCTCTGCCTTCATTTTTATCATCATCCCCATCACGTGGTGCGAATAACGTCGAAGAAGAAGAACGTGTCTGATAGATAGATAGTGATCCTGAATTTTTAGCTCTTCAGAAATAAGAACCTATTTCAAATATGAAAAATATGGCAAATTTGTCAAAGAGAGATAAAGGATGAGACGAACTCGAAGAGCAAGAAACGCCACAAAGGAAACGAAAGAAGAAGAAGCGAAAAACTGGATCTTGGTGAATCTCCAAGGAATATATTATGATATATGGGAACAAGCAGAGACTAGAGAAAATAGAGGATTACATGATTAAATTTTCGTTTATTATTATAATAAATAGTTTTCCTACTATTTTCCTTTAATTTTCAGCAGTAATTTTGCTGGAAGCCAAAAGTGTTTGACGACTCAAATTCCCGTGTATAAGAGTTTGATGGAAGGAGGAATCTTTGGCGCGTTTAAGCGACCCTCGAGTGTTAAATAATTATTTTAATAAGGCAAGGGTGATTGATGACCTTTGGGGAAGCGATTTTCAACGTTATTTCAAACTCTATTTCCCTCGGGCTCATACCCCTTGGGTGTAGTTGAGCTGTAATCTATAATATAAATTATACGAAAATCACATTTTGATCCCCATGGATAATTTTTATATGTTTGCAGTTTGTTCTTTATTGAACAGATTTTTGTGATGATAATAACAGAATTTGTCTAATCTAACGTAATGCGATGCAATTTAGATTAAAACGTGATTGACTGAGCAAACTAGAGAAGTAAATCGAGCTGAAAATACTTGTTTGCAGTGTAGCAAGCTCTCTGCCCTCTGATAAATAGAGAATATTTATGATTCATTTGAAACTACAAAAAGCACTTAGTGGAATATCCGTAGTTACAGAATAGCGAAAATTTGTATTTTCGCACGAACCTGTTGTTGAATCTGTATATATAATATCTTAGTACCGCAATAGAAAGAACGTGTTTTAAAAAAGATAAAAAATAAAACCACACAATCTACTTATTGAAAACTTCACACGTTCTTGTGCCAATATGACACAAAGAATTCACATAATTTCGTCACGTACCTATAAAGTATCTGATATCGAAATGACTGAAAATTTTCAGTTGATTTCCGGATACACGCGAATTACGCTAATTTTCACAATTCTGCAACGAAATAAATTATTGAAAATGAATGGATATAGGTACGTAATTTCCTTCGTACGATACAACGAATTAGCGGTCGTAACCTTGATAGACGATTAATCAATCAATATCCGGCGTTGTTGTTACTGTTATCAATTCTGGTATTCCAAGATTACCTATTATTTTACAAATTATCTATAAAATTGGCTAATCATGAAACAGTGTATGAAATTGAATTTGAGTAAACCTCTACGTTGTTCAATTATTGTGCTGGAAAAAAAATTGCGAGCATCTCTTGAATCTTTCAATATGCGTCGCAAAGCTTATGTCATCAACTGTGACATAAAAAGTAAGCAGAAGTGGTTCACATCCATTTCTTATGTAAGTCTGTCTCAAATTTCAAACGAAATATTAATTTTTTTCTATTCTTGTCCCAAAATCTCGAGCTGTTAGACTCTAGTGAAGTCTGACACTATTTTCTCAGAAGATGAGAGAAAGAGCGACTAGAGGTTAAACATTTGTACAAAGTGTACGAGTCAGCCTATGACAAAGATTGCTCTGCTTTTTTTGGCCTGGTGCCTATCTCCTCGATGAATTTTAGGATACGTGTATTCATCATTCGAGTCTATGTATCCGGGTGAAACGCAGGTTCCCAACTGTCTGCGCAATTTGCGATAAAAATAAACGCGGTTAGGTCATCCGGACGCGTTAATTTCGGAAAACAGTTTTCCGCAAACTATTCCTTTTTTTAGCCGTCGTTCATTCAGTATTTGGACTTCCAATTTCGACCTTGAGACGCTCTCGACTCACCAGGAGAAAGAGAAGAGGAGAATAAAGGTCCCTAGACCACGTGCAAAGGCGTGTCAAAGAGAGATTGATCTTCAGCTCCATCCTAGGGTAGAAAATACCTCGAAGTTAACCAAGAAAAAAAAGAGCTTGCAACCCTAGCAAGCGGTAGATCAGGACGCCGCATGCGAAGTTGATGAAAATTTCACGAGCTTTCACCCCATTCGCCGGATACTTACAGAAGTTTACACCTCTTCACCCTCCGCTTATTTTCATCCCTTCGATGAAACGACCCACCCTTCGATCGTTACTGGAACAAATGACGCTAAGCCTCGGTGCGTTTGTGAGTGAAATGAAAGGGAAAATGCTTTGAAAATATTTTGTCGAACTGACCAGTATTTTTATTCCTCTCGCCGCGGAAAATTCTCTAACGTAATTAAACTTGACGAACAAAAAGATCGTGATTACACGCCGAACGACACGTGAACGTGATTTTTTTTATCCATCTAATAAATTCTGAATCGTCAAACCGTTTCGTGCTCAACTGACCACCCTCGGAATCGAAAATGTCTGACCATCTACCCGGATAACTTACAAAAGGCTAAGGCTGCCAGGTGTACACGAATCAATGGTTATAAATACCTGAGTCTAAACGTCCACTTCGACAAATAAACGGGGTCCAATTTAAATTTCACGAAGCTCTAGGCAGGGTTGACGGTTTTATTATTATTATTATTATCCATTTCTTTGTGTTACGTGGAACACATTGTTTGATATCGAATCGAATAAACGATTCAACAACTTTTCGAATAAAGTGAAATCTGAAGAATGGACAATTTTAAGGGTTTCCAAAAACTCGTTTTTCTCACACCCGGTCGCAAAATGCCACTTTTCATACCTCTTGAGCCGGCGCAAAACGGAACTTTGCGTCCGCTTTAGGCGGGCGCAAAGCACTTTTCCGCCCGAGGGCCGAAAAGATCTGTTTTGCGCCCGCTCACTCGGTCTGAAAAGAGGCATTTTTGCAGATCAGGTACACTCGCCTTCGGCTCGTACTGCAAATTTCACACTCGAAAAATAGTGTTTTGCGCCCTTGATACACAATGTACTATTCCGCCTTTGTTCCTTTTTTTCATCTGGCTGGGGGCTGTTGTTAATTTATATACGTCACAGTTTTTCGTCGGACGTAACGTTTAAATTAAGGTCAAACATCAAAGTCGACAAGGTGGACAGTTTTCTAGTCGGTTATAATCAATGGCGTTCTTGGCAAAGAAATCAGTAGAAACTGGGGAATCTCCACTGTTCAATATCCACGATCGGAAGATCGTCAGGATTAGGACGCGTACCGACGTCTAGTCCAGGTACATGAAGTCTTTCGACTTGACAATTCCTCAAAGTACCAGAGAAAAAAGATGTGCGTTCTGAAATAATTTGAAGCTTGAGAAAATGACTCTGGGTCTTCTTCTTATTTTTCTTTTTACTCTTCGCGACGAGGATTTCGGAAGCCTGAAAAGGTATCGTTGAACGTAGACATAACAAAGAACGAGATCAGCCTCGTCTGAAAATAATGAATGGAGACGTTAAAGCTCACCTGAAATTCAACGCGGTACAATACTGGAAACTTTCTACGAAGCTCGCAGAGCTTTGGATAATGTGGGAGTTCCGTGGGTGCGTCTGGCAGCGCAGTTTTCATCCCGCCATTTTCGTCTGCTGCTAAAACATGACATAAAAAAGAAACAAGATAAAAGTACGAACATACATTTTTTTTTAAACGTTGGATAAAATTAAGCAGGTGCTGGGAGATAAAGACGAAGAAGGTCGAAGGAACGCACGATTTTCGCCGCACCCAGTTTTCGGGTGCAGAAATAAAAATACTGTGCCAAAAATTCCGGCTCCTCATACGTTTTTAGTCTCATCTCTTCTTCTGTTCACCCAATCACCGGATGTAGCAGAGGATTCGAATCAATCGTCCCACCGGAAAAATCGAGCCTTTGCTTCTCGACGGAGAATAGGATGAAAAAATATATCCCTCAATGAAAATGGAAGGAAAAAGTCTCGTTTATACTACACACGAAAAACAGTCTGATTTACTGCCGCGGTAGGTGCGCATCCCAGCGATATCAGACTTGGCAGACTGTTTCGTAGCGAAAGCTCGTTCTCGGCTGACTACACACGGTCGCATGAACGAGCGAAGCAGCAGGGACGTGATAAATTGTCCGCTAAAATGAATTGATTCGTATTGTTTATTACGTCAATTCATTTTTCTCTTCACCGCTTCGTCGCGAATGGGGAAATTAATCAAGACGCTATCGCAACGCGTGTATGTGGAATTCTGGAACCGAGAGGGATGCGTTAATGCGAGGATGCATTAGAGCCGCGTCATTCACAGACTCCAGTCTCCCGTGTGCGGCGTGTCATCAGCATCCGAGTGCATCGCAAAATTACGTAGAACACGGTCGCCTTACCTATTCGGCTAAATTGTGTACCATAATTCGAATAGAGATTAAAATTTCAAAACAGTCAAAACCACCGAAAGTCATTTTTGATACTTTTCAATGGTTTTCACATGATTTCAGAGAGAATTTTTTTTCTGTCTATGATGAACGAAATAAAATCTACCGGTGGACCGATTTTAGTTTTTCTGATTACAATACCAATAGCCGTAATTTTATCGAAAGAAATTTTAATCGGTTTGATACGAATGTAATTTTTCTCACACCCGGTCGCAAAATGCCACTTTTCATACCTCTTGAGCGGGCGTAAAACAGATCTTTTCGGCCCTCGGGCGCAAAGTGCCGTTTTGCGCCCGCTCACTCGGTCTGAAAAGAGGCATTTTTGCCGACCAGGTGCTGCGAAAAAAATCGTGTGCATCAGGAGCATAAGGCTATTTTGGCGAGTGTGATTGCAGCATACTCGCCTTCGGCTCGTGCTGCAAATTTCACACTCGAAAAATAGTTCTTTGCGCCCTTGATACACAATGTACTATTATTAATACATTTATTTCATGCACTTTGATCAGAGAAATTTATTTTCTGAAATATGTATTACAAATGTATTGCAAAATTTATTGAATAAAAGAGAAAAGAAAGAGAAACACAAATTGATTGGTTAAATATATACAAACTAAAATTGATTTTGTATCATTATTTATTACCTGCCGAGCTTACATGAGATTCGTGGATAATTTTAAGGGTCGCATAAATAAGTGATAAAAAAAACTGGAGCCAGAAGAAGCAGTAAGAGAGACTGATTATCCGTCCGCGCACTGCGGTACGTTGGATGTTACCAATTAAAACCACACCGGTGTCATAACGAGGTATAGCGAGGCGGACGACTGGAGAGGAAAAAAAAGTTATGTGCAGTGCTGTTTTTTTTTCTCTGCTTTTTTTACAGCTGCTAGAACCAGCTGTTAGTTTTTACTTCATATAAAGAAAAAGCTGTGAGACCGGTGGGAATTATTTCCACGTCCAATCACAGCGCGGAATGATATTTCAACGGTGCAGTGCTAATTGCCGGCTAGCTATTTTTCACGTGCTGATGTCATAGTTCAGTAATTATGGACGATGATCAGTAATTCGTTGCAAATATTTCACTGGATAAATTCTATTCGAATTCGAGTTGAAATTAATAAAAAAAAACGTTGTTTTTTGTTTCAGTTTCTGTAAAATTATGTTCGAAATTTTTTTTCATTTGCAATAATTGTTGGATTTTTTTTTTTTCAATGTAGTAGACAAACGAAACTTGTGAAATTTTTTTCATTTTATAGATAATAAAGATTGGAGAGCTACAGAAAGTAATTGAATTCTGACGTGATTTTTGATGTGAAAATCAACGTATTTTATTAATTAGAACGAGATGAAGTAACGGAAAATGGTAATATTATTCTGAATGGAAATGGAAATTGAGGTTCTGTTATTTTGTCGCTCTTAATTTATCCTCGTTGATTGTATTTTTAATCCCGGACTTCGAATGAGAGCTGAAAGTAATGAATTTGGCGCTTCCGTTTCCCTGTGCTACCCTCATTTATTTGGATCCGTTGTAATTAGCAGTAATTCAAATTTCTTTGAAATTTCAGAAAGGCTTCTTCCTGTATTGAATAATTGAGCTACTCCGAAATCCGGTCATTCAGAAGTAACCAGAGGTTCCTAATATCAAATCTTTTCTAAAAAGTGTTTCATTACCCTTGTAGTGTCACTGTCGCAAAAAGAACCTGACTTTTGAAACTGTTTATCTTCCAAATGGTCGGTGGCACGTGAATAACTACCAGAACGTTTTTTGTAGGAAATTTTATAAGCTTCAAATTTTGTAGAAGCCATTTTTCACCTAGGAGCCACTGGAAGTGAGATATGGACGAAAATAAAGTGAAAAAATTATCCTACACAATAATGAACAGATTTCATTATCAAATTGTAACTTTCATGTAGGAGCAGTAAAATTTCAATCCTAAACTTTGACCGAAACAATTTCAATATCGCAAGGACCTTGGGGCCTTACGGTAAATTCCGTTCTTTATTAGGGTTCCACCTCCGAAAAAAGGGAAAAGAATCGTTCTACCACAGCCTTCGATATTTCACGAGAAATTATTGCACACTTCCATATCCAGAAATTTGATATCCTTGGCCTACCCAAAACGATTCTAACCAATCGATTTCTCTCCCTGCAATAACCGTCCTTCCCCGTAATTTAGTTCGATGGTCAAGTTCAGGCGAATGGAAGCAATAAAGTATACATAAAAAAGTGCTGAATAGAATTGTCAGCCAGCTTTTCAAAATATTTCAGAATCCCACAGATCTTGATTGCAGGTTCAGAATTTCCGCTAATTCTAATATCCCTTCCGTGCCATTACGATATCGCAAAGAGCTTTCAAACACCCAAAGCTAAGTAAGTGGAGACTGCGCACTTTACCGACAGGATATTGCCTTCTGTCTCCCACAGCTGACGACTCACTGACTGCAGGCTGTTGCTGTAGGTAATTCTCCCAGCCCGTTTGAGCTTTCAGCTGGGTCAAAGGGCCAGAGAAAACAGTTCAACAAACGGACATCCGGACAGAGAGTGGAAGTGAGAGCTTTTCGTCCGAGGATGACATAAGCCGGGTTTTTGATACCCAGATTACTTTTTATATACGTTAATACCGTGCGATACGAATTAATTCGTTAAACCTCGGCTAAACTCAGAGAAGCTTTTTCGAGCTTCTAGTAGAGAAACGGTGAAGCATTCTTTGCAGTGAATTTTTAATCGCAGTAAAAGTTCAAGTCCCGTGCTTTCAATTTTGTGACCTTCAATGATTTTCTGTTTATTTCATGACGTGTGAAAAACTTGAAAGTTTTCAACAGCGCAGGGAGTGAACGAAAACTTTGTGCCGTTTCACCCTCGTTTTTTTTTTTTTGCCTCTTTGGACGATAGGGCGGAATAAAACAACGTCGAGTTATAACGACAAATAATTTCAACCAACTTTAGTCGTTAATTTCAGTTCTGTTTTCGGCAAAATAAACGCGGGGTTAAGAGTGTAAATCCAATGAAAAAAAAAACAACTTGCCATTTTCATAATATCCGAAAGCTCAAAAGCTTGATTTCGTATCGCAGTAATCGTATAACCGAAAGTTATAGCGCTTTGGGAAAAAACTCTCAACTAAGTTTCAGGTTCCTCAACAGAGTAAAAAATGTTTT
Source organism: Euura lappo (assembly GCA_018257835.1). Taxonomy (NCBI): domain Eukaryota; kingdom Metazoa; phylum Arthropoda; class Insecta; order Hymenoptera; family Tenthredinidae; genus Euura; species Euura lappo. Next base: position 83,644 of record JAEUYN010001249.1, on the reverse strand, counting down.
CCTCTAGAAAAAAATTCACTCTGATTTTTGTCCTCATTTGATGTTTTTCATTAGATTTTTTTTTTGTCACAGGATGAAGCAAAGCTTGTAAGGAGGTCGAGATATTTGCTGGTCCCCATTTGGATATCCATGATCGGTTTGTTTTCACGAACACGACACGTTCACTCTCACGTATTTTCTACAGACCATTCATAAACGTAATGCGTTCTACTTTTCTTGTAGAAAAACGAGAAAGCTCACGTTCCAGATTCGTTTTGGTAAACAGCTAGTCTCTCCGCGATATATCTTGCAAAGTGCAGCTGATTGTGGGACACAATCACACGAAAAATATGAGAACGGTAGAAATAACGATCTGGAATAAAAATTCATCCCGAAAGCTCAAAGTTTTGACACTAGATAAAAAATATGGGATAGAAACGAGATTTCAACCCCTGGGAGTCAACTCGACGCCTACTTTTGTTCTATCCCTCCTCTTTATTCGTAGAGTAATATACTTGAGCTTTTCTCTTGAAGTTGTCGTTCCCTATGTCCGTCACCTGGAATGCGAACGGTGGTATGTGCCATTGTAGTTACATATGTGATGCTTTTATATCCCTGTGTACGTGATTGCTATACGCGGTAACAGTATCGTAAAGCTTGGGGGAAATAAAAGCTAAGTGCTATTACGAGTCTCTGGTGGCAACGAAGAGGTCGAGGCTGGATTTTCAGAGACTAACCACATTCCGGACTTTTCCAAAATACTCTATCCGTGTTCCTGCACCTTCATCGTTCTACACTGAGAAAAGAGTTTCTTTATACCAAATGAACGCATTTGAACATCATTTGAAAATTTCGCGAAATATTCGTTAGCTGTTAAAGAATATCTTAACATGAAGTAAATATACATGTTGTTTCTACTACTGTGGAAATTCCGTAGTATTCGCAATGAATAAAGCATTCGGTTGAGAAAAAAATCACAGCATGTCTCCTCAAATACAGATTTATTAACATTTAACAAATCTTACACGACGGTTTGAGATTTGATATAAAACGTGCGTAGTAGTCTGTACGCTTGCCGCTAGAGGTGAGAGCGGCGCTGAATACTCTAGCTACACTCTCGCGAGTAAAAGCGCGCCAGTCAGAATACATTCACCGACGTGAGGCGCATCATTCTGAGCTCGAGGCGAACCCGTTCCTGGGCATTGTTTGGGCAGCATATTATAGGCATGCACTATTTTTCTCGGTGGAAATAGTGAAGACATTCCAACAGTCAGTTATGACGTTAAAAAAAAAATTGGGACATGACTTCTTAGTCAATACCTGATTGGTCTAAAAAAAAGATCATCATTCGTGGATAACTGCACTGATAGGAAAGCACAATTTATTAACTATTCATAGTTGAACTTCATGATCGTTCTGCTGAAACAACAGATGCGGTTTGAAGAGAAATACAAGATTTCTTAACTATTAAGAAATCTTTATTCGAGACAAAGAAATACACTCAAATGAATGATTCCTTAGCTATGACTAGATGTATATTTGCTTATATACAAATATACGATTCGTTAACATTGGCTGAATATACTGAACCCAAAAATACTTCCTGTTCCAAAGCCAGAACCCAAAACTTTATTTTAATCATAATTTTCTATAAGTCTTCAAATTTCTTCTCATATGGCAAGTTTTTATTTCTGAGCGAACGAGAAGTTTTAATCGATGGCCTACCCTGCATTTTCAGAGAATAAGAATTGTTCCAAGATGCAACCGTTGGCAAACGACTCGTGTAAAGTTTGTCGATGTAGCTGCTCGTTCCAACCAACGTTTGGTCGTATAATTTACGACCATTAAACGACCGAGGATATATATCTTTGTTTTATGGTAGCAGAGCCGAGATAAACATGACGCAATGAGCTTTTCGATTGAACAGTAAATAACGAAGGGATCTGCCCGGAGGCAGTGATGTGCATCCGCCACTAAATACAAACGCGTTATGCCCTCGAACATACTTCAGGGTACGCTGTTATTTCGCGGAAATTCCTGCATCGATTTTCAAATTCAATTACACACACTTGACGTTAGGCTTTTAACAGCCTCGCGAGATTCACTTCGTCATAACTCGAGTCGCAACTAAAACTTGAATTACTTTTGACTCAGGTTTTAGAGTTTTGAGCACTTCAAACTGTGTTGTCTACGTGTCTAAAGTTACTTAGAGAACAACTTGAATTATTACCATCGAGGTATGAGTCGGTTGATGGCTGAACAAATTTCTGAGACTCTTGATCTCGTTATTCTGACCAAATATTTTTCACTCTTTTATCCCTTCGGTCGGGAAAAAGATTTGCGATAAACCAGCCGTACCTTGTAAACATGAATCGCTTTGAATCAGCCATGGAGTAGAAAAAACAAGAGAATCGCCACAGGCACTCCCCACAGATGAGAGAACGAGATGGCTGACCTGACCATTGATTTACCACTGTCTGCTCGCTGCAGCGTTTGAGCACACTGACTCATTCCACTTGGCGTGTGGGTGTCTCGATGTCTAGCCTTGTGCTACATCATTGATGTCGTCTGATCTTGAAAATCGCGTCGTCGAAATTTTTCACCCTAGGCTCATCTCGCACCATTAAAAATATGGGTTTGTTCAAGAGGCTCACGTGTCAATATCTTCGGAACGGTTCTCTGGCTTCGAACCCTCCTCTCGTCTTCATAGCTTCTTTATCTTCTTCGGTGCAGATCCTATCTACACACTTCGGAACGTGGCTTCCGCACGTGCGGTAGGATTTCAAGAAGCCGATGAGGTCTGATAGCCTGACACGAATTGCGGGTATGACCTAGTTGGTAGACTCTGATTTTCTTTAAAAAAAAGTTTACCAGACTGGAGCCAGAGGCGCTTGAAACGTTTCTCTCAGTTTTATATCGCCTCACGTTCCGTGAACAGCAATTATAAAACGAGACGTGAATTCGCGTGTGATCAATTATAACGTGGAGTGGTTTATCGAGACTACTATATCATCGTCGAATGAACGACGGCGAAAAAAGCTTCGAGAAACTTGGTTTTTAGTACCTCTCACTCTGTGACTAGATTTATGGTCTCGTTTTCATGGACGATTCTTTTTTGCATACGTTTTGCGTTTCGAACAACACGCCGTGAACTATAAGGCGATGAAAAAGATACTAGATTCGATACAAAACAACTTATTAAAAATATGCCGGAAGTACCTTTTTTGGGACGGTAAAATAAGCTTGCAAACCAAAATTCAACAAAAAGTATCGAGAATTCTGAGACTTATTGAACTCGAAATTCTAATTTTGAGGGTAAAAAAGTCGTTGACTCTTTCTCGCATTCTCCTAATTGAATCAAAAAAAGCACGATATGGAAAACTGGAGTTTTTAAGAAAAAACTATAGACATTTATAACTGCTGACACAGAAAATCGGCAACTATTTGTGTCTGATACTGCTCCAATTTACTTTTGAAGATAATTCATAGAGATAACCGTCCCACGCGTAACTAGGTGCATAAAGATTTCGGTATAGATTCTAGTTCAATGTGTAGTTGAATATACGTCACGTCAGCCTCGTAAATCAGAACCCTGAAGTGATTTCAATCAGGGTGAATAGCTGCGCATGTAGGTATTAATCGTCGAATGTTGTTACGGTTAGTGCAACTAGGTCCATTATCCTGTGTTTGTTTAGCACGTGACCGTAATACGAACCCGTTTTCACGTTCTATAGCCACTCTGCTATTTGAGTCTTGAATTACTCTTGTTTGTCAGTTCCAGGAATTTGTCGTTGCAACGGTAAAAACAGAATTCAATGGTCCATTGAACTCGCCAGGATCTCCTCTACCGACTCGACGAGGATCGAATATATCGTAATCCTGTCAGGTGAGTGTCGATCCACTTTGACAATCAGACAAAACAGTAATTACCACGAATTCTGGAGAAGTCTGCAATGATTACCACGATTTAAACTCAATGTATCTACAGAAATTAGTCTAGCGTAACAAAAGGTGGTGACAGCGGTGTGATAAGCCGGGTGGAAATCGATTCATGAAAAGGTATCGAGAAACTCGTTGATACGAATGGAGGTATTTGCCGACTCTGGATAAAAGCATCGGCGATAGAAGTTCTTGAACAAGAAAAGGTGGAGGAAACCAGGGGAAGATGTCGAAAGTAGAGCTAATTCAATTACGGGATAATTACTGCGAATCACGAACTGAGCTTTCCACCCTCGTTCGTTTGTCTTCTGCATTATCTAAACGTGGAACTCTGAACCCGAGGGAAAATGCATTCAACGTTCCACAGCGAGGAGCAGAGAGAGACACTCGGTATTTCACCCCGTCGTGGTCGCAAAGACAATGATCCTTCGGGTTCCATTATGCTGCATTTCCGTACGGATAATATGTAGACTCGCGGGTTCACCCTCGCTCTGGCGACGACGTCGACGTCGACACCGCGGGGACGTGACGTGATATAATGAACGTAGCCTCGTAGACATGGGATTGCACACCGTCAATCTGTTAACGCAATTTAATGCTCACCGCAATTTATTGCGGTGTGACAAATCTCACGCTCCCTTTATACAAACGGGAACAATTTATTTCACCCCTACTCAACGAACCTTAAATAGCAAATATTCGTATACAATGACGATGAGCTTATGCAACAAATATACAAAAACTGTTGCAGTTATTGATTCTTATAGCTTTCGCTAGAAAGTCGAAAAACTTCTACAATTCGGAATATTTTTTGCTGAAATTCGGTGCGCGAACTGAGTTGACCGTCCCAAAGAATCGAGAGTGTCAAATTTCCGGAATTTTCACTTTTAGTCGAATTCCAGCTCAAATGACTCTTTTTGCCCTCAAAATCGAAATTCGGAAGTTAAATAACTCCTACAATTTTCAATACTTTTGGCTGAAATTTGTTCTGCTCACTCAGTTTATCGTTTCAAAAAATATATTTTGGCAGTTTTTTTATATCTTGCTCTGTGTCAAATCTGGAAAATTGGCGACTTCAAAATATTTTTTTCTGTTCCAGGCTCCACGCCATCTTTTTTTTTCCTCCATAGTCTTTTTATAATTCACCCGGAGAGGCAAGAATCTGAAAGTTCTGACTAATTGGAAAACGTTGAATTTTCGCACTTCCTCTACCGTCGCGATGAGTTACCCGGGTTTCATTGATCGGAAATCTGGGAATATCTGGGGGAAGACTCCATTTTTCTCTTTTTTGAAACGGGAGGTCGAATCTCGGGCAATTTTGTGTCGCAAAAAGCGATGTTAGTTGTCAGATTAATCTGTGGAATGAGAAGAGATAAGGGGCTAAACGGGATCGATTTTTTCCTGTCTGATTGACAGCGAGGAGTAAATCGAAGCGAGAGAATTTGTTGCGTAATTATTACGTATAGCATCGCGCATTGTTCCCTCATTCGAATTCTTAACGTCTACTTCACGTTTGAATTGATATAATTGTATATTGGATTAATGAGGAATGTCCGACTCTGGTTATTCGAGAGATAATCAGATTCGATTATTTCACAAGTTTGGGGGATTTTCAGGAAAGCAATTTGCGTATTCTTGCGCCAAATTATCAGATCGCGTGATTGAATATACAATCCAGCTTCTTATTTGCTTCAAACAATTCAAGCAATTGAATCGATAATATGAATAACGTATCGAAAAATGACAATCTGCAATTCAGATAACGAGATAAATACGCAGGATGGGATATGCGAACGGTTTGAGTGCAGAATTTGCGTTCACGCACCCGGAACAGTTGATATGATATGGAAATTGCCACCGGAAATTTTTAATCCGTGTATTCATCCTACCACGAATGAAATGAAAAGGGGGAAAACACGTTCCAACAATTCTGGGGAGAAATTTTTCCTCTTGCAAATGTTTCTGCACTCATATCCCCAATATCTCCCTCGTCCATTACCTTCGGACCATTTGCCAATTTGGTACCGATTAGAGGACGTATTGTTGAAACAAAATAGAGGCAGGAAAGTCACAGCTTGGTGATGATCAATGTAACCACGAACCCCAATCAGCCAAGGTTTCGTCGTCCCGCATAATGACACAAAATTTCGCGTCTAAAACTAAACCCAGAATTCCTGGGGTACTTCATGCAGAATTACTTCATCAGGATATCGTTCTAAAAATAAGAATAAAAAACAGAATAAAAATGATGGCGATATAATAATCCGAAAAGCAATAACGACGAAGGTTCGTACTCTAAATATTTTGTAAGAATGTGTTTAGCTCCGTGGATATAATAACATCGAGCAACCTATACTAGAACCTCGAGTCCACCGAAGCGTGGAATGGGGCTCCGAAGATTTATTCGAACGTGCCTAATATCCCCTACAATATTCAGACCTGAAGTCTACCAACCGAGGCTCGACGTCTGGCCAGACTCCGAGGCAGTATTTCTTCCTGATTTTTAAGGACGTTTTCAACATTTCTAAATCTTGTTTTTTCCGCTCTCATACTTCCAGCTCTCCAAAATCTCCGACCCGGATTTGAATTCTTAAACATTCATGAAAAAAAAAATATATATACCTATATACAGGGTGAGTTTTCTCCGACTCTGAACGAGGGAGGGGCTTATTACTGCCAATTGCTCCGCCCCTTGGCCAATCACAAGCTGTTATCAAAATCTAACCTTACATCAAGCCGTCCATACCTGGTCTGGTCGAGTAAGGTATTGATGATCGTCGAATGAAAACAATGAGCAGATTAGGACCTTCAACCCCTGTTTATTGATTACCAAGTATTTACTCTTGTAGCCTTATCTGAATCATTCGGACTCTGCTCTCTGAAACGTCAACTTAGATTTTGATAACAACTTGTGATTGGCCAAGGGGCGGAGCAATTGGCAGTAATAAGCCCCTCCCTCGTTCAGAGTCGGAGAAAACTCACCCTGTATATATAATGGTCATGCTGTCAAAAGAAAAACTCTCTCGCAATAAAACTGCCACTTCATATATTCGAATTAGCGATATCGAAAAAACACTCAAAGCTATTTTATCCCAATACCTTCGGCTTCAGAGGCGTCAGTCTGATTGAAGACATCCGTTGGAGGGCTACCAACTGCAACTGTGTCAAGGCGCTGCGCTCGTCTCGGGCGACTTCCTGACCCCCAATTCAAAGTCAGCCATTGTATAAATACTCTGGACAGTTAATGACCTGTGAAGCGTTTTCGTTGCCATCGTGAGGCGATTTGAAATTGATCCGAAGTTGAATATTAAGAGAAATCAAAGGAGGTTGTAGAAATTCTCATAGTTTCATCGAGGGTCTTGAATACGTCAAAAGTCGGTCGTTTAATGTCCAGATTTTTATGATGAAGGGTATTCCCTCATCTTCTCATTCCTTGAACAGATGACAGTGAATAAATTGGATTTAAAGTAAAGGCTCGAGCATTTTCCCCGACGTTGAGCTGCGAAACGACACGACGCCTGCAACGTGGAAGGAATAAATTTTTCGATTGTTATTCCTCTGGGAAAACCAGCAATCATCAAAGTCCTTCCAAAACTCCTTTCACAACTCTTGGGGCTATGAAGAACGAGTAGTAACTCCTCAAACAAAGGGTTTTCTCCGGGATCCCTGAGGACCCGAAGGGTTGAGCTCAGACGAAACCCCAGAATGCTATTCGAGGAGGCGGAATTCGTTACCTTCTTGGAAAATAACCGAATTTCACAGTTCCAGAAATTCAGAACCAAAAACCGTCAAAATCGGAGTAGGAATAGTTTATATCAAATATTGAAGTGCAAAGCGAAAAAAATGCGTGTTCTTCATCTTCAAGATACAATAACTTCATGATGAACCTGGTGAACAAATATTTTTCGATTAGAGTGAAATTCGGATAATGATACAACGTGGCCAACGTTTTTATTGTGGTCTTTCACAGCTGGCTGTTCTTCAGTGGCATCTGGTATCCGCAATTTTCAAGATAACTTGAAATTGTTAATTTTCCTCAATTGTTCACAAAGTTATTGTATTTTGAAGGTAAAGTACGACTCTCATCTACCAAAATTGGCTAAACTTCAATATCTTATCCAGCTGATGCAACAAAGTTTGGAATAAGTACTGAAAAACGGATCCATTGAACATAAGAAGAAGTAACAGAACAACAAAAACAAGAACAAGATGAGAAAAGAAATCAACAAGAATGAGAAGGAGATTAGAGGAAGACAAGACAAAAGAGAACAAGAATCTAAAAAAAAGCAGAAGAAAAAGAAGAAGAAGAAGAAAAAGCAGGAGAAGAACAACAACAAGAACAAGAAGAACAAGGAGAAGAAGAAGAATCAAGGACAAAGCGAAGTTTAGGTAAGAAACAACAATGACCAAAGGTTGCCTTTTCCCATTGTCTCGCGACGATCCCTGTGACCTTATTTGCGAAGAGATCCGTCTCAATTTTTGCGTTTAGAATTTTTTTTCCTCCATTTAATTTCAGCCGTCGAAGACCGGATCAACATTTCTGCGTTTTTCAACCGGTCGCCCTGACTGATCCAAAGAACTGTGCAGCTCCCACTTATTTCTCGTTTGACTCGAGACTCTTTGATCAACTTTATCAAAGGATTCTTCAGGCTGACGATGAGATCCAGAGTCGAATAAAAATCCTCCTAATCAGCGCCACATCTTATATATCCTTTTAATCCGTGTTATCTGATCCTCCTTCCTCGTCATTGGATTAAATCAATCAACCGATCTCGAGGAATCGAACTGCCTGGAATATATCCGGCGAAAAACGGTACCGCGAATCGTTCGACACAAGCACCACACCCTCAACCCTAAGCCATCGTTAGACTCAAAGACTCGCTGCTTGACTGTGGAACTGCTCGAGGTCTGCATAAATCTGCTCAATTATTCATAGGTTTCGTGAGGTTGGGTCTCGAGTCTCGAGTCGGTTCGTGTTGGTGGCCCGAGACGACGAGATCGTTTTCCAAACTTCGTTAAAATCGTTCGGCCTCAATTATTTAAGGGTGGAAAATTAATGGGTTGGAGTGTAATTACGACGTTTCTGGCTTTTTCCTGAATCAATGAAGGGAACCTTAATCTTCGATGGCTTTAACACAAAGTGTGGGTAGAGTAATTCCGTTGGTTTCATTTCAGAGTAAATTGGGGAATATTCAATCAGCAATCGGTGGCTTTTTGGGTAACGAAGTCCGACTGGAGGATCAGAATGGATCAGAATCGAAAAGCTTTAGAGAAATTCGACCATTCGGTAGAGTAGGGTTGAGACCGTCCGAAAATCTTTTTGGTTCACTAAACCCGAACTCTGTAATCCCTGTCAAAGGTCAGTCTGATCCCAAAATCGAGACATCCGATCACCAGGCTTTTTATTTGCTCTGATTATTCCGAAATCCGAGAAGAAAGCCTCCTGCAGGAGTGAAAATTTAAAGCTTGAATTTTCCATATCAACTGCGGACTATCAATTAGCGTTCATCCCACCTTTTCTTACAATTTTTTATAATCGTATTTTTAGGTGAAATGAAAGTCACGTGACCTCGATATGATTTACACTTGGAATTTTCAAACGCTATTTTCTCAGCCAAAACACATTCGATAGATGTGAAATTGATATCAGTGACGTAGAAAAACTGAATGAAGGGCCTGCCAATCGTGGATTTTCGAATATCGAAAGACATAATCAGAATTTTGTGTAACAATATTGTTCTGTAACCCAAGGAGGTGCTGCCCCTCGTGGAGAGAGGCAGCACTTCCTTAGATTACAGAACAATATTGTTAAATAACTGTTATTACGTCTCGATTTTCGAAAATCCACGATTGGCAGGCCCATCATTAAGTTTTTCTACGTCACTGATATCAATTTCACGTCAATCGAATGTGTTTTGGCTGAGAAAATAGCGTTTGAAAATGCCAAGTGTAAGTCATATCGAGGTCACGTGACTTTCATTTAACCTTAAAGTCATTATTGTTTCTCGTTTAAAAAAAAAAAAAAGTGGGTTTTACAGAAATCGTGACGAATTATTTCCAGATCAAATTTGGGATCAAAAGTTTCTTGTCCACTATTTGGGAGATTGAATTTTTTACTCAATCGCTGATTTTAGATTGTTTCAGAAAATTCTTTTGCCATTTTTTGCGCCGAATATTACTTTTGTTTCTCGTCAATTTTCATCACAAATTTGTTTTGTCGACGTTCAATTATTTTCGTTTGCATAGTAATCAGCTTTTCAGCCCATCCAGTTGATGACAGGAACAATCTTTTTTTTTTATAATAATAATGGTTTCGATCAAGGAGGGTTTCATTTTTTTTCCTCTAATTTCTCTTATATTGAAGAAATAAACTGAATCATATCTCCCAGGACTCTGTGAAATTGTCAAATAATACGACAAAAATTGACTAAAAAAATATCCAAAAAACACAAACTCAACAGAATTTTGTCCTCCAGAATAATGAAAATGAAAATCATTTGAGACACACAAAAAAAGCTACAAAAATAATTAGGAAAAACGTTTGCAGATTTTTTTTTTTAAATTAACGGTGGAATTTTGATCCTTATTTTGACTAAATCTGTACACAGATATGTTTTAGCATAGGTGACGTCATAACTCTGTTATTTTCAATGTACTTCATACAAGCTTTAATTTTTTTCTCGAAAAAGAAGGAAATAAGACCCAATTATTCTTTTTATTTTTTTTTAACGTCGTTGAGAAAAAAGAGGATCTGGAACGAAATATTCTTCACGTTTATTATTCCGCGTCGGATTTCGGATCCGGATAATCTACGATCTCATTTCAGGTTCGACGGTGAATAATAGATTTGCCAATTCTCGGCTTGCGGCATGGCAGGAAAATTATACGTGCCATAAGAACTGGATGGGGTATAACCGCAGTAATCAAAGAAGGGCGAGGGTCGACGAAGCGCCAAATCTCTCACAAAACCTGCGTCAATTAATTATTGATCTTATCCAGTCGATTTGAATTTGCTTTAGCTCAGAAACCGTAGGGGTGCGGGTTCTAGACTCTGACGAAAAGAGGAAAATCACGTGGCCATATTGCGCATCGGGTGAGAATGTATCGTCGACATGTTGGAAAAAGCGATTTCACCGATCACGTGGCGCCCCGTGTGACCAAGACGTCCTTTCATGCAGCCCTCGTGACCCGGGAGTCACGGTGTGCTCGAATTCGCCCCGGGGCAAAGTTGGGAAGCCGCAGAGGCTGCAGAGGCAGGGGCTTTAACTTTTTCAGATAAAATTCCAGCCACCCCCCTGAGCTCTAGGTCCGCTAGGATATCGCCATGTACCTACGAGTTTTCACCGAAAAGCTTTTCCGTGTCTGTCCCTGCATCCTATTTCTGAATCCTCGGACTTTTCGGATAGCACGAAGCGAATTTCGAGGCTGAAAATCACCTTCTATCTCCTACTGAGCGATTGATCGATTGGTTCATTGATTATGAGTCAATTTTTCAAGCTCCCAGGATTTTAGTTCAGCCAAAATCCTGAAATAGGTTCAAAGTTAGACTTTAAAACAAATAGCACTGACTTGGACGGATTTGGGTGGAAAAAGCTTCTGCAATGATTTTAGCAACGCTCTAAAAAATTTATAGGTTTCTTCAAACTGTTATATTAAAAAAAAAAAAGCTCACACAATATTATTGCACATAATTCTTGGTAATCCTGTTCTGCTAGAATTTTTTCGTGAATCTTAATGAACACGAAAAAAAATCACATGAATAAATTTGGTTTTCTAATTCCGAGGCCGAAACACAACATTTTTGTATTCATTCTGTAGACCTTTGAAACCGGAAATTGACGCACACATCTCATTCCTAGGATATTCTGTAATACCTAAAAATGTGTGAATTTGAGTTTCAATGAAAGTAAATCGTACCACATGAGTTTTTATAGCAGTTTTGATGACACGTTTTTTTTCGTGGTCATTACATCGTAAGAACAAAGGGCTTCGTATTCAAGTTGAACAAGGAACTAAAATTTGCTGAGGAAGCAAGAAAAAAAATTGGTTTGGATCTTCTAGTAGAAAAAATGAGCCGAAAACTTTTTTCGGTTATTGAAAATTCTATTCAAACGAGAAAGCAAAATCTTCTGACTAGAAAAAAATTGATTCGGTTCTTCTAGTCAAGAAATTAACCCAAAAACTTTTTTCCAGTTATCGAAATTCTATTCAAACAAATTTTTGCTGTTCATTTTTTCCATATACTGCAGAATAATTATGGAAATTGACATTCAATCATTATTGGAGCTTTATCTGTGAAGTAAGAAATGTTCCACCTTTGCCAGACACGTGGAATGATGATACGCATATTCGCGTACTTTTTGTGAGCTAATGCCGTGCCAAAGACATATCTATAAATTCAGAGTGCGAATGTGATAACATTGGACTACAGGGGGTCTTCTTTTACCGCATCCCCTCGACACAGATAAAATTCTCGTAATAAAAGCTACACGAGTATGAACACAAGACATACGTCTGACATTTGGACCACAGCTTCTTTCCAAAAACCGTAAAATTCCATCTTTATAATACAAAATTTCTCCTCTCTTGATTTACTCTGAAAACTTTTTTCCCTGCGATGAATTTGGGATCGTGTATCTCAATTCGAAATCGAAATAGGAGTCTGCAGGGGTTAATATCAAACGTGGAGTTTATCACGACCAACTTGGGGTCAAACAAACAAAAACTTTTGGCCACAGTGTCACCGGAGCTACCCGGAAGTCGAATAAGCAACGAGAAAAGAGAGTCGCTAAAGAAAGTAGGAAGTATGTTACGGCGACGTTGCGGCGCCCTTTTGCCAATGAATCTCGTTCTGCCCCAACCTTTGAGATCCGTTTCTCTTCCTTTTACATCTACGTTCTGCTTCCAGCCTGGACCCAAGACTCTGTCTTATAATGCCGGCCCTTCCGCACGGCTTTAGACGTAGCTTCCTGAAAACTTTCGTTTACATCCCCTGTCAAATTTAAATCCCTGGATTCCAAAGACCTCCGCGAGGTTATTTGTCTTGTCCCTGTAATAGTGACCAGAAGTTTTTTTTCCATGACCTTCGAATCAGAATTTGGGTTTCTTCGTTTCGAAATTGACTGTTTTTTGTGACGGGGCTTTTTCTGAACTTACGAGATCAAATGTCGACATTCATTTTTCAGTTTATTTCAGGACAGTTTCCAGAATTAGATTCTAGAATTTCACATTCGCATGAATGTTCCAGAACTTGGAAATTTCAACAGAACTTCGCGATTCGAGTGTTTTCGGAGCGATTTGAGGAAAAAAATTTTTTATTCGCCTTTTTGTTGTTTCGCTGGGTTGGCTAATGGCATAAGGACGAATCATTTTTTTTTTGCTTATTTATTGTCAAAATGGTGAAAAGTTTTGTTTTTCTGATGTTTTCGGTCCATTTTGTGCAAAGGTTCTGGAAATGCATAAATGAATTGAAATTAAGGTTTTTTAAACATTACTGGAAAATATCGTAATTTTTGGCGGATAGGACCTTTTGCGCTTAAGTTTTTTATTTTCTAGTTTCAATGGATCTATGCGTGTTTCACGTTTCTAAAGCGAGTACAACGAAAAAAAATTTTTGTTCGCCCTTTTGCCACCAAAATCGCATTTTTGGCGCTTACGACCTTTTGCCATTAGACACGCGATATGTTATATGTGATATGTTAATCACTGTAATCTTTGTTATCTTTTGGAATTTTCCCATAGTAATTAAGCGCATTTTTGTCATCATTTTATAAAAGAAAAAATTTCAACAGGGTTGAGAAGGAAATCCTTATAGTGGATTATTGAAAAAGGGGTTGAAGTGTCAGTTCGGTATTCTATACCTTGAAGGTGTGTATCGCCTAATATTGGCTGCAGAAACTGCAGGAACTCCGCAAATGCAGTAAAAACGAAATAACATTCTGCACAAAGACAGCTGATCCTCTACAAAGCATATAAACATAGAACAAATGTACAGAGGTCCTGTTTCTTGTCAGATTTTTTACTTTCGTCTTTGAAACGACCTCCTCGGATCATCGTATTAAACCTGTAACGACGTTCTAAAACCAGAGGTAATAAAAAAAATGCAACTTCATGAATACAAGTCCCAATGCTGCAGTTGCAACAACGAACACTGAAATAGAATAAAATCTCAGAATCGTGGAAAAACCTCGCGAAAATAAAGTCATCCTGTATTTTCCTACATTATATAGATAAGAAATGAAAAGTTGAATAAACTCAGTGTCTTTTTTCTCTTTTACAAATTATAAAATCAGTAAGAAGAATCCAATCTAAAAAATTATAGCATCTTCTGGCATCTGAAGGTTCTAATTTTTCTTCGACGCATTCACTGCAATCTAAAAATGCAAATTATTACACAATAGAGAATTTTGTGTTCACGAAGATCCAATAATCGTTGAAAATTCGGTGTTGATTTTGCATTGATTGAATAAAATAAAGAAAAATTTGCGTTTCAAATGAACTAAATGTTGCAATGAACAGAAATCCTAGTCTCTTCCCTCAATATCCCTGGAAAACTCCCTAAAAGATAATCTCCCATCAATTCTTCCCCTTTCACAATCTCGCCTTTATAGGAAAACCTATTGATTGCAGGGTTATCATGCTTCTTCCCTTCTCCGCATCATCAAAATCCCGATTGAAGAGCCTTAGATCTTGGTTCATCCAATATTACGAAGAAGCCTCAAGTCTCACAGACTACCCTTAGGGAGGAGTTAGTAGCTAGAGTCTCCCCCGATAAACTTCGTTCGTAAATCCAGTTTTCCTTCACCAAGTTTAAAACTAGGTAGCTGTACCGGGTGAAATCTCTGAAAGATAGACCGCCGCCAACCGTCACACCATCTCGACCGCAATCCTTCGCGGTAAATAATTACCATTTATTCTGCTGTTTCAGTCCTTACCGCAAGTTGGAACTGATAGGCGGATAAACGACGCCGGAAAGACCGCAACTCCAATTCTGTGGTCTTCGCATTCAGGTTTATACCCACGGGGCTGATTTCCCCTAAGTCTTAAGTATCCCAAAACGATTTTCCACTGTCCCTCTTTCGACTGACCTCAAACTCATCAAAAGCGACTCTAAATGAAATGATTCATAGATTTTGGTAACATGTCTCGTGGAAAAAGTGATCCATTATATGCTCCTGCAATGAGACTTTTCGAAACGAAGAGACTATCACCAAGGTAGCTGCGAAGGATTTTCCGCGCTCAAACTCTCATCGCAGACCATTAATTATTTCTTTCATGGCACGTGCTACATCTCAGATTGAGCTTTCTAGTCTAGCTTCTAAGTAATTCTAAGACTTTCGATCATTTTTTTTCACGAAAATTCAGAAATGGATTTTTTTTTGGTATAGCCATTGGGAAGAAGAAGAACCTGACCTCCCTGGTGGAAATAATTCTACGTATTTGTACGTCCATTTCTACGTGGTTCTACATTAATTGGAACATGTGAATAGTTTTTCATAGATTTTTTCGTAGATAATAGTATTTTTTCGTAGATAATTATCTACGAAAAAATACGAATTTCTACGAGTTTCTACAGGAAATTTCGTAGTTTTTTTTTCAGGGATTTTCGTAAATTGTCGTAGAATAAAGTAAGAATGTCAATTTTGGAATTCACCTGGATTTCACACCTGTATATTAATTAAGGTTCATGTTTATGGAAATATTTGAAAAAAAAAAAAAAAAAACGACCCCGAAAGAGGTTCGAACCCAGCCCATTTGGAACGGGCCACCCATCCAAGTACTGACCGCGACGAATTGTGCTTAACTTTGCTCATCCCTATGTGTTCGGTCTTCGACCCGCTCCAACTCTTCCTTCTGACGTATATCCCATTTATCAACAATCGAACGTCAATGAGATGTATGGAACATGCATGAATATGCGAGAGACTGAAATTTCTTATTTTACTGTCGAAAATTGTAGAATTTCGTAATATTTTACGCCGTTTTACGTAATTTAGCTTTTACTGGTCTTGCAGCATTCAAAATTCTCTAAAGATCGAAAAATCGTATAAGATAGTAATTTTCCGAATAGATTTTCAGTATTCTACGAAAAAAATTACGACATTCATTACATTTTTTTGGGGATCCGAATTTTCTTAGTTTTTCGTAAAAAGGCGTAGAAGAGCATAGAAACACGTAAAAATTCCTACTATTCTACGAAAATTTACGAAATTTTATGACAATTTTTCAGAAGTTCGTATTCTGTTATTTGTCCATAGAAAATCGTAAAAAATCGTGAAAATTCTTACTATTTTACGAAATGTTATGACGATTTCGTAGGCCTTTTTTCATTTTCGTATATTTTCATGAAAAATCGTAGAAAATCGTCAAAAATCCTAGAAATTCGTAAAAACTCTAACTATTTTACGAAAGTTTATGAAATTCATTTTACACTTTTCATTAATTGAAAGTTCCTTTTTCGTTCGTAATTTTTCGTGTTAAGTCGTAGAAATTTCGTAGAAATTCTTAGTTCTTCGTAAAATCTCGTAATTTTTCGTAGAACTTCGTATCTATCCGAACAAAGTTGTATGATTTTCTACACATTTCTACAATTTTCTACAAATTTTCTACGATTTTCTACGAGAAACTACAAATTTATACAAATTCATACGATTTTCTACGAATTCTGGTTTCGTAGTTTCTCGTGGAAATTCGTAGTTTTTTCGTAGAAATTATTTTCACCAGGGCTAACTTACCTAACTTGACCTATGTACCAGCATGATTGAAAGAATTTCCTGAAGTAATTTTGTGATTGTACCCTATTTTATATTTGCGAACTAAAGTGTCTTCTTTGCAAAAAAAAAAAGTTTCAATCTCCCCTCGAACGAAAAACTTTATTATATATATATATATATATATATTTGACGTCATTGACAATAAAGCGAGAACGTAGGTACCCATCGATCGCAATTAGGGTTGACGAGGTGGAGTTCTCCGTTGTTAGGCGAAGCAAACAGTCGACAAAGCACCAGAGGACCTTTGACCTTTGTCCGTTATTGGGGTGTGGATTCGCGTTTTCTCGAAAATGATGAAATTGCGTTTAAATTAAACACGTCACACGTACCGGTGAGAAGTCCTCCATATGGCTTCTGTTCCGGACGTGTGACGAGAGTTTGTTTGAGGCGGGGGTTCAAAGCTGGAAAATCGTTGTGTACAAAAATAAGCAAAATGGCGGAGGTGGTTTTTTCCGGTTGATTTAACTACCAAGAGAAAAATTGTCTGCAGGCATGAAAACTTTTGTCATTTTATTCGCATTTAAATTCCGATGGCTGTTAAATCGCAAATGACAAGAAAGAAAATTTACAGAGAATCGCAGAGCGAGAGAAAAATCGAAAAAAATTAGCCGAGGAATTTTCTTCTTTATGTTATAACGCGGGAAATGTTTCATTGGTTTTATTACCAACGACTTTACCACGAGTTTGTTAAGATAGCAGACATAGTTTCCACGAACCATTACGATTTACGGTTATTTCTCCCGACGCCATTTTCCGACTCACACAAGAAAAAAAAAACGACTCGTTATCTGTTCCGAATATTTTTTTCACTCTCAACAATCACGAGCTGAGATCGCCTGGTTTTCCCGAGAAGAATACAAAAAAATGTTTCAAAATTTAGAGTGATAATTTATTCTCGAGCCAAAATAATTATTCACATAATTTATTCAACATTTTTTCTGATAGATATGCGAAAATTTTTCGCTTATTTTGCAAAATGCAAATTGAATATCTCCCTCGAGCCTGCGCTGCACTCTGGGGGACTCGATGTTCTTCAATCTCCCCCGTTTTTTTTTCAACCTCACGTTCAGAGACGGTGAAACACAATTTTACTGATATCCTACGAGCATACGTGCAAAGCGTAAAAGAAACGAGGGTGAAGACGGCTAAAAGTACACGGCGGAAAATTCACTCAAACTTTTACATTGATTTTTTATACACATTTCACTGTTCAATAAACACAGCAACATTTTTCATTCCGAGTCTAAAAAGTGTCAAAATCACCATAAGATTTGAATACATTTTCTGGAAGACGCAATTGTTTTTGCTTTTTACACTGAAAATTGAAGAAAAATTAAAGATAGGAATGAGATGAAGAAAAATCTCTTTAAAATCGTGGTCCCATTAAGTAACGTAATTAAAGCTCCGCGGTGTACCGAGAATTTTCCCAAGAGGTCGATAAGTTCCGGTTCTGGATGGATGGTCGGACTTGAGCCTCGACGCCGTGATACCCTTAACACGATAGCGTTTCTTATTTTCTTTTTTTTTCACATTTCTTTCCCTACATTTCCACCCATTTCCCAGAGCTCATTGGTCTCCGTCAGTTTTTTTTTCACGCAATTTGTATCATTCAAGAACATAATCCAAAAGTACGATTTCTGTGCCACATACACAATAACGAAAGTAGAAAAAAATGTCTAGATGAAAAAACGCCATTTTTCATTCGCTTTTTCTCTAAGGTCTGAAGCTATTCTCTCGAGGATTTTCGTACATCGTAATCTATTCGATACAAAGAGATCCTCGTCCACTTGCGAGACCCGAACCACTGGACAAGAAGGAGCTTCATACAGTAATGCCCCTCAATAGTCAACCCCTCAATAGTCCATACCCCTCAATAGTCAACGAATTTCCCCTCTCGAGACCCCGAAATAGGCCAGCGAAGTTCTCCTTCCATAGTCCCGATTCCCCTGAGACCCTGTTCAGTGGCGCCTCTTAGAGCATGCGCACAACTGAGTTTCTCAGCAGACGAACATACATATGGCAGTTACAAACCTCCAAAAATGATAACATAACCTGCACAACGAAATCAAACTGAGACATGTGATACATAACCTCAATGATCTTACCGTCAGTGGCGCATGCGCGGCCTACTAGACTGTGTGTGTGTGTGAATTCCGTCTATTTGGGTGGGGATGCGGACTATTGCGGGGTTTGAAGGTCCCGAAGAGTTGACTATTGAGGGGCATTACTGTACTTCTATAACCGCACGGAAGAGCCATCGATTTTCCTCTTCGGAAGTTGTGTACAGGGATACAGGGAAACCCGATAGAGGTCGAGGGCAATCTAGGATTATTATAGGACAATTTTTACGACTTGTCTTGAGAGGGTGACGCGGGTACTACGCCGATTGCCATCGACACCGAAGGGGGAGAATTTCGAACACAATTTTATGGATTTCGATTCCATTCATACGGCTTAGGGCTTTTCCTCTTTTTTCTTCATGGAAAGTCCTTCAAAATCTCATTGCTTGATAAAATGAATCTTTAATGTTATCGTCGAGTTTCATAGCCGACTGAAAGCTCTGAGAAATTATAAAGTGAAACAGAATGGGGAAAAGTTGGACAAAGCCCTTCGGGTCCTCGTGAATTCTAATAGACTTGTTATCGGACTTTCGGAAGGTCAGAATTTTAAGAATTTTGTGATGGAGTGAATGAAGAAGAAGTAGTCTTTATTTTTCAAATTTAATCAAATCCAATTTTCCAGAGAGGAAAACGAAATCTTTCAAATTCTCGGGATCTACATTACCCACTCACATCAGACAAGGTCCCATTTCACCTTCTGTGATTTGAGTGAAAGCTTTCTCGGCTCTTTTTTCATTCAACCTCCATGAGAAGGAAAACTTCAAAGTGGAACTCTATAAAACACGACGGTAGAGGATATACACGATCCAAAATCCACCGCGCCCTTGAATTTCTTATTCTTCTTCCAATCCGCTTTTCCTTACCCTGGAAGTAGGTAATGTCCCCTTTTCCCTTTTTCTTTCAGAATTACTCGAATTCGATTTGTCCTACGTCGCTGAAGGACATCCCTACTTCCACAACCATCAAACAAATCCGAATTTCAAATCTTACCATCGATAATCAGAATAATTGGGTTCACCAGTTTCCTTTTTTTTTGCGAACACTAATTTAGGAGCTCATAATGTCAATCGAATAAAATCATACCGTTAAGATACCAAATGTTATAAACTCAAATTTGAAATAAATCCCTTATAACTTATGACGTCATTGTTCAGTACAACAAGCCCAATAATACGCTAAGTTATTCAAATATGGCGCCAAAATCCGCGCCGTTGCGATAAAGTTTTGCCATGGAAACGATAATTTGAAAAAATTAGGTTCCAAAGATAATTAATCAAGTTGCGTGAAAGAGCTGATTTTTCTAATCTTTCTCGAAAAAGTACGAAGCAGGGTTTCACGTTGCTAATTGTTTCGGGTAAAATGGCTGATAAATCTTGACCCGGACAATTAATCGATTCCACACGTTGTGTTCTGGCCACCGTGCAGACGTGAGGCATAGATCTTGGTCAGAATTTCAGGAAAGACCCTAATTTGTCAGTGCCAAAAATAGTGGCTCTTCGCGTGTTCGCTTATACCTACCTATTTACCTCAAACTGAGGATAGCTTGACCTCCAATAGTACATATAACAATGTATACATAGACCGTGGAAATTAGCTAGCGGTCATCTGCACGCGCGTGTTAATGACCTTATGGATTTCAATTACTGAGCAAGGAGAAAACTATCTTGCAGATTTTCTGTGTTAAAAAATAGTATATTGTGTAACCAGTGTGAAAAGTCGCAGATATCCGTTGCAAAGTTCGATTTCCTAAGCCTGTCTAAGTTGCAGAAAATAAAGCCCTAGTTTGGAAAGTGAAAGTGAAGCTTTCCGCACTGTTTGGAAATGAGGCACTTTACACACGCTGGACAGGCTTCGAAAATCATAGTTTCCAAGCAGGTGTTAAAAAAGCTGTTTTCTGCTTGTCTCTAGAAACTGGCCACGCTGCTTTAACGACACTCTGTGGCTGGCCATTTTCAAGAGACAAGCACTGTACCCACACTGTTGTCTACTAGACAAAAACCGCTGACATCGATTTTCCTTTGTGTGGATTGGAAAATAATTTTATGCGAAGCTTGCAGCTTTGCAGTATCGTGATGTGCGGCATTGTGGGTGGTTATATCGGCTTTCAAGAAAGGTAATTCGAGTGATAATCTGAATAGTGAAATCAGATCAGCAGCAGAGCTGAGACCCCGATCGACACTTGATATCCGAGGGATTGATCACGTTTCTGGGAAAGCGCTGGCAATGCCGAGGGACGTTATTTGGAGTAATTTATACCACGATTTCAAGTGGATTTGGTATAAGATGATCCGCAGTATCAACTTCTTCCTCGTAGATCACAAGTCCAGCCAAAAACAAGTGGAAATGAATTCGGTGGACGAGTTTCTAGCTCAGATGAGATAAAGATCATTGGAAAAAAAACTAAAAGAAGACAGAGACGGAATGGAGACAAAAAATTTACAAGCAGATCATTTTTCAAAGTTTCTGGAACAGAATTTTCGCCATCATCCAGAAACCGGAAGAGAGAATGGATTGAAAATTTCATCCAGATGCCAGGTAGAATTCTGAATAAAAATCAGTAGCTACCTCAAGTTTGTATTTTTTATTTCTTTTCTCGTCTGTCAAGAATTGATGAGAAAAAAAAGGACGAAGAAGAAAAATGTGATAATAACTCGGAAGACTTGCGAGATGAGGAGACGAGATGTTTTCCTCTTTAAGGAGGATAAAATTCGTTCTTCCCTGAATGAAACGTTCCTCTGACGCTGGTTCACTGCGTGGGTTGTAAATTGGTTGGGAGCAGGGGGGCTTAGGGGGGTCCTTCGCTTCTCTGGCTTGCTTTAGAAACTTGAACTCGACTTTGAAAAGGGCTCATTATTGAGGCGCCCTTACAATACACCGAGTAATCCCAAGATAAATACACGCTTTTTTTACAACTAAAATCTAAAATAACCTGAAGTCCCACGGAAAAGAAACACTGAGGCAACTTTCATTCAAGCCATTCAATTTTCAATGAAAAAAACTGTATACAGTTATTCACCTTCAATTTATTGAAAATTTATTAAGGTGCACGTAGGGAGTCCGGGGTGAAACGGTTTTTACCAATTATCTACTAACAGTTCAGAATTTCGGATAAAACATGATTATTTCTCAATATTTCACGAGCTTTAATGACACGTTATTCCAACGAGTTATTTCCCCCTCGGTTATGTCTGACCAATGTATGTTTTTCCTCTGGAATCCTCTTCACTTTTGCAAAAGCTTGACTTTATGACACATTGTGCATTTATATGATACATATATCATATGTAGGTCAAATATCAATCTCCTTCATAATAATTCGCATGACTTTCAAGCTTGGAGTCTTGCCTCTTCAAACATTTTGGGGCCTCCTTCAACAGCCTTTCAAGTCTCATGACTTGCTTTTTCAACTTTTTTTCATTATATTCTTCCATTTCATCAAATCACGGTGTACAGCAACCGAAGTGGCTAACCGTCTGCCAACGAGGTTCCATATCGTCGAGAACCAGGTAATAAGTTTAGTGCAGGAGGATGGAGTCAGAGTTCCGATACCCAGTAAACTTTTCTCGTTGGTTGATGGGTGGGTTGTGCAGGACCGAATGTAGGACATCGATTCTGGTACACAGAGCTATGGACAACCTCGGCAGAATCAGTTTGCTAGTGGAAATAGAAATATTGCAGAGTAAACAATCGGACGTCGATCTTCGATGCCGTCATTTTTACTAGGTCTCATTTTATTTCCCTCCATAGTGTACCTCGCTTCGTATTTGCTCCGACAATTCTTTTCTATTTCTGTTTCAATAGTCGAAGAGAATAGACACACGTACTGCTGTTCAAACAGAAGAATCCTTTCCTCCTCTTCCGCGTTCTGGTCGAATCCATTTCGCGGATATTCGTTATTTGGGAACGAAAGACGATCCTGAATGTGAATTAGGGATGAGCACTCGAGTCGAACTTCGAGGTATAATCGCGGAAATCAATTTTCTACCACTTTTCACGGCGCCCCGCGAAACACCGGAAGTCGAAACGCGGTTATGAAATATTCACTGGAAAATTGGATAAATCCTACGTTATATAGGGGCTGGGGTTAAACTCAGCGTCGACGTTGCGCCTCGGGAAAACTACGACCTGCACTTTTTATCCTCAAATCCAGTAATCCTCGTATAACTTTTCCTCGGGACCTATACCACCTCCCAAGTAATGAATGGTGCAATAGTTACGTAATATGACGCGAGCGAGTCGTGGGTAAGGATTTAGTCTGATAGAAAACTTCTCATGGACGTTTATTGCATGAAGAAAATGATGAGGGGCTCAAATTTTCTGTAATATGTAAGAAAGCGAGATCTATGAATCTGTTATATTGGAAATTGTAGAGAATATGAGGATATACAGGAATTTTAGTTGGAAAACGTTGGAAAACTGGAGTTTTTAGTGTGGAAAATCGGAAAATGTCAAAGTTTTCTGGTCGCTTGCGTTGCGAAAAATGACAATTTTCATTTTCACACTTGCAGAGAATCTTGAGAAGGAAATTTTCACGTAGATAATGATGAAGAACTGAGTATATCTCTTGGAAAATGTGAAAACATATAAATTTTGAGGTTAATGACGTTGAAAGGGGGGATTTCAGGAATAAATTTCACGTCTACACTGCTGAAAAATGGGAGTTCGAATGAAAACCAGTCGAAAATGTGAATAGCAAAATTTTCTTCGGAATATTCGCAGCAGAAGATTCAAAGTTCTGAAGAATTGCAATGAAAATTTCGAAAGACAAAAGTTTTGATGTACGAATACAGAAATTTTTACGTAGAAAAGATCCAAAAACGGAATTTCTGTGTGAAAAATCTGCAAGCACAAAATATTTCAAGTATTTTCGAGTCTGTATATTCATTACAAAATTTCACATCCGAATTAATAGTCAAATAAAATGTTGAAATCAAGAAAAATTTACGATAAACAAGTTGAACAATAAAAGTTTCCATGTAAAAACCGTTTAAAACAGAAGTTTTTAACATTTTCACTTGAAAAACATTCTGAACTGGAAATCTATGATTTCAAAAATTGCAGTGAAAAATATTTGCAAAAATAAATATGGAACCCATTTCGTGTGACACATGTGAATTAAATTCCGTTAGTTTGATTAAATTATCAGTCGTATTTTCTCTAGCCACTCAGTCAGGTCTTCAGACAAGGGTTGAATCCCTTAAGAAAAGTCATTTAAGGTACAACTGTGTATCCCAACGTGTACGAACCTCATCAAAGAAGAAAAAAAATGCATAAATTTGAATAATTCAATTCCCCAAATGAATTATTATCACTATTATGACCACTGCACAGAAAGTTTGAGGAATTTTCCTCTTGGAATCCAACCGATTTTCACAAACAAGGGAAAATTCCTCTGCAAGGTAAGTCAGATGCTGAAAGCTTAAGTTTGTAGGTTTAAGCGTTCAGCCAGTTCAACACGTCCTCGCCACTGGGGCCTGTACAATAATTTATAGCGGATCGTCCATCATCGTTTCTGTTAAGAATCGACTTAGGATAATAGCCGAAGCGATGAAGCGCTGGTATCCGACTAGAATAAATATTTACAACGTTCCAGAATTTGTACACGACTGTGTATGTTCACACAAAATCCATAAGACATTCGTCACTCGTCGCGCAAAACACGGAACGGCGGAAAGCTCTGAAGCAATTAATTCCAATTGTACGTGGCCTTTGGATTCTGATTGAGAACTTGCGGCAGTTGACTTCAAGTAAAAATGAAGAGCGTAAAAAGCTCAATTCCAGCATTGGAGAAAAAATACAAGCTCCCTCCTAGGCAAACTTGAAAAATGCCGTCTTTGCCGTTTTGTTCATAAATGTTTAGTAATTAAATGGATTTTTCACCAACAAGACTTCAATAGAATCGAATTTCCTTTCCACCATTATTTTCCTTATTGCAAGAACGGAAAGATTCATGTACTTATGAGTCCCATTATTCGCTTCGAGAACGATTTTAGGCGCGAGAACCACGTGGGGTGAAGTACTTTAAAAGTAAGAAAAATAAGTTCATACTTCTAGGGTTAACGAAGAAGAAGCATGGATACTGACTTGTGAAAATGATGGGGACTCTAAGGAGTTCGAATCGATGTGGTTTTGGAATATATGTATACTATACGTGCTAAGTTGAGCTCATAAAACTTTTCACGACCGAGGTTCACTCCCACAGGGAGTTCTTGAAAACGTCGAACCGGATATCCGGTCGCGTCATTGTGGCGTGGTAGAAAGTCCTCGCAAGGCTATATCGACGAAGTGACTGAGTCGTTCTATATCCGAAAGAAAATCTTGCGGAGGATACCTTATACGGAATGAGGTAGAAGGGTTTCTTCATGCCCGGGTCTGTTTTATGTGGGGAAAAAAAGAAAACCTCCGGGGGAGCAGATTGTTGATTGTATCGACCAGAACGCAGCGACGTATCCGTCGATGTGAGCCGAGACAATCTGCAAATACTCTAAAATAAGTTTTTCTTTTTTCTAAAGATAAAACAAAAATTAGAGAAACTATATTAAGAAAAAGAAGAAGAAAATTGGAAGTGTCTCTGTGCAACCGGATTTTCTATAATTAGTGGAAGACCTGGGTGAAGCTTCTTGTACCTACGCCTAGACTCTATGAATGAAAATCCCAGGCACAGATTTTGTACGAGTTCCAACAAATTCTTTCAAACGTAATACCCGAAAACTGTCAACATTTTATTTATAAACCACCCAAGTTCCTTGGCCCCCCACAGATCTCGGAATTATAGAGCGAATATTTATCATCGTCACAGAGTGACCGATCGCTGGACTCTCCGAATTAGCTCATTGCCAATACTATTTCGAAACTAAGCATCACTACACCCAATCAAACTTTGTATTGACCGTTCTTTTTTTGGCCTCTGGTCTCGGAGTTCACAATTTTAGGATTTCAAATCCGCCATTTTGGATTTAGAAACTCGGCTGCATCGTTTCAAAGACTGAAGAAATGTCATGCTTGACACTTTGAATCAATAGAAATAAAGACCTTCTTTCAATATTGAATCTTAGTCATGTTCAATTGTTTGAATTTCTCCTCTGAGCCAATTTCGGGGCCATTTCTGACCACAAGGAGTGTGTTTCTTATTCTTGAGACAAGTTGATTTGTTATCCATGTTTAATTTTGGAACGATGACCTCAGATCCGTGATCAGTGAGCGAAAAGACCCTGAGGTATCAATATTGTTGGAGATCGTGGGATCCGATGCCAATAAAAACGGTCCAAATGAATGAAGCCATAGGCCATAACCTACACATGGAGTCTTGAAGGTTATATTTAGCCTATGAAGTGGGTGAATGCCTGTAGAACGAGATTTATTTATCTAATGCATTCCTCCGATTATAGGGGTGCTTAAATCGTTGGAACGATTGAAGAAATCGGTTGCGGTAGTGCAGCTGAAGTGGCGGGGGGGGGCGGGGGTACAAGAGCGCCATAATAGCTGGAAGCCCAAAAAGTATGAAAAGTACAAAAGTCTACCGCATGGCCGTGCACAAGAGAAGCAAACAAGATCGTAAATCAAAAAGTTGAAAGCTCCATAAAGTCGTTGAAGAAAAAAAAATTCTTTTCCGTAGTGCCTAGCGCCACGGTGCAGACTTGATGGTATAAATTTTATTGCGTATTCATACATCACACGTGGACCACATCTTAGACATTTATGGAACAAAAAAAAGGTTCAACTATGTGATAATTTTACATAAAATCTTGTCCGTAGGTATCGCGTGTACGTTGGTTTTTGACATTCATTGGATATTAGCGAATTTGCTGTATTACTGTGCCCAAGGACACAGCTTCCAGCTTTCTCGCTCGTCCCCCTCGACATCGACACGTCAGTTATCCTCGTGTCTCACCAAAGTTTACGTGCTTACGAACTTCCGGTCTAATCGGCCATGAAATATCTTGTTTTCCATGTATTTATTAGCACGCTTTACACCCTCGTTCGCTTTTATCTCGACTCTACCCGTCCTCCTGAACCTAAAACACCTGCAGGATAAATCTCAAGCGCATATAGAATCACAAGGAGCAGCAGCGAGAGAATGGAATTATCATTACTTTTAAGGCTGTATCTTCTGAACGGTCAATCCTACGCAAAAAAGTAATAGCACCTTTTTTGTGGGAAATCTAAAAAGCTTTAAAGTTGATTATATCAATTTTTTGCGTAGGAGTAGTCGGAACTGAGATATCGACAGAAATGTAAAAAAAAAAAACTGTATTGCTTGCAGCACCGAGAGAATGGAATTATCATTACGTTTAACGCTGTATCTTTCTAACGGTCAATCCTACGTAAAAAAGTAAGAGACCCTTTTTTGTAGAGAATTTAACAAACTTTAAATTTAATATTATTATTTTTTTACGTAGGAGCAACTGGAACTGAGATATCTACAGAAATGTAAAAAGAATTTATTCAGTAAGACAGCCAAGGGGTTAAAATAGTTGAGATTGCTAATGACACACATTTTTTTATTCAACAAAAAATATAAAAGCGATAAGCAAATGAAGAATCTCATACCAAATGATTTTCAATCTCGAAAATTCAGAACCGAGAGGGCTTATCTTATCCAGCTATAATTAGGTTTGCCGGCAGTCCGCAGCGTCGAGACTCGAGACTTTGCAGACCGAAAGAGTTTCGCAAAGTACAATATGAGAAACGAGGAGTCACATATACGTATAAGAGATCGATAACCGGTTTGAAAGAAATTAATAAAGTGTACGATTCAGCCATTGTAAAGAGAAAGAGGGTAGAGTCTATGTGGTACAGAGTCAGAACTTTTTCAAGTTCTTATCGGTAAAAGTTTAACCTCAGCTTTTTAGTTCGTCTCGTCTAAAGGAATGGAATGGAGCTTCAGAGACCGTGGCGAACCGCCGATTGCTCTTAGTGGCTCTTAGGAGCTTTTAGGAGCTGAGTAAGGCTCTGCTGAACGAAGAGAGAAATTTAATAATAATTGTTGGTACGATAGAAAAAAAGGAAAGCACACTTTCTAAAACAGAGAGTCTCACGTAGCTGGTACTCGACACGTTTTCGTGGTCCGGAAAAATGTCAAAATCGTCAATCATACGAAAAATGAAGGGAAACTGTGCAGCTATATGGAATTAATTTTCTACTATGTATGGAAAAGATTAATTCAGTATAGTTTTACAAATTTGAATTTTGTAGTTTTTTCATTTTTTTCAGTCATTTGTTTTTCCGAAATTGCTGAGCCTCGCGGAATTAAGGGTCTAAAGTGAAACGTGACGAACCAATTCCGTCGCGGAATTAGCGGTTGAGAGCATAGCCGATAAAAAAAAATGTGCAAAAAAAGAGCCGCGGAATGGCGACCCTCATTAATTATTACGAGCTCAGGTGTGTCGTTGAGCGTTTATCGGGCAATTTAAAGGGATCGAGGAAATGGAGCAAGAAAAAAACTATGGTTTCTGACGAGGGTTGACAAAGACAGAAATGAAATAAGAATCTTTTTTTCAATCTCTTGACGATTAAACTTCCACAAATGGTACAATTTTGTCCTTATTTTTGTGTGGTATTTGTGTACGAAATTCTATTTCAATTCTAGAAGAGTAGTATTGATATTTGCGGAAAAAGTTAGGTCAGCCATTAGGTACGTAACTCGCACGTTCATTTGCGCATTATGTAATCCGAGGTATCCGCGACCCTAAACCCAGAGGCTTCGTGTGAATACGAAAACAGTGGGGAAATATTCGTGTCACGTTTCAGAAACTCACGAAACAACTGTAACCGAATTCTCAGGATGAAAATAAAAACGAACTCTCCTCGATCTACAGTAGGCGCAAAGTTACTTGAGTAATAAACATATCGAGAAGCCATGAATTGACAAAATCTCAGTCCATCAAACTCGACGAGGAAGTAGACAAAAAATCGTCCAACACCCACGAAGAAATTTACTTTTGAATAGGGAAAACTATCTAGGCCCCTTCTAGAGCCTGTTTATTAGGGATTGGAAGTCAATTTCTACATGGAAAGTGAGGAAATGTAAAAAATGTATTTCAATTATCACCAGCAGTTCTAGTCCTGAAAATTATAAATTATCGATTAAAAAATGGTCAAGCTTTCACGAAGTACGATTAGAAGAAAAAAAATCAACAAATCAGAGTCCCAAGAGAAAAAAGTCCGTTTGATTTTTGTGTTAATTGAACATTTCTATCGATTGATATGACAAATATGTGTGATTCTAAGATCCAATATAGTATAGCTTTTGCATTTTTCTACTACATAAAAATGGTAAAATTGGCAAAAAAAAAAAAGTTGAGATGAACCTTCTGGAAGATCTATTTCGTTTTCTCATCGTATGATGAAACCTCAAGGCTTGAAAAGTACAAATCCTGCGATGTAATTAGAATCATGTAATTACTTTGGTACTTTGATCAATATGTAATTTTTGAAGAGACTTTTTCTTTAATGAATATCGGAATACATTAGTGAGCATAAATATTTGCTCAGTGTTATTACACTCCTACGTTTTCGTTACAGCTGAATGGACCGGTTGAACCAGATTCGTTTGTAAAACCAACAACCAGAGAGCATATAGCCCCCTGCGAAACCCATGAAACAGTAAATAGCAGTAGAATGGGTCTCTGCCGCTGGCACACAAGCCAAATTCCCATCAAATATTTTTTACCCTTGTTATATCCGTACACGGAGAGACTTTTCCTAGCAAAGAGTCCAATAATCGCTAGTAATTTCCGGACAACCCTGCATTTCTTCCAATATTTCCTACCGCAATAGAGAAAGCTGATATCTTGACTACAATGTTTTACTATTGAGAAGTGCGGTAAGTAGTAAGCGGGTATTAGAAATCGTCATACGTAAATAGTACAAATGAAAGTAGCAAGAAATGACATCTGTATTAATAAGTGATGCCAAAGAAAATTGAATAATATATAAAAGAAGCTAATACATTTTTCGTAAATTCTTAGAAAGTTTCCTATCTGAATAGGAGTGTGCAGCAGATGTGATACATCTTGTACCGATTCCAACCAAACGTAATGCGAGTTCAAACTTGTCTTGCGAAGATTACCAGCGAGAATAATAAAAATTCGTTGCCGGTTATGCCCTACTAGATCCGATCTCAGCCGAGCATCGAAGCGTAGCTGGCGCGACTCACGTGCTCTAAACGTGTTCACTGCTCAGAGCTATTCGCTATAGAGATTTTCGTTTCGTCAAGCTGTCGATAGGTGGCTACAGGCGGCTCGGACCATTCTCGCTAGTGGTCGAAATGATCTCCGTGTGGCATATAAGGACCAGCGCGAGCCGTACGTATATGTAAACGTATCTGCGATGCGTCAGACTTGCGAGCGTGTAATTGTAAGTTAGGTTAAGGTTAAGGTTAGGTTAAGGTTAAGGATAGGACTTTAAGAGGTAAAATGCGACACTGAGGGTAAAATAATGATAAGGCGGTATCTGTAGACGAGTGAATGAAAGTTTGTAACATCTGTAGGTAAACTAGAGCACCAAATTGTCAGCCAAATATTTTATTTTTTCAATTTCGTGCATTATTCTTCCTACAGTGAATTGTAAAAGTTGCAAAAATAACATCATATTTTCCAACGCTGTATAGTAATTCTCTTGTCGCGGCGATCACGATTTTACTATACTAACTTGGAAGTAGTTCCTCTTCATTCTGAGTACAAGTGTGAGATTTGTTCGACTTATTACCATTGGAAATAGTAACTCCGTCGGCGCTTATTTTACTATCTTCGCTGGTAAAGTTCACAACACTTTCGGGATATAGGTCAAGCCTCTGTGTTTCTTTTCCTATCAAAACTAGTACTTTTGATGATTACTACAAGGCCTAGTAATTCTTACTAAAATGCAGGGTTGTCCGTGAGTTAATAAAAGATTTAGTGAATTCTGGTGGGAATTTTAAGAAACTTTACTAGGAAAAGTCTCTCCGTGTACGATCTGGGTCATAGCTGGTCTTGGAGTGTAGCTGATCCACATTTTGTCCGTACACGAACTGAATCCCGATTTTCCGATTTTTTTGGGGAAAAAAAACTTCTCCGTTTCAACGTCGCGGCATAAACCAGTCGACACTCCACTTTTTGCAGAACGGTTACGCGACGCGTAGCTAAGGTTTTTCGCAGAATTGATTCATCCAGAGATTTGCGAGTCGGGATTAGCAAACATCCGCGTAAATCCTCTCGTTAGATTTAACTCTATTTCATTCCTCGGCGATCCTCGCTGTGTACTGGAAGCTTACTGCCATTTTGTAGGGAGCGATTAACGACCGAACATCATCAAACATACCTGCTACTCCGTGTCGAATCCTCCTCGCCCATCTGGGTATTCAGATTAAAACAACATTCGCTAGTCTAGTTTTAAAGACCTCTGAAAACAAACAATCACTCGTCTAGCCGGGACCATTCAATATCAATTAAACATATCATCACTGATGAATAAACAGATTTATGTCCACACTGAGCCCCGAATTGAGAGAAGGAAAGAAATGAATCTCGGGTAGTAAAACAGCTGTAGGCGCTGTGAGGCCACCCTTCGATTTTTACGATCACACTTCTCTCACTCTTATATACCAGTAATTGGAATAAGTGCTCGAGACGCGAACGGATATTGATTAATCAATATCTCGTAACTGGGGTACTCGATTTTAGCCGCACAGATATCATCACCCGCTTCGAAACGGAAGGAAGCATAATTATCGGACAATTTTTCGTGATCAATATCTGATGGTCAAAAGCATTCTGTAGGTACTTCTCACAGAATTCAACAAGCATTGCATCACATATTCATGACCATTTCGCACTTTACGACCCCTTCCATAGGCTTTCATCGGATTTCATGACCGTTACACGCGTGAATCTCGAACCATTGTACAGACATTTCATAGAAGTTTGTACCATTTGATACCATTTTATAGACAACTGTCCAAACTGTTTCAGAAGTTGATCTTGACTCCCTTGTCAAGTATCACGTCGATTTGACACCAGCACTGCAAGGGATCGCAAGTAATTTTGCTGAATGCTGTGTGATTTCATATCGTATCTTTGCCTCATACAGAGTCATTTCTTACCATGACTTCACCTGATAGCAACTGATTTTTAATGATTTCCAGGGATGCTAGAGAAAACCTAGAAATCAGGGAGAAGTTGGGCAATTCTTTATTCTATCAGAGAAAAGGAGAACAATTTTCCTGACTAGTTGGTCGAGGTTCACTTATGTCAGACCTTTCCACTTGCATCGAGGAATTTCAAGCTCCCACGAAACGTTCACGTGCTAAATCTACCAGGTCGATAATAATCTTCTGTTTGATTGATGGATAGCTTATTTGAAAATCTAAACTCATATGATACGCTGAAATATATTGACGTAGTGGATGCCGCAATCTAGTATGTCACACTTTGCGAAACGAGCTTATACAGACTGTAGCGCGATCTTCCCGCGATATTTCTTCATCATATTTTTCCTGCTGCTATTTCATGTCAAAGATGAGAAATTCTACTGTTCTATATTGCCTCGTTGAGATTGATGGAGGGAATAAAGTTGTTTGGATCAGGTGGTCATAGCGTCTTTCACACCAGCAACAGAACTGTATAACAATAGGAAGGTGTCGAGTGAGGTGGTTTGCGGAGAATTGAGGAAACGGATATAGTAGAAGTGGGATACTGGGATACACGACTCAACCATCCGTTTCCACAGACCTTCAGGACCCTCCATTCTCCGCTCCTACTGTCACTCCTGTTTCCTTCAGT
The DNA here is from genome assembly GCA_018257835.1 of Euura lappo. Classification (NCBI taxonomy): domain Eukaryota; kingdom Metazoa; phylum Arthropoda; class Insecta; order Hymenoptera; family Tenthredinidae; genus Euura; species Euura lappo. The sequence goes on along the minus strand of JAEUYN010001249.1, from coordinate 51,073 downwards.
TTCCGTAGGCCGTAGTGATTAGGGCAAACCATTAATCCGCAAAACAAAGTTCCCCGCAGTTACTCCTCGACCTGTTACTATAATTCACTGCAATTAGCCCTTACAATTGAGGTCATCCACGGTACCTACGGACATCTTTAATTCTGATTTGCAGCTTATGTTTCTTCTCATAATACTTTTTTCAGTGAGGTATCATCGAGTATCATTACACACTTATTTGTTAGCAAATTAATCAAACAAACAGAGTGGAAAGTGACGATTAGTTACAGTCTCTAGCCTCAACCGATTAAGTTAGAATTTTCGATGAGAAAAATTTTCTAGTAAAGGTCGGGAATCGAACCCAGGTCTTCCGCTTTCTAGTCGGAGACTTACTCCACGAGACCACCAGTATTCTTGAGTTGAGTACTTCGTTACTGTGAAAAATTCCGTCTTAACGTTCGTAAATGAGGTGAACAAGAACGTAATTCCCTTTTCCGCTGGTGTTATTTTCGCTTCATTTGAACGAAAGAAATGACCAGACGTAATATGACATCGTCGAGGGCGGTGATAGTGAGAGTATTTATATTTATCATCCTGTGACGCTTATAGTCTTGAGGGGCTGGAATGGAAATAGAAAGAAAGAAGCAAAAAAATGTATGAGAAAAGCGGTTCTTTTCATGTAGCATATGACAAATTGTAGAAAAAGAAAAGCAGTTGCGAATTTATAAGATCGTTTGGGATATAAAAGTAAATGCCAAAGTGCATTTTTACGGACAGAAAACATCGTCGTTCGTATACGTGTATATAATACTCCCCTTTGTTTCGCCTACGCGTTTAAAACTGCTGAAATATGGATTTTAGAAAGATTTATTTACGCGTGGGCGGGGAACTAGCGTGTGGGTAGATTCACGCCGTCGTAATTCAACGATTCAATGTTACACATCGTGTTTCTCAACGGATCTTATTCTTCTTGTTCTTCTTTTATTACACATTCAACCATTTCTCATACTCGATAGCACGTACCGAAACCTACAAATCGATTTCACAATTCGCGAATTTCTTTGATCCATAAACAGTTTCGTATCCTGAAAGCACAGCTTTTTCGTTCATTTATTTATGGGATGGAATATCACTACGAATTCTATGAATCGATTTCTGAACGTTAAATTATTTCACAAAAGAAGCTAATAAAATACCCAAAAGAGAAATTGAAGATTCAAAATTTATTGATTTCAGAAGTACCAATTTTTTTGTGTGTCAGAAAAAGACAAGTGAAGCGACAAAAAAATCACGTTTTCGGATTATTCCACACATAAGTTCTAAAATATGATTCCGAAACCTGATGTTCGTCTATTCTAGAAGGCTTTCAGTCTAATATACATCATGAATCAATTGGATCGTCCAAAAACAAATCGACGTTTTGGTTTCATTAATTTTTGTTCATCGAAACTTAATTCACGGGATTAATTGTCCTAATAAAATACCACCTAAATTCCAGTCCTCTTTAGCGTCCGCAAACAACTATTATACCCACATGTATACATAGCGAATTTGTATCGCTCGTTAAGAGCATGCTACAGTCATTTTTTTACTCTTCTTTACCGACCTTACCCGGTTTTCACTTGTTTTCACTGATAGCAAAGCCTACGCGTCACGAGCGCGGAAAAGGAACCAAGAGTGCAATTCTAGATGGAATTCCGAAGATATACATCGGAAAACTTCTTTGTTTCATGCAACAATGAAGACGTATTCTTTTAAACTGCACAAAATGGTAATTGTCGATGTCAAGCGGTGGTCGCGGCCATGATTGTGAGTTTCGCCCGCTTGACATCGACAATTACCATTTTGTGCAGTTTAAAAGAATACGTCTTCATTGTTGCATGAAACAAAGAAGTTTTCCGATGTATATCTTCGGAATTCCATCTAGAATTGCACTCTTGGTTCCTTTTCCGCGCTCGTGACGCGTAGGCTTTGCTATCAGTGAAAACAAGTGAAAACTGGGTAAGGTCGGTAAAGAAGAGTAAAAAAATGACTGTAGCATGCTCCGTTAATTGCTAAAAGCTCGACTTGAGTGTGTGTCGCCCAGGCCATAACTCAGAGAACCTTATTTCAACGTTTGACGTCACAGGCCTCAGGCCTATTCCTGCGTGCGTCAGAAAACCTGAGTACCTTTAATTCTTCGCTATCAGAAGTTAGGTTAGGTTGGTTTACTTACAGGGTGAATTCCTGACGATGGAACAGTCTGAAGTCGGCTAGAATCAAGAAAGACAAGCTTTTAGACAGTTCCGAACCGCAATCCAAGTGTCTGGAGGCTCATTACTCGATTCTAGCCAACTTCAGGGTCTTCCATCGTTAGGAATTCACCCTGCATGAAGCACTACACGAAAGCACCCTGTACAGTTATTGAAATGGAATTTATTTTCGAGTAAAAATATACTCGAGACATTCGACATCGATTTTTATCCAACTCGACCGTTGGCTTCCTTCCCCTTCCCCTTTTCCTCATCCTCTTCCTTCCTTGCTGAAAATTACTGTGCATCACCTGTCGGGTAAAGAAGGTATCTGTCACGCCACAGACTCGATTCTACCGCCTACCTGCTACTCCCATAAACTATTGATCACTCCGTTTCAATTTTAGGCAGGGCACCGCAGGTTACAGTCTTGTTGACACACAGAAAACCACGTCTCACATTCTCCTCATTCCCAGCGCTCTTGACGGCGAACATCCATTAAAGTCACCTCAGAAAAACTGTGGAAGTCATTTTGTTTCCTTTTTTTCGAACTACTTCATGAAAGTGAAGAGTGTTTATGCCACTGTGTCAATAGTCTGTGATTATTGGAGTCTATGGTGCGACTATTTGATAAATTGTTCAAAAATATCCACCAGTTTTTCAGACAGTCAGACATCTTTAGTCCCAGAAGACAGAAATGCCTGGCTCGGACTTTTAAGCCTGTATCTTTCAAACGATTGACCTTACGCGATATACTATGGAAGCCTTTTTTGTAGAGAATTTGATGATCTTCAAACTTGGTTTCAGTCATTTTTCACCTGGGAGCAACCGCAAGAGAGATATGGGCGAGAAACTATAAACCAAATTTGTAAAAATTTCATATTTTTTGTGGAATGCTTCATTTTTCTGACTGAAATAGTACAAGACCCTCTTTTCCACTTTGTCATTAAACACACGTCGCGAGCAGAAGTGTGAAAATCTCAAATTGATCCGTTGAGTGGTTCGTCGTGGGAAGCGTTTCCTGTCAACCGATCAAAAACATACTTTACACTCAATAACTGTGGGGCCAATGTATATTTGGAAAATCTGAGTATTTTTGGAGTAGAAGTCGCAGTATATAATGTAGACGACTTAAATTCCAGAAGCTCAGGACATCAACCTGAGAGCTCTGGGTAGCTATAGCCTTTTCAGATATCAGTTTCCCACCAGATTAAAGTTCTGATCAGTTTTTAATAACCTCTAGTTATCAGAGGCATTCGCAATATCAAACTCAAGTGTGATCTTGAATCCTTCTGACAAGTAGGACAGAAGCATCATGGATTCTGTCTAAACTTCTAAAACGTTTTCATGCCTCGATAAATTCGGAACGTCGAAGTGTAGTTCCATCTAGGGAGGCTTCCTTCGCTCAATTTATAATTCATCCTATCATAGAATATTCACAGTCACTTCAATTTTACTCCGGAACATTTCGTTTACTTTAACCCCATGAGCTTTTATCCCATTTGGGAAATGGGAAACTATAACATGAGGCGACTGTAGTGATAAATATTCAGTACAAAATACACCAGAGATGTCGCTAATCACGTCTCATTGGACTCGTGCAGAATGATCGCAGCTAATTAAGTGGAAAAAAAAATGCTATACATCTTCAGGACTTCTAGGATTTCAAACGCAGTTTTACATAGCTTCTTTCTCACCGTAATTGGTAAAATTTTCCAGCCATGTCTTTTTTTGTGTCTTAATTTCGTTGAAATATATTCAACTTCTCAACTGCCACCGTTCAGCAAAAATCTAGCGTGCGAAATGAGTGGAAAGAATTTTTTTTCAAACGGCACCTTCTACTTCTCAGGAATCGTATAATGAGGAAAAAGAGATTTGCAGCATTCGTGGATCCGCTTATCCACTGCCTTCTGGTGCGGTAATGAGCACGAATTTTCAGAAAATGGCAGGTAATTAGCCTTTTTGAACATGATTCGTGTGCCTTTGAAGATGAGAAGAATTGAGAAGGAAGTTAACAAATTATCTTCGTGACAAAATTTGAAAAACCAATGAACATGACCATCGCGAATATTTTCAGAAAATTCTAAATGTGGCCAATCCGTCATGCGACTGCAAATAGGATCATCGATAGTATATTGATGTTCTCTTTACAATTCGAAGAAAGTGTCAGATCACTTCGAAAAAAATTGAATCCACCCGAAAAAAAATTCTCTGAATAATACATCAGGGTCTGCAGATGAGTGAAGAGATCCGGAAACTCGGCGTACCGGAAGCAGTCGTTTCATCACCTAGGAGGTAGATTTTCCTAACGGGGTGCGGAAATCCCGAGGATGATGGTTGCAGGGTGGATTATGGCCGGTCGACATGCTTTCGGAATTTCTAAAGCTGACCTACGGGAAGCATACGGTCGAAATCCTGCGTTCGATAATTAAATTCCTCCCCGGTTTCACCTTGGTGCAAATGGCCGGAATTCAATGATTAAATTCCATCTGACTTTTATCTTCAGAGAAGCTCAGACTCGTCAATTTCAATAAACAAATTATTCACTTTTTCAATCCAGTTCTACTACGCTATCAAGAAATGCTCCTGAATGAATACCAAGCGGTTAAGAAAAGCTCCGGCCCGGCAGAGCCGGCGCAGCTGCAATGGAATAAAATTGAATGAATAATCCACTTTTTTTAGCTCCCTTAATTGCCAGGTGCAGAGGTGCTATTTATTTCCCGCACGTTTAAATGTATTTCGGTACGTGCAGACTAACGTAACGATGCACTTGGACAAACTGCATACTGCAAAGTATCGCAACGATCTGTTCTCGTTTTTTTTTAATTCATTTTTTATTCTGCTGTAGCCCATGCTTCACGAGCTTTCAGAATCCCTTAGGTATCGTTGAAACGAGTTCTACTCCCTGCAGGTATTAAATGCAGGATAGAACTCCGACCACTAATCTATCGCATTTTCCGGGAAATGCAGAAAAAAAATCCACCGATCAGTTTTTTTTTTTTTTTTTTTTGCACTTGAAACTGTATTGAGGCTGCCAACGTCGACTCACCTAACCTCTAAACTTTACATTTTTTTATATTGTTGATCTAGCTCTGGAACGATTTTCTGAATTTTTTGAAAATCTTTAGATTAAATGAGAAAGAAGGACCATTTTGTGAAATCTGAAAAAATTCGCACAAATTAAGTCGACGACGTACAGCAGCTCTTTGCTTTCAAAAATATGGAGAGAATTTTTCTTCTATTTTTTTTTTTTTTTTTTTCATTTTTTTTCAACTTTTTGATCACTTTTTTATATTTTTCTTCACCTACTCAGAAGAATTATAGAAGAAAACGCTAAAACTACTTTCATAATAACAAATGTAAAATTTGTTGGTCCGAAAAATCAGAATAAGGTTTCAGACCTAGAACAACAACAGAAAAAATCAAAGATCAAATCGAAGATGATGGGGTCTGGAAGCTCGGTGAATTGATGTGGAGAGCCTAGTTATAAACAAGTTTTAAAAAGCGCGAGCTTTAACTTAGGTCAGTGACAGTCAGTTAGGTAGGGCGATACGATGGAGGAAAAGTTCAAGGTCCGGATCGAGACGCGGTTCAGAAGAAGACTTATAAAGTTTTCTTGCAGGTTTTCTACGGCACGTAATGGGGGCCTGGGGTATGAAAGCTCTTTCACAAATACAGGATAAGACTAAAGTAGGAGAAAAAATGATCACTAAGAGAGATCCTTTTCTTAGACCCTTTTTTCTTTCTCGACTACATATCTCGTTTGGGTGAGTCATGAGCCATGGATAAGAAGAAACAAACAAAATGGGCGAAAATCGTATCATTCATATACTCAGTGAAGTCCGAAATTCCTGATATTTTAAATAATCCAGAAAGCCATCGTCATTATTATCATTACCATTATCAATAACAATATTATTATCAGTATTTCGTCATTTCTAATTCTATTATGTCGATATATAACAATATTATAGATGAATATAGATCGAAATCAGGAACTATTAAAGGTACGGAGCTTTAGGAGATTAAAAAATGATGAAAGCTGTCATGCCAGATGATGAACCTCTAAAACAAAAAGTTATTCCACGGAATTCTTTCATTTTTTCAAAGGATTTTGTAGTAATTCTTGGAGTTTATCATGTGAACCAATCAACGAACCAATAAAATGAACAAGTTCACTTCTCATAAAACGCTTGCAAAATCTTGTGCTATGCGAGTCGTTTGAAAACACACAAAATTCGACAGTCAGAGTTCAAAATGTATAAAATTGTACCAGAAATGAAAAAAAAATCGATATCACGGTATCGTTGAGGAGTAGCGGAAATGATCGATGATAATTCATTCACTGTTTCTCATCAGCTGTGGTCAGAAGAAAAATGATTTTTCCTATGAGCTTTTAGACTCGGTTGAAAAAAATATTCTATGAACGTAATTGTTAAAGAATTTATATCGAATGTATAAAAGCTTATCGAAAATTTTTTGTGAAAAGCCAAAAAGTTTATGAAGTCATTTTAGAATTAGATTAACACTCTCTGAGACTATTTGACCTGGATTTGTTGGGAAAAATCGTATTGATCAATAAAGTCATGAGTTCATATGAAGACATTTAAACACCAATGATACTGATTATTATTATTATTTTTTCTTACGTTTTTTAGATCCTCATGCCTATACAATATATGTATTTATATTATTTTAATATCACGTGATACATGAATATTCTGAAAAAGCCTGGAATATACTGATTCAGAACCCGTAATGAAAGAGGATGTTTTTTCCTTATCTCGCGGTGCCCGTACAGGAAAATTTAATTGTTATTCTCGGATTTATGATTTCATAACACAAGAAGTATCCACAAGTTGCGGTGATAAAAATGTAACTTAATATATTTGCCGTCGCTAATTCTTATCATACCGAGCCTTCCAGCTGACGTCACGACTATATATACAAAGAAACCCACAAATTTCCTGCAAATTTGTATCCAAATATGTGTGTTATAAACAATAACATCAACGTTCATACATACATACAAGCCGGCATCCGGGAAAGTCAAGAAGCTAAAAACAACAAAATTATGTTAACAATATTTTGTCATAGAAACTGAAGACATTAATTTGATAACTTTCATTTCACAGAGTCTAAACACTTCATGTAAAGCCTTTCATCAATTTTTTCTTTTCATCTTTTTTGTTTTTTACCACAATTATCATAGTCCCAAAAAGGAATGTAGGTACAATTGATTGGATAGCCTCATAGACTCATGTCAGAATAATTCATATACCAGGGAATGAATTTCATTTTCATTTCAAAAAAGCATCGAACACTTTCATTATTCCCAAAAAGGTTTTATTATCAAATATTTCGAACACTTAAATTGGACGTAGTAATATTATTACTTTAAAAAGATTGAGATTCCGAAATGTGACGTCACATTTTAGTCCCCCTTTCCTCTTCCTCTGAGTGGTGCAGACTTCATTTATCCACGACCTCCTAGAAATCTTCATCCTGATTAGAAATACAAACTGAAAATTTCCTCATTTATTAAGGAAATTCTCCTCACGTTTTTCTTACTTTCTTTTGGAAAAGTTGTATTTTTCTTATATTTCTACGTGAATGTGTTTAATTATACGATACGAAAGAAATTTTCATCCGCATTTCTCTCACGTTTGTAGAAATACAGTAACTTTAATTTCACAGCAGACATTATCTCCTTGACGTAGTGTAACCATCCGATACGTGTATTGGATATGTGTGTGTATGAGAAGAAGCTCAATTTTCCCTCTCGTGTAAAAATAGCCCAAGAATCGTACGTCAGGGTCGACTGACGTCATCGCGGGCAACCCGACATATTTAACGGTCAACAATTTCGAAAGTGATATTTTTTTTTCTTGTTTCTCTTAGGCACAGCGATAGCTCTGGCTACCTTCCGATACGATGACAACTATTTCCGCCGCGGGACGCTTATACCTATCATGCATTGCGGTGTAATATCAGATTCAAATTTAGCGGATACGATGCTGCTGTGTTGCAGTCAGAGTTTTGTTATGCGAAATTGTTCACTATTTCCCAACGTTTTACTACTTGTCGTTTTTTTACTCGGCGTTTTTTGGCTCCATGGATAAGAATTTCACATTCAGGAGGAATAAACCAAAGTTACGTGTTATTTTTTTCTTGTTTCTGTTTCTTCACGTATGATCTTGAGATATTTTCTTCAGCTGCTATACCTGCTTCTATAGCTACATGCAGTATCGCAATTTGTGGTCAACGCCCCTTCGCATTCGTCCGAGCCAATTCAGACGAGGACTGACCCCCCCTGACTCGATTTGACCGGATCTCTTTTTTTTTTTGACCTACGCTGACCACAAGGGTGACCTTGTTATACGGAGTCGAGTAACGACGAAAATTTTGTTGAGGGGTATATAGAGAGATACTCGGAGATGAGATTTTTCTATGGCTCCCTATCTCGGATTTTAACCTGTGTGTGTGTGTGTGTCACCACGATCAAAAAAAGTCTAAGAGGTCCGAGAATCGACTTTAATTATCAATAGACCAGCACAACTTACGACCGGAAAGAATCTTACCAGATTTATTTATTCGCGAATAAGAATATGTTATTGCTATTTGGCTAATTACATCAAATTCAACCTGTGCGGAAAAAAGCCTGTAATAGTTGATTAATAAAAATCCTACGATCGCAATTCATGAAATATTACATTAAGTATAAATAAGTTTTAAAGTTCGAATAATATGCATAAAAATTATCCTCGTGAAAGGAATTATTATAGTCTGTTACTCAGTTAATTTAATTTCTTACTTTTCCTCATATAATCACTCATTCGTCAGTTTTATCATAAAAGTCAGTTTTCGCATGAAATCAGAGATGTGACAATTTAAATTCGTCAATTGAAGTTTTCAATTTAGAGATATCGAGAATTTGGATGATACAGAGATAATACTAAAAAAAGAGCGAAATACTGAACCATATATAAAGAAAAAAAACTTCGTGGATTGTAGATTAAAGGACACCAAGAAAAAGCAACTTTTTATTTTCTAGATCAGAATTGTCGATTTTTATATTGCGTTGATAATATGTTCTTCGATATTTTTAAATAAACAAGTTTTTCTACTAAAAAAAAATATGTACTCAGTCGTGTTTGATCGAAACGCAGAAGAAGAATCGAATGAATAAACAATAAGTAGGTATTTTTTATTTCGGAAAAACATTGACTTTTGATAACGGAAATATAACACTAAACATAAAACCTGTATCTCTGCGTTTGGGAAAAGTCAACGATAAAGGAAAATGGGATGAAAACAAAAAGTACCATAGGAAAAAAAATACCGTTTCTTTGTTTAGAAACATTACTTGGGAAAAAGAAGCTAAGAAAACAGAGGAAAAGAAAACACTGGGGAAAAAGAAGCTTTTTTTTTGTATTAGTACATCGATTTCTTCCGATAAAAACAAGGAACCGAAATTTACTACATCAAATATCAGACAAATCTTCGTCATCTATTGTAGTCACTTGTAATCTCATTGTAATTGTTGTAATATTTCCGTAATCGTTCAAATTTCCATGCAATCTTTAAATTTACAATCTCAATCAATTTCAATTATAATCGATGTACTCAGGCCATTTTCTCTCATTGATTAACCCCTGGACAAATACAAAACCTTTTTTCTCCTCCTTTTTTTTCTACTGATAAAAATGTCCGAATCGTTTATGGTGACCAGAAGCACATATCGATGAATTATATCGAGGCGATATTGGCAATGTAGGTTCTCGTGTGAGTGATTTCATCTCGTTTGGCATGCGGCTAGGTGCGGTGGGGTGGAGCCGGGGAACGCAGGGGTCATCGTTTATAATTACGCTATTACGTATTGGAACGAACCGAACGTGGGCATCTTCCTGTTTAGCTCGCCCTTGTCACCCCCCTCCCCCCGTCGAATGGTATGCGTTACCGGCTAGACCTGCAGGCTTGTTCCAATTAAACTGGCTGATTAGATATAACTGAATATATTCCTCGACGTGGGATATAGAGGCGAACCTGAACCCGCAGAGATCCTCTTCGGCGTTATATTGCCTGTGCTAACTCGCATACCTATACAACATCAGATGAGCTTTCGTTAAGTCAGACGCGGTTAATTGGCTGCATGAGTAAATTCGAGACTTAATGCTCCGCAAGCCTCATTCGTCAAAACCGTGAGCACAAGCTAAAAGATGAAACAAGAACTGAGAAAGAGGAAAAAAAAAAAATTTGCCAATGTTGTCAGTAATATTTATCTGGGTTTAACGAACAACTGAAACTCACAGACCACTGTGACCACTCTTGAAGTCCGGTGTACAGCATGAAGTGTGAAGTGAAGTCCCTTGAAGTCCCAGTCCCGTGAAGTCCCTTGAAGTCCCTTGAAGTCCCGTGAAGTCCTTGAAGTCCCTGAAGTCCCGTCCCTTGAAGTCCCGTGAAGTCCCATGAAGTCCCGTGAAGTACCATGAAGTCCCTTAAAGTCCCTTGAAGTCCTATGAAGTCCCCTGAAGTCCCTGAAGTCTTTGAAATCTTGAAGTCTGCATGTCGTGTACGCCATTTTTCGGAGTCGTTCACCCCTCGATGCAGCCATAAAGGCTCGTGGATTTCGGAACCAGAATCATTATCGAGATTTGACACTTTTTATGAAATCATTCAAAAAGAATTTGTGAAAGACCGAACTTAAAATTCATTTAGAAAAAAGTAGCCGAAAAAAGGTAAAAAAAAGTTTGTTTAATGATCAAAAAATTGAAGCATGTTTTCTTCTCTTTTCGATTTGCTTCTCATTTCACAATTTTTCGATTCTTTATTCTCCGTTTTTTCTTAGAGAATCTAAAAAAATTGTCAATGTATTCTCTCAAGTGAAGAACGTTGAGGTTGTGTTTGACGAGTCCCATGACGACCCGAAGGTGTTGTGGACCAGGAACCGTGAGGCTCCTCTTCTGGAGGTAGCTCGACGGGAATATATGCGCGTAGATGTGGACGTGGGCGTGTATATATAGACGTACGAACACGTAAAATTGGGAGTAGACGGCGTCGGCGGCGGGCCACCACACCCAGACGACGTAGCTCTCGGGAGCGATTCCGAGCCATGCGGCAATACGAGGATCAATAAAATCAGTTTACGTGAAACCAAAGATGGTCTCAGCTACAACACGGACCTCCCTGGCTCCTCGCTCCTCGATCTCGTACTTCTCCCGGTACTTTTGGTTTGCAAATCGCGAGCACACTTATATTTCACCGAAAGCTCATGCACGGCTGTTCCTGATTTATGCTGCGCATGCAATCGCAGGAGATATAATTGAGAGTCTGAGAATTGAGCTCGAAATCCAGTACAATTCCTACCGTTAATTATTGACACGCTTTAAAGCTCGATCATTATTTTTTCTGCAGGGTCTTAAATGATTTATTACACATGAAAATGTAGGCCTCAAACTTTTGGACCGCGAGTAGACTAAGACGCCTTGACGATCAGCTGACAAATTATTGCATCAAATATTCACCAACTTGAAAACTTTGGTGAATGGTTATTATGTGTAATTAGCCAATTAATTGTCAAGTAGGTAAACGATGCTTTTTCTCGACTTGATCATCTGGCTAGAATTAATTGCTCTTGCGTACCTACATGGGGTATGGATCGAAGTTTAGTACTTTTGTCACCAAAACAGATGTAAGATGCTAGCATATCTGATAAATGGTGATTAGATCTTTTCCAAGGATTCAGAGATTAGGACAGGACATTTTTGGGATATACCGGCACTGGTATCATCAGTTATGAAGGTAAAAAGATGGTGAGAGATCAGCGAAGGTGTGGTAAAATAATTGAATACCGTTAAAGACGAGACAAAGTCAGGATCCCACATAATTAGCTAAGCATAGTTGGCTGTATAGCTATATATAGTGAAGGTTTGATTGGGAAAGTTCTGCGTACTCGCCTCGAGGTCCTGGAGCTTGACCCTTCGAAGCGAGCTTCGATGCACACATGTTTTTCCTTTACAATGAGCTTGTTGATTTCGGCACTCTGATTTTTTCAGAAGAATATTTCCAATCAGGCAATATGTGTTGCATTTTTCACGTGTGTATTCAAAAAGATAAATTCTAAAATCAGTGTTAGACCCTACTTTGAAGCTGAAACCGGCAGATATTTCCCATTTTGCCAATATAGGCGCAAAGTACGTTTCAATTTTGACGTTTATTTATGCGTTTGAAGTATGTTTCAATTTCTTGAGGTGGTCTCGGCCATGCTTCGACCTGAACGTCGAGAATGGAAAATGATTGTGCTAGTTATGACCCTACATGCACCCATGATTTGTTCCTTTCTAGGACTTTCGAAGAACTTACACAGAAGTCGAAACTTTATTATGCTGTCACATGAGGCAGTGGTGTTTCGCTGCAGATCTCAAATGTAGATTAGAAATCATCAAGGCTAAGGAACCACATCCTTTGTATTGGCGAAAACAAGTCACCGCACACTTACGGCACGGCTTTCATTCTGAGTGTGACTTCTGACTAGTTACATACAAGTTTTCAGCGTTTGTTCCTTTTGCTTCGCATTTGTTTTGTGAAATAATTTCGACTTGTAAAACATCGTATGGATGGTTGACGTTTTTGTGCTTTGGGAAGAAGACTGTCTAATGACAGATGAAAAATTTATTTCTGTACCAACGTATCCCATAAGTGACGCCGTAAGAATCCAGTACCTACTGAAAATTCTGGTCAATTTGCTAGTCTCAATGGGTCCGAAAATATCCTACTACAAGCGGTTCTTCAATCGATAAGTATACACAAAAAAAGTATTCTTGCAACTTTGAAGATAAGGAGGCAGCGGTTTACGTTCTGCGACTCGGTTTCATACAGAATGAAGGTAATAACTCCGTTGCTAGCGGTGCTGATTCTGGGAAGCATGTCAGTTTTAGGATCGAGCGAACATCCTTCTAACGAACTTGCAAAGGGAGCGGTCTGTATGGTCGAATGTTGGGCTCCCCGAGTAAGTTAATGTTTATTTATGTTAACAAATTTATGGTGTGAATCCAAACATGTCGCAAACATTTAATTCATTTGGTAGCCAGGCGGGGAATGCTGGAACATCTGTAACTCGGAACTGCGCAAAATCCCCGGTAAGTTTTGTTTTTTGTTTTACATCATTTCTTTCTATCTAAGTCAACGATTCCACATCGAGTCTTGCAGAGAAGAGCCTTTACCGCGGTTAATTCGATCGTGCACCCCTTCAGCGCGCATCATTTTCGGCGCAGGAAAACATCGCGCAAGTCTTTCCCGCGTCATTTTTTGCCGTGCAATAACAATTGCCGCACGAGTTTTCCGCGCGTTCACGTACCTTTTTCGAGGCGACAGAACATCGGCTGCGTAATTAAGAAACACTGGTAAGTTGTCTACGTAAAAAATTGGATAGTAATAGACAAACTCTCTACCCGGGAAAAAATGGTTTAGATCTAATTCGCATCTCCGGAGATCTAATTTAGATCTAAGTAGATCTAAATTTTGGGAAAACGTAGATCTACCTAGATCTACCTAGATCTCCGAGGATTTTCGTAGATCTACGTAGCTTCGAATTGATCTACTGTCATGTTCGAATGCCCATGCTTGTTAGATCTATGTATATCCACCTAGATAACGTTAGATCTACTTTAGATCTAGGTAGATCTGAGATGAGTAGATGGAATAATCGCAGCAAAACGTTATTGCTCATTGAAGCCAAGTAGATCTATTCGGATCTGAGTAGTTCTGGTACCGTATTTGGAAATATTTCAAGTCTCTCTGGACTGATTGGACAATAAGTACGCCAGAAACGCACGTATTTTCAGAAAGCGCCTTAGCTCATCTAGTACGGTACAGGTTTGGTAATCCGAAGTTCGAGGGTTCGATTCCAATTTGTTCGATTTTCACAATTTTTTTTTTTTCCTTACTCGTATTCACGATTTCTTATTTTATGACGATAGTGAGTATTGTTTCATTATAGTTATGCAATTAATCAATGTTTTTTCAATTCATTTCCGGAATTGACATTGACATAAAAATTAGATCTACGTAGATCTCTTGAGATCTCATAAGATCTACGTAGATCTGATTAGATCTATTCCAAAATTTAGATCTACGTAATCATAGATCTACCCCATTTTTTCCCGGGTAAGATTATGATTTTGCAAATCGACCGATTTTGAGCGAGTAAGAAATGCTTGCGGTGTTGCGCGGAAAAAATATCGCGTGATTGTCGTCGAGCGAAAATCCCTTGCGCGGTATATCGTACACGGGTGTCTTCTACGTGTTGGCATTTCCCGCGGTAAAAGGCGGTCCGCAGTCTTGCAACCATTACATCCTTCAAAAATGTTGGAAACAACGATAATTCCTAGTTTGCAAATTTTTTTTTGTTGTTGTTGTATTTTGTCATGAACGCAGTACATGACGTCGAAGCGGAGGTAAGCGATAAACTCGTATGTATAGGCTTCTCGAATGAGCCGGTACTGGTAAAGACTACCGGGCCATATCCTGAGGATTTCATCCAGGAGATTCGAAATCAGACCAGTGATTGGGACGACACAAGGGCGATGGTAGGATATTTAAAGTTGTGAGGCATTGGTTAATAAGTTTTTCTTAGATTGAAAGTTTCATCGTCAAATTAATCATGATATTCCACTTACAGTATGGCATAGGATTACTACCTTGGTCTTACGGAGAACTCCCGCCTGGTCGGTACGAACTGCGTTTCACTCGCGTCTTTGCCAAAGGCATCTCAAGGGCTGAAATCAAGGGATTCACAGTGCCTGAACGTACGCGAACTTTTTAGCTTGATTAAACTTTTCGTGGAAACGATAATAAGCTGCCATATTCAGTGTAGAGTCTTCATTCTGTAATCAATCCGATGCTCCGTTTTGAGGTTCACTTTCTCATATAATTTATCCGACACTTACAGCTGATGGTAAGCCCACGAGAAATCTGGACATGTGGGTGCAGTGCGTTGCATTCGGGATTGAGTCAAATGGGAGTTTCACGGCGGGGGCGATCATAGGCTTTAAGCCCGTTGTCGAAAGTGAGTTCAAAGAATAAATTTGATCACATTCAGATCAGTGACATGAAGAAATTTGAATCCCCCGTATATCCATGGATAACCGAGATTGAACTGAGGGAATGCAGGCTCTTACAATAATCGGTCGGGTGCAGATGTTGCACTGAACTTTCTCCATCTATTTTTACAGATCCCTACTGCACGTATTGGACGAGATGTAAGCAGGACGGAGGCAACTATAGTGAAGCTGAAATTATAGAATTTGAAGGCGTAGGTATAAAGTTGAAGATACATGATTTTGATGGCATGGGAATGTAGCCTAGGGAGCGTGGATTTTTGAAATGTTGGCCCTCGCGTGGATTCGTCTTTATCATAGAAGCAGTGGGTACCCGCTGAGAAATAGTCAATTGAGGTATAGATAGGCGTAGTCTTAGATCTGTCAGTTCCCCCGATATGGTAAAGCTCAAACGAAAATACACAAGTAAAACAAACGCTGTTCAGAGGTGCGACCCTTATTCAGTCACACGTCCTTTTCCATTTTAAGCGCGTACGTTTTTACTCCATTTTACATCAGGCAACCTGCAGTTTATGCAATTGAATAGTAGAGTAGATTATTCAAATCAGGAAGTCATATGTTCTGGGGAATACGATTCTTAAGCCCTAACTTGAAATAGAACGTGTTCACTACTTGTACATACACGCGGTCGTATCTGGCAAAAATCATTTGCGTTGTTTCTAATGTGTTTTCTGTATTTAGATTATTTCCATTAGAGGAAAACTTTTTGTAAACTTTCATTTTCATAGTGAAACTTTCATAGTGAAACAAATTGTGATTTCTACCTCTTACTCGTCGTTTTTGTTTTTTCACTGCATTCATCCTTTGAACATGTTCCTATAAAAGAGCTCCTGCTGATCGTCAAACTGCTAATTCGATGCTAATTCATTCGATGCATATAGGATTTGATCAGTTTGACGGTGAATGGTGTAAAATAGTAATACGGGGCCATTCAACAAATACGTTTGCTTTTTTGAGGGATTTTAGACCCCCCTCCCCCTTCGAGCGAACGTATTTCTTGAATTACCCCTACGTCCTTCCACCAACAAAATAGTTTTTTTTTTTGGCGCTTCTACCTTCAGCCATTACACACAAATTATTGTAAGCCACTCAAAATGAGCCTTATCGAGACAGTGGGTTAGGCTACAGTTGTCAACAGTTGTAGTGGACCCTTTATACAGCTGCAACTGAGAATAAAGGTAAATTGGCTGTTGCTCTGAGGTAAGTGACTGCTCGAATGTCAGCCGAATCCGTGAAAGGAGCGATTAGACCAGGGTTCAACCAACGATGCCAACTCGGCTACGGCCATTTTTCTGCAATATCATATAATCCCATAAAACTCGTGTCCAAGGAATTCCTAGTCCATACGTTGTAACTACAGTCAAGAAAGATGTCAATTTTTCAACGCATTTCACCTATTTGTGCACAGGAGCCCGAAGACTTCGTGTCTTTCTCCAACTTACCGTTGAGGGGAAACTTTACGGTCACCGTAGAATTACACGAACGTCAATTTTCCGATCCTTTGGCCCGAGCTCGTCCGTACGATACTTTCAAGTTCAGATTACGTGAGATTGAGCTATTACCTGAATACATGACATGTGGTGAGTGAGTCATTACATGCATAGTGTTTGATGCGAGACATTTGAGAATATCAAAGAAATTCAAGCATCAGAGTCGTCGTTTTCTTGAGATAGAGATGGGAATTTTAGCAATATCCTCGTGTTTCAGTACCAGGCAAAATAGAGGATCTCGAAGCCGTAATAATCCACAAGAAGACCCATATCTACGATGTTCGCGTGACTTGGCGCAGGCCAGCTAACATTCCGGAAATTTTCATCGTCCGCATAACTTCGAACAGTGAAAAGTTTGACGACAGCCTAGTAACTGCACAGACCGTCTCGAGAGTAAGATTATTTCTGACAGCTCTGTAATACAATACTTTAACCAAAAACGCGTTTACTATAACGTCAGTTTTTTATCGCTACTTTCAGAGAGCGACTGGGACCATATTCAGGGATGTGAATATCTTGCTGCATTTCAATGTCTCCATAAGTGGCTGGTCGGCACTCGGCGAAGGTCCTGTGACCTCGAAATCATTCACCGTATCTGACGGTATGCAAAGAACAACACAATAATATTTTCCGGCAGATTCGAGTGATAATTGAAACCCTAGTAACGATCGAGACGCATAGACTCATTCGATAACACGAATGAACGTTGACGTGAACCTCCATGTGGATGGTTTCAGATTCAGCTATCATCGTTATTTTTTTACTTTTATACAATCTGCACTGATAAGGGGAACCCTAGAAAGGAACAATCAAGACCCATAGACTTATTCGATAAGCGTTGATTATTCGATAAGGCAAACGAACATTAACATGATTCTCAAATGTCCATGGTTTTAGGCTCAATTCAGATACCATCATTCCCGAATTCGAATACCATCATCATTACAGCCGTGCTGGGTTTTGCGGCTCTATTAATGGTCACCGGAGTATGTATCTACCTGATTCGTAGGAGACGAAAACGTAGACAAAGGAGGGTAAAGTATTCTAATATGATTACAATAATGACTACACGTAAAGCAGCTGAAGCTTGGGATGGATTACAGTCGTAGAATCGGAGCGAAAAGGGACTCGTACATTACAGTATCATATTCCTGAATTTCAAAACTCGATTCTGTACATTAATTTATTGAATCCGTTGATTGTAGAGAGACAAGGACGAGATTGATCCGGATCGTTTGACAATCACGCGAGTCTTGGGCAACGGGGCGTTCGGAGTTGTCAAGTTCGCCAGGCTGCGCGAGGATAACGGCGAGGTCATCAACGTCGCGGTGAAAATGTTACGAGGTAAGTTCCGACCGTTAGCCTGCAGTAGGTCGAATAGAAAAAATTTAACGTAATCGAATAAACGGCGAATACAGGTGATTTTTGATTCCAGACGACACCAACAAGACCAAGCTGCGGAACTTTAGACGTGAGATAGAAATGATGAAGTCGTTGGAGGACCACCCAAACATTGTTTCTTTCGTGGGGTTCCGCACGACTGGCCTCTACCCGTTCCTGGTCGTCGAGTACTGCCCAAGAGGAGACCTGCTGTCTTTCTTGCGTATGGTCAGTATTCTAACACAAAATTCAGCTATAATTTAGGCACCTCTCATGCATTCCAATCAACCAAATCATTCCATTCAGGCATCGTTAGAAAGGAAGACAACAACCGTTGATGAGAAGGACGAACGATTTGTGACTACACCAGGATCCCCCGGCCAAGCTATGATCCACGAAGAAAATGCCGAAGGATCATCCGCAAGTAGTGAGTTCTCATAGTTATAACTCACCCATAACTTTGTTTCTTATTGATACAATCTCAATCACTCTACTTCAATTTTACAGCAAGCGAGGGCGCGTACATTGACACTGCTGATGCTAATCAAGGTAAATGCGATTGTGTGTGACATGTAATCAGCAGATTTGAACAATATTGATTGATCCATTTTTGTTTTCATAGATGCTAATACTGTGACAGTATTGGATATGCTAAATTTCGGCCGCCAGATCGCCACAGGAATGGTAAGGTCCAATATCTCCCTCCTTCGTTCCATCGTTCCGTGCAGATGTTTGTTACACATCCGCGAAGGAGCAAATCACCGTGATTCATTTTTCCAGGAGTTTCTGTCGTCAAAAAGAATCATTCATCGTGACCTGGCAGCGAGAAACGTTCTCGTCTGTGAGAAAGGAATCGTGAAGATATCAGACTTTGGCATGAGCCGAGACATTTATCAAGAGAACTTGTACCGGAAAACTGGAAACGGCCGGATGCCCTTCAAGTGGATGGCAATCGAGTCGCTCATCCTCCAGGTCTACACCACACAAAGTGACGTGTAAGTCGGGGGTCACATTCCTGTTTGCTCTTATTACACAAATAATGAGTCTATGACAGTTAATCGCATTATGAACGGAGGCTGCTGACGCCCAACGTTGCAGATGTGCCTGATGTGAAATAAACTTTTGTGCAGATGGTCCTTCGGCATTCTCCTCTGGGAGATCTTCACCCTGGGACACACTCCGTACCTGGATATCCCGACTTTGGAAATCCTGAAGCGGCTGCAGTTGGGATACCGAATGGAGCGACCGGAAATCTGCAGCGAAGCTCTGTAAGTAACGTCACATCACAATAGCGATACAGTTTTCTTTCTTGCATCGCTATTCGATATCTGAACTCTATGCACCAGATACCACGTGATGCTGTCCTGCTGGGAAGTGAAGCCTAAGAATCGGCCAACCTTCACCGTGTTGCGTAAACAGTTGGACCGGCTCATTCGTGCGGCTGCGGAGCACGATTACCTTGATGCGGACTACATCTCGTTCGAGATGACTGTGGAAGGAGATTCGGAACCTTCAAGCCCCCGTGACACCTCGCCACCTCTGGAGATGAGCTCAGTGCACGACGTCGAGCTCAGCATTGTTCACGAGGGCCCCGAACAACCGGAAAATAAGGCTGAAAGTGACCTCGAAGCAAACAGTGAACAGTTAAACTGTTAAAATACATCGAAACGAAGAACGTTCAACGTTATATCCAATTTTGCGTGAAATGTATGTCCATTCGTGCACGGTGTTATGTAATATCAGTTGGCCGTACACCACATCGCTTTCACGATTACGTACCACACTTCATACAAACACAATGAATGGTATTTTCTTCACTGTCATATCTGATTGATAATCTCTCCGCGGTTTCCTGACTTCGCTGGTCTTGACGATTGTCTTTGTCGAGAAGTTAGTTTTAAGCTCATATGTTAGTTCATGGTTATTTTACACAGTGTCTTGCTCATTATATCAACCCTTATTTACATTTAAGGGTTCATTTTTATTTGTAGTTTAGTTACCTTACGTTGCCTTCTCATACTTATCAATTATTATCTGTATTCCATTATTATTTACATCTACGAACATTTGTATTTCATTGATAGCCTCGCATATATAGGAGGCACAATAAACGTATACGTCTAATATCCAAATTCAGTGGGTACTTTTGTGTGTTTATCAACTGTTTTCAATTCCTGTGTCGTTATCGTCGAGATGATTCTGCATGTTTCCATGTCAGATGATCTCGTGATCTAATAGGTACGAAACGAAACTTGCTCTCGATCGCGCTTCTCGGAAAATAAAGAAGTCTCCAGGACTATTTCTACAGGCACTGCAGTCAGCAGGCGTCTACTTCCACAAATTAACATTATTCGACACTTGTACGAGTCTACTGCCTATAGATTGCACAACTCCTTCACCAGTGAATATTAACAAATCTGACAGCGATAAACTTTCTATAATATTGACGATTATTCGTAGTTGATCCTTGTCAGCTAATTAAGCATTATCAAGCCTCGGCCTTTTGTGCCGAGTATGTACAGTCCAACCGGATGTGGGCTGCGGTAAACTGTTTCCCAACAATCATGTAGATCAAGCTCTGAAAACGAAATTGGAGAGAAACTTATAATTATTATTGTTTTGTTGTGTTTCTTATTTTTTGTTTTGTTTTTCTCACAAATATTAAGCGTGGTAATCCTCGCAATCTCGCCTAGGCCTCTTCTTCACGGTGGCAATCGATTGCAAATTACGCGAATCATTGATCTTTGCCAAAATGTCCAATTCACGTCTCATCTACATGCTGATGAGTACATACTGTTATCGAACTGCCTTATCAGACAGTCTAGGTTTTTCCGAGATGAGAAGAGTAGATGGGGTGACGTCACGGCTGTGGGACCACATCCTCCGCGCGATAATCCTTAGCGATGTACAACTTTGAGTTCATTACTGCACACTCGTGCACATTGATTTCATCGAGTTTGTCAGAGTCCGTGCATTTCAGTTTGTTGTTGCGTCAAATAAAGAGGATTCCTAATTGTAAGTGTGAAGACAAGGAAGCATCTGCTTTTCGACTGTGAACCGGTTTCGCAAAATGAAGGTGACAACTCCGTTACTGGCAGTGCTGATTCTGGAAAGCATGTCAGTTTCAGGATTGAGCGATAATCCGCCCGACGAACTTGTGCGAGATGCGGTCTGCAGGGTCAGATGTGAGACAGATAAGGTAAGCTAAGTTTTATACTCTACAGAATTATGGTTGTCAACCACGTATTTCGCGACCACTTGATTTATTTCTCAGGCACCCGAGGATTGCAAGAACTTGTGTATCTTAGAACACAACGATATTCCTGGTGAGTTCAAATTCTCATGGATATTTTATCTGTTTAAAACGGAATCATGAATCTTATCGTTCACGTTTCTTACCTTGATTATCATGAACTCAGTACTCGACATCGGAGCGAAGGCGAACGCTAAAATCTGGTGTCGAGACGGGAATCAGCCGATACTGAAATCGGATCCTGGGCTTTTCATCATCGAAGCTAGAAATCAGTCCGATGACTGGCGCCATGTGGCAACAAGGGTGGGTATTTCATAACACCTCGTCTAATTGAAATCCTGCTGTCAAATAATTTACGTGGATTTTTTCAAAGCGTGTGTCTAAGGACGAATCAACCTTTTATCAAGGAACCCTCCCGGCTGGTCAGTATCAGTTGCGATTCACTCAAGCCTTCGCCGAAGGCATCTCTAGGCCGGAAATAACAGAAAAATTCACGATGCCTGAAGGTACGAATTAAATCGTCTGTGTTTCTATCCTGGCTAAGATTTTTATATCTGGGATCATATTGAGTTCAAAGTATCGTTGAATCTATCAGATACACACTTTTCCGTGGCCTACGTTCTAATATTCCGTCATATATCCGACACTTACAGCTAATGTCAAACCCACGATAGAGCTGGACATTCGGATACGATGCCTCAAACGCGATGACGAAGGGCCAGCTACTGATCTCACGGTGCAGTTCAGCTCAAGAGCCACAACTAATAGTGAGTTTGGAAAAGACATAGTCTATGATATTCAGATCGGTGAGGATGGCTGAGTAGACAAGAGCCTAACCTGCTGATCGGTAGGTCATGAGTTCAAATCCCTCCTGCACTGGAATTCTTCTCAAACAAAAATGCTCGTGTGTCTCATCCACGACTCTGCTACCAGACACGTACAAACATACAAACTATCCAGATTGGTGACAGTTTCGAGTCCTTCGTGTATCTACATGGATAAAGGAAAGGGTAGTGGGGATGATGTGTTGGATATCATAGTGAATGAAACGCAAACCTTTCACCGAATCACCTGGGTATCGATGTTGACTGCACTTTCTTCATTCATTTTAACAGATCCCAACTGTTATTCTGTCCTGACATGCTACCAGCTGGATGAAGAGAACAAGAGAACATTCAAAGGACAGGGCCTCGTCACTCTCAATCACGTACGCAGTTAATTATATATTCTTTGGGTTTGTGTATATCTACAGGGAGAGACAAGATGAACGAAGTGTTCGCACGAAAATTGATATTGTAACCACGTCGTGCTGATTTTGATTTGAATTATCGATGTTGGACAATATTACTGTTATGTCAAGTAACCGTGTAGAACTCTACTTAGAATTAATGATGACAAGAGATAATCGAATTTTACCATTTAATGTACAGCCGACTCCAGGTACGTCATTAACTTATGGGAGGTTACCGTTCGGAGCGAACTTCACAATCATTGTGCAAAATTATGCTGTCGGAAAGCTCCTGACACAGTATGAAATTGAGGTAAAGAATTTTAGCACTCCTTCCGAATGGCCAATAAGAGACGAGGGTTCATGGTCTACAAGGATATGTGGTGCGTATTTTCTAATTCAATGTTACGGACTCTTGACAATATCGTGGAAGAGCAGAAAATCCCTTCAGTACTTGTTCAATCAAGACACAGTTTCAACGGTCTGATTCTTTTTTTCCAGTACCATACGAAACGGAAGGTATCGACGCGAAAATAATCCGCCCTGACAAGAAAACTAATATTTCCAATGTTCACGTGACTTGGCTCCAGCCAGCTTACACACCGGACTTCTTCATCGTGACGCTTACTTCAGATATCGAAGAGTCTGATGAAAGCCGAGAATCTTTCCTCAACATCTCCGGGGTGAGATAATGTCTCTCAGCTTCATAAGGAGCTGGGTCAGCCCAAGACACGTTGACTGTAACATCAAATTTCCTTCGCTCGTTCCAGACAGCCAGTGCAGAGGCCATATTCGAGGGTGTGAATATCTCGAAGCAGTTCAATGTGTCCATAACGGCCCGGTCATTGCTAGGGGAAGGCCCTGTGGCCTTGAAATCCTTCACAGTACCCGAGGAGGCTGTTGACCGATCAGGTATGAATTAAAACCCTGTATCAGATGAACAGCTAGTCCAGAGTCGATGATGACAGGAATGTATTTTTCATCGATAATGTAATTAAATCATGACGCAAAGTACCAAAGTCTACCGGTTCTTGATCAGGTACCATCATCACAACATCCGTGTTGACCTGTTTGCTGGTGGTCACTGGACTATGTCTGTACCTCATCTATAGGAGGAGACGGGAGAGAGCGGAACGATTCAAGGTGATTGAAATATGATTACTACAAAATGAACACGGTTCAGCAGACAAGGTATTCAGTGTAGACCCAGCTGCATGAGGTCGATGAGACATAGATTTCGTGTTGAGAGGATTGAATGGATCATCGATTTTTTCTGTAACTCTGTTGAATTCGTTGATTGCAGAGGAAAGAGGACGAAATTGATCCGGATCGTTTGGTGATCACGCGAATCCTTGGTAACGGAGCCTTCGGGGTTGTCAAGTTCGGGAGACTACGAGACGATGATGGCCAGGTCACCACCGTCGCGGTGAAAATGTTACGAGGTGAGTTAGAATCAAATTCAAGAGTTGAAGGTCGAATGTTGCTTATCCTCGATTCCAGACGACACCAACCAAACGGAGCTGCGAAACTTCAGACGTGAGATAGAAATGATGAAGTCGTTGGGGAAACATCCGAACATCGTTTCCTTCGTCGGGTATCGCTCGACTGGCCTCTACCCTTTTTTGGTCGTCGAGTACTGCCCCAGGGGAGATCTTTTAACTTGGCTGCGTGCAGTGAGTATTTTGATACGAAAGAAGCATCTTACCCATTACAATCAATTTGATTGTCCAATTTAGGTATCGCTGAAAACAAAGACATCAACTGTGAACCATGAGAACGAAACATGTATGTCCGCGTCAGGACCTTCTTGCCGAGACACGAGCCTCAAGGAAAACTCCCGAGGTTCATCTGGGAGCAGTGAGTCTTAATGTCATCATGCTTATAATTTGTCTTCAGAATTAGATTAGGCGTCAAGTATATCACATCCAATTTTCCAGTAAACGAGGACGTGGACACGTACATCGACACTGTCGTCGCTAATCAAGGTAATGAAAGGGTGAAATGATCGTATAGGTTAGAGATAAGGGAAGCAAAACTATGACTGATGAATATCTTTTTCGTAGACACTACTGTGACACTATTGGACATGCTCAACTTCGGTCGCCAGATCGCTACAGGCATGGTATCGTCAAAGCTTATTGTCCCTGTATCATACTGGCCATTGCTTTGTTTGTATTCATTTGTTCAATTTCTCCAGGAGTTTCTAGCCTCTAAAAAAATCGTGCATCGAGACCTGGCTGCGAGGAACATTCTCCTTTGTAACAAGCGAGTCGTGAAGATATCCGACTTTGGACTGAGCCGAGACATTTATCGGGATAACGCGTACAGAAAAACGGGAAACTGCCGCATGCCCTTCAAGTGGATGGCGATCGAGTCGCTCGTGCGCCAGGTCTACACTACCCGAAGTGACGTGTAAGTCGCTGGTCACACATCCTTTTCCTCTAATCAGATTGACAACTGCACCCAGGTTTCTGACTTCGAACGTAAAAAATGTGTGTAATGTTAGTTAAACTCCTCCGCAGATGGTCCTTCGGCATTCTTCTCTGGGAGATCTTCACCCTGGGAAACACTCCGTACCCTGAAATCCCGACCTTGGGACTTCTCAAGCTGTTGCAGTCCGGATACAGAATGGAGCGACCAGAGAACTGCCCCGAATCTCTGTGAGTTACTCTGTTACAAAATCCAGAACGTGAGTGTGCAGTTTTCTCTCTCTCGCTCTACTGTATAATCGGTATGCTCTATGTGCCAGATATGATGTGATGCGGTCTTGCTGGGAAATGAAGCCTCAGGATCGTCCAACATTTTCTGTGTTGCGTAAACAGTTGGACAGGTTCATCTGCGTGGCCGCGGAGCACGAGTACCTGGATGCTGACTACATCTTGGTAGGGATGGAACCTTTGGATGACGATTCCTCACCTTCTAGTCCCTGTGACTCCTCGCCACCTCTGGAGATGAACTCAGTGGATGACCCTGAGACCAGCATTACTCACGGAGGTCTCGAACGAGTGAGAAACGAGACTGAAGATTGTCGAAAAGCAGGCATTGAATAGTTTTTCTGGTCCATTCTGACAGTGGGAAATATTCAAATCCCATTCGTGGTTCTGAATCCAGCAATTATAAAAAAAAAATATTCAATCGATATATACATAGCGGTACACGCTCAAGTGTAGACTTGAGAGTCACGAGTCACGTATGAAAATCGAAACAACGAAGCACGGAAGAATTCATAAATGGAAGCTTGACCTAATCGCCCAATACCACATCGAACAAGTGTGGTACATATAATAATTGTCTCAACTATCACATCACCTCGCTGACCAAGTATCTCACTACGTAAAAAAGTGTCTTTCCCAGTCATCAAGTAAGGATTAGACTTTTGGGAAATTTGATGATCTCGGTAGTGACTGGAATCAATGATATTTTCTTCGCTTTATAGTTCAGTTCTTATATGTTAGATCGTAGGCTTATTTACCTTATTCTATCATTAGTTTGTTTATGAGCGTCTGTATTTGACCGAGAATTTTCTATTGCGGCAAGTACAAGAGATCTATCAATCAACATCCTACGTATAGACGTCGACTGTTTTTTTTTTATTCCCTGGACTATAAAATCGTTGAGTAATTTCTGCGATCCTCTACGTGTCATTCCGTTTCGGACGATCTTATGGTCTGTTACGCAGAAATAAATATATGAATTTGTTGCTTCATTGTTTGTGAATTTGGTCAAATAAAGACTTTCCATGAATCCTTATTATATTACGATTGTATGAATCTTGTTTTTCTTAGGATCAATTGCATCCCATTTGTTACACAGCACCTAATATCAAGTAAAGACAAAAATCTCAGTCTGAATAGATCAAAAAACACTGCACGATAGATACGGAGAAATAATAGATTTTCCGATTGGTTGAGAAGGCGAGACTATGGAGCGAATTCTAATGATGTGCTGAAACATGAAAAATCATGAGGTCACAACAGTTTCTACTTCAAGTTCGGGGATCCTCGTCGCATTTCTCCACTGCGTTCAGTGGTAGACACCTTCATGCAGAAAGTAGAGCCAGAAATAAGACTTGCCACGGTTTGCGGCGCGTGGCGGACGTAACTTTTCCGAAGTGGGTTATAGGGTTGTGGTTTACAAATCTCAAATGTTGTGTACCAATTATCAAGACTCAAGAACCACATCCTGCGATGATATCTGACGAAAACAACGGAAGCCACCGTCAACGAAGTCACCGCACAGTCGTGGCACGGACTTCATTCTGGGTACGACTTCTGACTATAGGACTACTTACTAGATTTTGTGCGTCCGACTTTTTCCAGTTGTTTTATGCAGTAAACATGATTTCAACTACACCGTGTGGATATGTAACGTTTTTGTGCGGGAAGAAAACTGTGTAATAACTGCGGAACAGATGGAAAATTAATCTACGTATTCCATAACTGATGTCGCGAGCTGCTAATCTCAATGAGTGCGATATCCTAGGATAGAAGCGATTCTTCGATCGATAAATATACATATACAAAAAGTATGATATACTTATATAAGTTTAGAAAAGTATTCATGTGAGTATATATAAGTATTGCAACCTGAAGATATGGAGGCATTGGCTTACGGTCTTATGAGTCGGTTTCGCAAAATGGAGATAAGATCTCAGTTGCTATTGGTGCTGATTCTGGGAAGCATGTCAGTTTCAGGATTGATCGAACAACCTCCCGCAGAGCTTTCGCGGAAAGTGATCTGTATGGTAAAATGCAAGAATGCCGAAGTGAGTTGAAATTCACAATTTACAATTTAATCGTTTGAAATCATACATTTCGTGAACTTGGATTCATTTCACAGGCACCCGAGGAGCTGTGCAGCGAGTTGTGTAAATCGGAACTGCACGAAGTCCGCGGTGAGTTTCCCTAGTTTTATCATTTCTTTCTATCTGACAGGACGATACGGAATCGAATCTTGCGGAGGAAAGTCTTACCGCGCAAAATTCATTCGCGCCCCCCTTCAGCGTGCGTGATTTTCGGTGCGGGGATATACCGCACATGCACAAACGCCGCGTAAGTTTTTCCGCGCATTCGCGGACTTTTCTCACCGAACACCGGCTGCGTAATTGAAAAACAGCATATACGTCGTCTACATACAGAAGTGGATAGTCACATAGACAAATCATATGTCGACCTGCACACAACATCAATAGTCGAACTAAACCTCTTATGTTATACACAATTCTTCGAATTAACTAATAAATTCGAACGAGTAAAAATGTTCGCGCTGGTGCGCGGAAAAAATATTGCGCGCTAAATGAACTTGTGTGGTAGTATCGTCGACGAGCGGAAATCCCTCCCGCGGTGTCTTCAGCGCGGTGAAGTTTATTTCATCGTCCAAAAGTATAAGAAAAAAAAGAACACTGTAATTCCTAGTTTTTACGTTTTTTATTTCATTTTACCATAAACGCAGTACCTAACGCCGAAGCGGAGACAAGTGCTGAAATCAGATGTATACCAGCTTCATCGTTCCCCTGCGAAATACCGGCTTCATCTATCAAAGCTGTCATCATGGAATATCGGAATCAGACCAGTGATTGGTCCTATTTCGAAGCGACCTCGGTAGGATATTCGAAGTTCTGAAGCATTGGTTGATAAGTTTTCCTAAGATTGAAGGTTTTAACATCAAATAAAGCATGATATTTCTCTTAGTGGGTGGACAAAAAACGGTTATATGAGAATCTCTCACCACTAATCATCCCACCTGGTTGGTACCACCTGCGTTTCACTTGTGTCAGCGACGAAGGCATCTCAAGGTTTGGAATCAAGGGGTTGACAATGCAGCTTGATCGTAAGATAACTTTTGAGCGTGATTAGGCTTCTCCGTGGAACGATAATGAACTGTCATATTCAGTGTAGAGTCTTCACCATTCTGTAGTCAATCCGATGCACCGTTTTGAGGTTCACGTTCTCATGTAATTTATCCGACACTTACAGCTGATGGTTCATCCAGATTCACCATGAAAAGTCTGGACATTTGGGTGCAGTGCGTTCGACACGAAACAATCCGGATTTTTGATAAACCGAGTGTCACGGTGCAGATAGGCTTTAGACCTGTTGTCAAAAGTGAGTTCAGAGGATAAGTTGATGATATTCAGATCAGTGGCATAAAGAGATTCAAGTCCTCCGTGTATCCATGGATAAACGAGAGTGAACTGGGGCAAATGATTCGACGATGGAGTCATGTGATTGCTCTCAAAATTGGCCGGGTGATGTTGTATTGAACTTTATCCATTTATGCTTACAGATCCCATCTGCGATCATTCTATTACATGCAAGCAGGACGGAGGCGGCTACAATCACGAAGCATCTGTCACAGTCGTACGTAGTTGAAGATACATCATTTTTATGTATGTAATTAAGATGTACACTGTAAAAAAATCTGTATGAAATTTAATACACATTTGTTGGAAGCATTTTCGCAGATACAGTCTATGAAAATTCAAATTCGATATGAAAATTGATAGAGTGGTATTTTAATAATAAATTTACCGTGTAGTATTATTATTATGGATGTATATTTTGTATCATATGTATGTAAACTTTCAACCAAAAAAATGTGTAACTGAGCTGCATGCTCGGAAAATTTCTCTGCAGGTTTTTAATTTCCAATATCATGTGTATTAACTTCTGCATTGATACATGAAATTTGATGTGCGAGTATAAATTTCGCTATACAAGGATATGAGTGATCATTACATATACCTAGTTTGTGAATTTCATATCACTTTGTATTGTAAATTTGTTGTAAATTTAAGATCTTTTTTAATAGTGTATCCTAGGAAGTATGGATGGTTGACCCTCGCTTGGTTTTGACATTGAAAAATATGCTGTCATTGATGAAACTGTATTTTTTTGTTTTTGTTTTTAAGGAGGCTCTAGCACATAGGGGCGATTTGCATGGGGGCTTACGCTAGGGCCTCTGTTTTTACAGAATACCGCAAGTTTGTCCTGACACAGTTGCTCGCGATCAAATTATATTGATAATTCTATGAATATACGTGGCATTATTGGAAATAAACTCAGTTACGGAAAAAGTGAGTATTTCGGGAAATTCACCTATATATTATTACACACACGTTTTTGTAAGCCATTCAAGACCAGCCTTATCGACAAGGTGGATTAGGTTACTCCGGTACTCAACCCTTCATATAGGTGCAATTCACAATAAAGGTGAATTGGTTGTTACTCTGACGTGAGTTACTGCCCAAATTCAGTTGAATCCGCTGAAGGAGCGACGAGGCCATGATGGTTCAATCAACCATACTCACCCAGCTACGTCCATTCTATTATAATTACGTATAATATCATAATAATCCCATACCACCTATATCCATGAAAATCCAAGTCCATACGTGTTCACTGCAGTCAAGAAAAATGTGAACCATTTCTGCGCATTTTACCCGTTTGTGCACAGTTGTCCCAAGGCGAAGTGACTTTCCACGGCTTACCGTTTGGGAAGAACTTCACGGTCATCCAGCGAACACGTGTACTGGAGGATCGATTGGACAATAGGACTTTTAAGTTTAGTACACCTTCGTATGAGCAGTTTGCTGAGCATACAAGAATATGTGGTAAGTGAAACATCATTATACAGAGTGGTCCATTTGGCTCTGCCACCCCGAATAACTTGGTTATTATCGATTGTACAGAAAATTGTTATATAGAAAATTTGTTGCATTTGAAGAAGGAAAATGAGGTTTGGAAGCAAATGTCACCTGAAGGTCATATCTTATGAGATTTCGGTGGTTGCGATGTTTTTTTTAAATAGGACTATATATTTTCTGGCTCACTACGAGGAAGCTGACATCAAAATGCGTCCAATCATCTGCGACAACATGACCTTCGAATGACCTTCGGCCCTAAAATTCATGATTGAATGATGGAGGTGGGAATTCAGGGAGAATGAATTATATCGGGACATTCGATGCTTTTTTCACGTAATTTATGTTATCAAATCCGCATAATGTTGTTCACCCACCTGAACAACCTGAACAGGTTGATAGGCAACATAATGAGCATTTGATAACATAAATTATGTGATAGAAGCATCGAATGTGCCGATACAATTCATTCTCCCTGAATTCCTACTTCCATCATTTAATCATGAATTTTGGGGCCGAAGGTCATTCGAAGGTCATTGTTGGCGCAGATGGTTGGACGCGTTTTGATGTCAGCTTCCTCGTAGTGAGCAAGAAAATAGTTAGTATCGTTTAAAAAAACATCGCAACCACTGAAATCTCAGAAGATATGACCTTCAGGTGACATTCGCTTCCAAAACTCATTTCCCCCTTTAACTGTAATAACTTTTGCATATGACAATTTTCTGTACAATCGATAATAATCAAGTTATTCGGGGTGGCAGAGTTAAATAGACCACTCTGTGTGGATGGTGTTCGATGCGAGACATTTCAGAACATCAAAGAAATGGAGCCCATATACCAGTTTGAAGAATCAATTGTGGACCTGAAGTATCTGCTCCGCTGTTTTCTTCAGTATAAGGTATATAAGTAAAATTCGGAATTCCAGCGATATTCCTGTGTTTCAGTACCGGACAACACAGAGGATCTTGATGCCGTGGTAATCCACGATAAGACCAATACTTACGATGTTCGGGTGACTTGGCGCGAGCCAGATTACATTCCGGACTTCTTCATCATCAACATAACTCCGGACGGTGAAGAGTTCGATGGAAGCCAAGTGACCTCACACAACATCTCCGGAGTAAGATGATTCCTGTGTTTGTAATGAGTTATGTCAGTCAAAAACATGTTTACTGTAACATTAATTTTCCGTCGTTGATTCCAGACTGAAAATGAGACCACATTCTGAACATTCTGTGAACATCTTGCGGCATTACAATGTCTCCATAAGAGGCTGGTCACCACTCGGTGGAGGTCCTGTAACCTCGAAATCATTCACTGTGCCCGACGACATCATTGAACGGTCAGGTATGAATTAAGATCTCATCTCTTAGATGACCATCCAATATTTCCAAATTCACAATGATGATTGATACCCTAGAATGAATCAAGATGCATAGACTTATTCGACAACACAATCGAATGGCGATAGATTCTCAAATGTCCACAATTTTAGGTTCGTATACCATCATCATTACAGCCGTGCTGGCATCTGCGACGTTCTTTGTGTTCGCCGGAGTGTGTATCTACCTGATCCGTAGGAGACGAAGACGAGAACAAAGAAGGGTAAGGACTTCTAGACTGATTACAACAATAGCTATATATGAAGCAGCTGAACCTTGGGATTGATTACTGCAGTCCCCAAATCCGAGTCGAATGGGACACTATTATACAACATGACAGTATCTTCTTTGTGAATATCAAAACTCAATTCTGTTGATTCTATTGAATTTGTTGATTACAGATAACCAAGGACGAGATTGATCCGGATCGTTTGACGATCACGCGAGTCTTGGGCAACGGAGCGTTCGGAGTTGTCAAGTTCGCCAGGCTGCGCGAGGATAACGGCCAGGTCATCAACGTCGCGGTGAAAATGTTACGAGGTAAGATCCAACCGTTAGCCTGCAGTAGGTCGAATAGAAAAAAATTTAGCGTTATCGAATAAACGGCGAATACAGGTGATCTTTGATTACAGACGACACCAACAAGACGGAGCTGCGGAATTTCAGACTTGAGATAGAAATGATAAAGTCGTTGGGAAAACATCCAAACATCGTTTCCTTCGTCGGGTACCGCACGTCTGGCCTCTACCCGTTTCTGGTCGTTGAGTACTGCCCCAGAGGAGACCTATTGACTTTTCTACGTGCGGTAAGTATTCTGATCTAAAAAGCATCGAAATGAAGCACCTTATGCATTCTCATGAACTGGATTTTCCTATATTTAGACCTCATTGGAAACGAAGACAACAACAGCTGTGGACAAACAGGATGGCCGATACGTGTCCGCACCAGGAATCTGCGCCCGAGACACGACTTCAAAGGAAAATTCCGAAGGTATAATATCCGCGATCATTGAGTTCTTAGCATTATACTTACAATTTTTCGGTCAATGACGTCACTCTAAATACCTCGCAATTTTACAGGGAGCGAGAATGGGGACACGTACATCGACACCGTCGTCGCCAATCAAGGTAATGTTGAGATGAGATTGTATATCAGAGATAAAGAGAGCAGAATAATATCTTCAAATCGGTTTCAACTCTCGTAGTTCCCACTGTGACGGTACTGGACATGCTAAATTTCGGTCGTCAGATTGCTGCACGAATGGTATGGTCAAAATTACGTCCCATTGTGTCATTCCGCTGTTTGTCGTGAATTTGGAAGATTGATACCTAATCTTCGTGTTTAATCTCCCCAGGAGTTCCTGTCGTCAAAAAGAATCGTGCATCGCGACCTGGCCGCGAGAAACATCCTCGTCTGTGACAGAGGGGTCGTCAAGATATCAGACTTTGGGATGAGCCGAGACATTTATCAGGAGAACGTGTACAGAAAAACCGGAAACGGCCGCATGCCCTTCAAGTGGATGGCCATCGAGTCGCTCATCCACCAGGTCTACACCACGCAAAGTGACGTGTAAGTACAGGTCACCCCCTTTTCCCTCTCATCAAACTGACAATTATACCAAGGCTTCTGACTTGAAACGTAAAAAATGTGCCTGATGTGATATAAACTCCTCCGCAGATGGTCCTTCGGCATTCTGCTCTGGGAGATCTTCACCCTGGGACACACTCCGTACCTGGACATCCCGACTTTGGAAATCCTGAAGCGGCTGCAGTTGGGATACCGAATGGAGCGACCAGAGTACTGCACCCAAGCTCTGTAAGTTACTTTTGATCGTTTTGGCATCGAGAGTGCAATGTTGCACTCTTCTTCCCTGCACCGCTAATCTCTACGCTCTATGTGCCAGATATGAAGTGATGCTGTCTTGCTGGAAACTGAAGCCTAAGGATCGGCCAACCTTCACTCTGTTGCGTAAACAGTTGGACCAGTTAATCAGCATGACTGCAGAACACCAATACCTGGATGCTGACTATATCTTTGCAGGAATGCAGTTGGATGAAGATTCCCAAACTTCGAGTCCTCCTGACACCCCGATTCCACTACAGGAAAGCTTGGACGTCAACCTTGAGCCTGAGATCATCCACGAAGACGTCGAACTACCGTGCATTAAGACCAAAGTTTGTGTTGAAGTCTGAAATGAGAAGCTTCTCCCGACCACACAGGTCTGACAGCAAAAAGGATCACAATCACCTTTGCATATCGACTCCGCAATAATTATTGGAGAAGAATTTGTCTTCATCCGATAGTTTCGCAGATCTTATTGGATATTTTCTTTTTCTCTACTATAGTTATATAAGTTTAGTTTAGTAGTAAACGATTATTGCACGGTGTTTTACACTCATTTTGCGAATCTCAATCCACCTGAATGGATACATCTCTATCTCTAGTTTTACATCAATTAATTATCTCGCTTATCATTGACGCTGTATTTTAACTCTAGAGTTTGAAAATTAATTATTCTTCTAAATAGATTAGAGCTCTTTGTGGCTCAATTCTTAGATGGTCAATTTTCATGTAGCGATCCGGAAATCGACCCCGGTACGACTGGCTCATACCGGTCCAGGGTTTTAACATCAGGACGATCCTCGATCGCTAAAATATTTCATCATCAAACATGACAGCCAATGTAGTATTAGATGTTACTTCGTGTGACTAGCTTTCTTATGGCATTACTCAAGTTAATGCTATTTGTTTTTTGCTTTTATAATTGACGCTTAGACATAAAAACGAAAGAATTCTTCATTCTTTCAGAATGAAATTAAGCCTCTTGTGGATCAACTGTAACATGTATCATCACTTCAGTTTTTTTTACGTTATATCTCATATACCCTAATTATTCTCCACTTTATTGTAGATGAGTACTAATTAACGAAGAAACAACAAACACCTACATGTCTGTAACAATAAGTAGTAGTATCCAGTACCTATAAGTTTCTTTATAATTATCGTTACTATTAATATTGTATGGTGTAGTGACATTGGGTGACGTTATGTATGTAGTTATATCAAAAGAATATTCTTGATATCATCATCAATCTGTAATAATGCGGTCATCATTTTCATCTTTTAATCATCATTTCCATTGCACGAGTGCACAATGCTTCAGAATCTTGTTGGACTCTTTCCAAGAACGCACGAACAAAAAATCTAAGACTGAAGATCGATATTCAACATCTTCTCTTCGCAACGGTGCAGTCATTACTTCCGTTGGTGCAGGGGTAATTCCTTCTCCCTAGGAGTTTGCTCTTCGAGGTTTATTATACTGGATATGCGTACCTATATGTGGGTAAAAAACCACATGCAGTAAAGTCTACAAAGGTTACAGGCCGATAATGACACCGAGGTTTGGGGTCGGGGGAGGCTGACGCCAACCACGTCGGCGTCCCAGATGAGACTCGAGTAGCTCGCGCTCCTCGTTAGTCGCCCTTGCAAATTGACTTCATTTACCATTACGCCGTATTTCGCGAACATGTGTTGACGCCAGACCAGCCATAACACACCGAGTTACGGGTATAACCAACGTATGAAACTTTAGGTTCGAAAAAAAAAGAAAAAAAAGTCGATCAGTTATCATTTCGTGATAATTAAGAGATAAAAGAAGGTACGAAAAGATAAAAAACTTCAGAAAAATGTTGATCAATTCAGAAACAAAGAAGAAGCAATTACAAAATAAAATAAAGACTATTCGTCGATCCAATATTCATTCTATCACGAGCCTGAAGAAAAATGATTCAAAATTATTAAAATCGTGAACAATAATTATTCTAAAATTAAGAAATTACTGAAAAACGATGATAAATAGTTAGGATTGAAAAAGACTGACGATGATCTATTCTAGAATTTTCAAATCAAAAATAATAAGAAACTGAAGTGGAGAATTTTTATCTACTGAATTCTTCTTCATTCTTTCAGCTCATTGATTTTCTGAAGAAATATTGCGGTGTGCTATACCAACGTCGGTGTTATTGGTATTTTCAAGTTTATATACTGTGACAGTTCCGCGCAGGCAGTTTGTTGAGCAAAAAGACGAGATAGTTGTGGAACAAATCACGTCATAGTAAAATAAATTGTTGAAAAGTTTCCGCGTATGAAAAGTTGAATTCCCCCGAAGGGTTTGCACGAGTTTTCCAGAGTGCTGTGGGGTAGTCAGGAATTTCACCCAGGTACGTGAAGTCCTGGTACGATGCGGTATTCAAAATGAGAATTGATTGCCACATTTTTCGAAGATATTGAATCTTTCATCTTTCGAAGCAGAACTTTTTATACAATCCTAATTTCTCAGAATTTCAAGATTTTATGTACATTTTTCTTCCTTTTCTTCAATACTCCTTAGATTTTATATTCCATTCCCACTTTCAGTCGCATCCTCACAGGATCTCGGTCTCAAAAATAATTAGTAAAAATTTCACAAATATGCAATTCATGACTTGATGACTCATCATTAAAAGTCAATATTTAAACTGATAAAAATGGTTAATTGTCGATTTCAACGATTCTACTCTATGCAGAAATTCATTGTGGAAAGAAAATTCTCTGAATGCTGTAGAGTCACCAATTAAACGCCAGTGTATTTTTCCGAGCTGTCAGAACGCGAAGTTTAAGATGAGTTTTTATCTTTTTTAATTTAATTTCAGTCCATTTCCTTCCTTTCTTCGTAATAGTCGCCAGCTACCCGCTGCAAGCACTATGAGTAGGTACTGGATATACGTATAGTGGAGTAAAAACTCTGCTGCTCTAAAGAAAATTAGATTGAATTTTTCTTGTTAAAAGTTGTTTCGTTGATTTCAGAAGGCAAACTTTGATCCTGGTGATAAAGTGAGAAAGAAAAGAGATGAAAATTTCTTTGTATGCGATAAGAAGAGTGTATTAAATTTAGTTATTTGTTTCCTGCAGCAGTAGTACGTTGCTGAAATACTAACATTATTAAATTTTCTGAGAAACTGTTTTCATCTCCAACTTGATATGAAAGTATACCAATGAAAAGTAGTTCGATATAAGTTTTCATCCATGCTGCAGTTTCTGGATCATAAACACCTGGTAGCATCAATTATCAAGAAATTCGATCCATTATAAATACCAAAAAATAATTAAAGAAAGACTCCATTGGAAATGAATAAAATGAGTCATTATTTATTTCGCGTGTCTAATGGCATAAGGACGTAAGCGCTATTATACGACTTTTTGCTATTCGTAACGGCAAAAGGTCATATATATATATTTTTCTGTATTTGGGATGAAAACCCGAAGATTCGTTCATAAACGTTGAAATTTAATATTGGGTCAATTAAAAGCAGTAGGTCGTAACCACCAATTTTTTTTTTTTTTTTTAATTGGCGCTTGCGTCCTTCTGCTTTTACCTTGGTTTTTTTTTCTATGAATTTGCGAATCGTTGTCGATTTCGATTTTTCTTTGCGTTTCACGAGTTTTTATAACTACTTGAAAAAATCAAGAAAAAAAATGGCACTTACGACCTTCTGCTTTTAACTACCAATATTTTTTATCGAATTTTTTTTCAAAGGTCCTTCTTTCAATTAATCTCTGCGTTTTACGAGTTTCTACAGCTATTCGAAAAAATCATGAAACATGAAAAAAATAATACGACGTTTTGCCTTTACGTTGTTTTTTAATTTTCCTTGAAAATTCTAATGCAAGAACGACGTATCCGCCAAACTTACGATCTTTTGCACTTACATTTTTCGATCTCGTGATTTCAATTGATCTATACGTTTTGACCATTTTTAGAGCGAATGGCGTGAAAAAAAATAATTACGCGACCTTTTGCCACCAAAATCGCGTTTTTGGCGCTTACGACCTTATGCCATTAGACACGCGATTTTCAAATATTCTAGGTTCCCTCGTGGTGTCATTAAGAAATTCGACCTTTATTGGATCATTTACCGTAACCTAAAGAAGATGGGTGTATAAAATTAGAAAAGGGTTCAAGGTTGTGTGCCAAATATACATGCGGCGCCTAAGGGAAGTTCAGGAAATTCGAGCTTCGTAATTCTACTAGAAAATTGTAAATATGCAAAGTTTTTCATGGAGAATAAATTATCATTATAAATGTACCCACTAATTTTTTTCAATCAAAATTCATGATTGCTTCGCCAAATTTATCACTGTGGATAAAAATTTGTGTGTTTCTACGAAGAACCATATAATTTTACTTACATACTTTTAGAAAAATTCTTAATTTCTCACAAAAATTCGTAACTTTTTAGGAGTTCCGATAATTTTTTTGATCAAAATTCACCAATTTTAATAAAACTCTGTAATATTCCATAAAAACCTGTCATGTGTGAAATACTGTCTATATGAAAAATAAAGAACGAAGAAACACGGAAAATTCGAAATTCCCAAAAAATGTTTATGTACCGGCGTCCAACTTTACATAAGTTGTAACATGTAATAATTTTTGGTAGCTACCCTACCAAATAACGACCTACAACCGAAGAAATAGATTCACGCGCAGCGATATATTCAGCCTCTGAATCATTGGCGAATAAATTCAACTTGTGGCGATAAATTTTTCAACCTATGTAAATATCTTATACGCGCATTGAACTATAAAATTATTTTTACGATAGGATAACTAAGTGTAACTAATTCTGGGAATTAACTTAGAGCTTTGTGTACAGTTTCACTATCAAGTTACATGAATTTCCCTTCCAATCGATTCAATATTTACGTACAAATTTCACACTGTTTCCCATTATTGGCTCCAAAATAATAACAATAATCACAGAGTTCACGATATCGAATAAATTTCTTCAAATAATCTGAAACAGTCTCGACATTCGCCTTTCTCAATAAAAATTCTTCTCAAGTCAATAAAAAAATGAGAATAAAAAGGAAAAAAATTCAAAGAACGTTACCAAATTTTTCTAAGCGATCGAAGGAAAGAAAAAAAAAAGAATCCTAATTTATCAGTTCTATATATCTATGCAAATTAGCCTGTGGGGATATTCGTGATCCAATTCTCAGGGATACGAATCAATCCCGTATTTCAGGTCTCAAAGTAAGCCATATCGCATACCAACAAGCTTTTGAGCGAGCGAGACAAGAAGAAGAAGAAAAAGAAGAAGAAGAAGCATTAATAGCGGTAGCAAGAGTCAGCGAGATAGGTTTTGATATTTTTAAACGGCCATGTGAACCATGCGCGACAAGATCGTTTCGGCACCCACAATACCCAGGGCTTCTCACCCACAGAGCTGTGAATCCTATTTACACCGATGCACAGATGACACACTAACGGTATACCGGCCGACCGAATCGCAGCAACGATTCGCAACAGGCGCCCGTTGATCTTGACACCGATTACATCTCTGCCATCCCGCATTTCCCGACCCAACAACTCAAGATTGCTTGGTTGCAGGAACGGAGCGAAGGCGATGCAGAAAATTCAATTTTATTCATCTCATGATTTCAGAATATGGAGAAATTGTACGATTCGATTATTTGATTGGATGAAATTCCATCAGACTGGATAAAATTCGATCAAATTCTATCCTTTACAATTTTGTTTCTATCTAATTATACGATTTTCATTCCCTTAGGAGTCGAATTTCAAAAAACGCTCAAACTACTTTCTAGGTATTTGAATGAGCAATAATTTGAAGCCAAAACGAAGTCAATATCTAATCGGACCGAGGAGATATCCATGAATCCGCGAAAACATGTTTTACCCCTTTTATTCTCCTTGTGGGGCGAATTTCGGAAAATCGCTTCTCATTGGGTGTTTACGAAGGGAAGGGAACATGTTGCCAAAATTTCAAGTTTCTAGGTCAAGGGGTTTGGGCTGGACGTTGATGCCACTTGTTCCTTTATAGATATAAGATAGATAAAATTTTATGTAATTATTATTTGATCAAACTTGATGAATCTTCGATGAAACAATATAAAATTATATGTCTTCGTTTTTGTATGATTTTATAAGATAGAGACAAAATCGAGATCCATGGGATTTCTCAAAAGTGAATAAAGTATCAAAATGTATCAAAGTAAATCGATCACATCTTATAACTTCACTATATTATCTAAAATTTATCGATTGTTTTTTCACTCGATTCATAGAATTCTTATCAGGGATGAAAATGAGCCGAAAAATCATCAACATCGGATCAAAAAAATATCCTAAATAAGGTGACGTTTTCCTACTACAATTTTGATATTGAAGCTTGTGTCGTTTTAATTTTCTCTAGTTTACTATCATTTGTCTCGATATACATTCTGAAGTTTGTCTTCTACTAATTTCATTTTCTATCAGCCCATTCATCTTTAGAACCCCGAACATGAAGGAATTACCGAGGTTTTATGAAAAGCGATTTTCCCTTCCCTACATAAGAGCATGAGCCACCGCAACGTGAGCCAGAAATTTAGCTTCATAGTGTAGCCACTCAAGATAAAATAAGCTATAAAGATACAGGCGATTCGGACTTAAAAATAACAGCCACTACATTCAGGGTCAATTCAGTAGTTAAAAAATCGACTGCACGTGATATTCCTACGTAAGAATATCAAGAGCACCCATTTTCTATTTTCAAGTTCGGATATTATCGTATATCTTTGTTTTATGACCGTTTTTTTTTTTTTTGCACTCTTGTATCTGGGAATCGTAATGACGGTTTATTAATTCGACCTCGCAGTATTTTCTGTTTTTTGCAAACGAAATTTTCTATATTCATTTGATATCGTGACTCACTCCTAAAATACGACGTTCCAAAATTAGAGTAAACTGTATCGCAAGAAATGTGAGAGAGTCTCTCGAAGACTGACACAGCCTTGGTGACATCTTGCTACATCGTTTTGTAATCCTCATTCGTTATTTCTGACCTTGTTCTTTGACAATTTATCTTCTTTTTATTCTCGGTCTCGTTTCTCCTCCTCAACCCCATTCCGGTCTTTATTTTCGGTCTTGAATTTTTTTTTTCTCACACCCGGTCGCAAAATGCCACTTTTCATACCTCTTGAGCCGGCGCAAAACAGATCTTTTCGGCCCTCGGGCGGAAAAGTGCTTTGCGCCCGCCTAAAGCGGGCGCAAACGACTCTTTTCTTGCCCTCGGGCGCAAAGTTCCGTTTTGCGCCCGCTCACTCGGTCTGGAAAGAGGCATTTTTGCAGACCAGGTGTTGAGAAAAAAATCGTGTGCAACACGAGCGCAAGGCTATTTTGGCGAGTGTGATTGCAGTACACTCGCCTTCGGCTCGTACTGCAAATTTCACACTCGAAAAATAGTGTTTTGCGCCCTTGATACACAATGTACTATTTCTATACGAGATCCGAATTCACTGGATGTACGTGTAACGCCAAAATCAAGCCTCATCTATATTCATCGTTTCCATCGAGTTTACATCGAAGACCTCGATAACTCATCGGTGGTAATTTACCTTTGATGAGAGTTTGGGATCCTAATCTCTAATAGCCATTCGACACCCTCCAAGCTTCGCAGCCTCGAAGCCAGCCACGTAATTTCATGAAATGTTAATCGCCAATCCAAGCCAAAGAACACGCATTCATCCATGCCAACACTGACGTGGAATAATTGTGTTTTCATTGATAAGAAGATCCCACAATTAGACTATATTATAGTGTAAATTCTCCTATTTTTAATTACTTCAAGCTTCATGTGAATGGAAGACTTCTGGCTATTCCCAGGCTTTTCCTTTTCAGGGCTTTCAACTAACAATAAGAATGGAGTAAAATAATCGATTCTCGATTGCATTGATTATTTTCTCCAGATTCAACCGAGTAAAATCAATTGTTTTTGATACTTGATCGATCTACAATCGATTCAACAGCTCTTCGTCCATGTAATTCCATATAAATTGGATATGTAAAATCGTAGATTCATTTATGCTCGTGTAATTGAAAGATTGTAAGTATCTTAAAAGTCTTAAAAAACACCCAATTATAAAATTAATACACATTAAAAATCGTGATTTAGAGGATCAGAGGAAAAACGGTGCAAATTTCTTTTTATTTTTTATTTTTTAGAATTATTGTATGTTCACTTCAACAGTTTGGAAGTTCGATCGCGTAAAAATTGAAACAAAGCCCCGCACCCCCCGAAAAAAAAACTTTCTATACAGAATATCGATTGCGACCTGGTGCAGGTGCAGACTGGATTAAATTGACTGTAATATGACAGGCGAATGATGACCGTAGGCACCTCCGATCCCGCCGGGGAGTTTCGGTGGATTATGCGAATTGAAAAAGTTCATCATGGAAGGTATAAAGCCGGTATCAGCTCTGGGATTTTATTAAGGACAAAATGTAATCGAAAACGGAAAAAAAAAACTAATCAAAATAATAAATTATCCATCCGACTGATG
Source organism: Euura lappo (assembly GCA_018257835.1). Taxonomy (NCBI): domain Eukaryota; kingdom Metazoa; phylum Arthropoda; class Insecta; order Hymenoptera; family Tenthredinidae; genus Euura; species Euura lappo. The sequence goes on along the minus strand of JAEUYN010001249.1, from coordinate 8,984 downwards.
TAATTCGGGGATGATTGAAAAATGCCTCCATAATAATTATTTTGATAAAATAATGAGAAGTATGTTATCACTGCGATCACAAGGAAAGATTAATTGCGAAGGCTCTGCAGTAAATTAGAAGTAAAATATATTAAAAGCTCGGTAAATCTCGTTCCGAGTGGACAGTCGCGTATGTTCCTCAACTTTTGTATAGGATAGATGGTCACAGGATGTGTATAAAAATAAACGAAAGGCGCGGGCTTTTCAAACTAATTAAAACAGCGCACGGAACTTGGGTCTGGTCGGTATGAAATTTCTGTGTTAGTTCAAACCGCGTTATGTATACATATACCTATGAAATAGGGAAACGAAATTAGAGAGCGATCGTGAGCTGGATTTAATTAATGGCAAATTCAAACTAATCTCTGGAGCGAAGGTTTATTGACCGTCGAACTGTCGATGTGATATAAAATATCGAGCTTCGAATGGATCGCATGTGTCGAAATTATGGGAAAAAAAGACCAATCAAAAAATCCACGAGCGTCACCGTGAGCTCTACTGAAGTTTGGAGGAACAAAAAATGAATAAAAAGACAAAATTATTGGAAAGTAAAAGAAGCACGAAAAGTTGAAGTGGCGTGCCATTATGCTGATGGGATGGGATTTGATGAGACGAAATTTGGATCCTTTTTACAGGATCAAAGGCTTCCGAATACATTCCTGACGTTAGAAGGCCTCGAGCATAATTTTCATATCACATTCCCACGTGAATTGAATGATTATAATTATCGGATTGATCAGTTTATGGGATATTAAGATATGACGAGGATATTGGGACGAGGCTCTGCGAACGAGGGATGAATTGGTTACAAACATGAAGGGTGACTTGAAAGTACCGACCGATTTTCAAGCTCGTGTAGAATCCGAACGTGTTGGCCGATTCTGAAAAACTTTCTGTTTCTGGGAAGTAGAAGAATCAATCTTTCATTTGGTTTTTGAGAATCTAAAAAATAATGATTTTCCACGGAGATACACTAATTTGAAAAAACAGATCAAACAAATTAGCTATCTTTGAATTTTCAAAATTGTTTATTTTGTCCTCAGATAAAGATTTTAGGGATTCTCGAACGTGAAATGGAAAATTCAATCTTCTACCACTGAGCAAGAAGAAGATTTTTCAGAATCGATTGAAGCGTTGAGAATTTTTATCCCCGTTAGGAAATGGGTCGGTTTTTTGTTCTGAGCCACCCAGTGAATGTCGTGTATCCCAAGAATGTTGACGTAGATTATGAAAAGCGCTCAGAATATATATATATATACCCCGTAAAACATTCCGGAAAGGTTATTTTACGGAGGTGATCATTGTACCGGTTGAAATTCCATGGGTCTATAATAAATCGCATATATTTGTACGCATGCAAACCTTGGACTTTTATTTTCCCGATGTCAAACCATCGCGGCTGCAGCCACGAATTTTCCTGTTATTTATTATCCAAACCGTGCATCAAACCACGTGATTTATTTCTGAATAATTCCTTTTTATCCTTTTTGTTTTTTATTCTAGTAAATATCAATGACACGTACGAGGATCTATCACGTCACCCATTCATCATCAATCACAGTACCTTTTACAATCATGGTCAACAGAAGAACATGGCCACCGAGGTACTGTGTGAGGTCACATGGCGTTTAGAAATTGATGATTTTCAATTGCCGGTTACAGTAAGTAGAAGCCGAGGGGTTAACCACTCTTGAAGTCAGGTGTACACCTTGCCGAAAAGTCAGTTGAAGTCAGTTGAAGTCAGCTGAAGTCAATTGGAGTCATTTGAAGTCAGTGAGTCAGTTGAAGTCAGCTGAAGTCACTCGAAGTCAGTTGAAGTCACTTGAAGTCAGCTGAAGTCACTCGAAGTCAGTTGAAGTCAGTGAGTCAGTTGAAGTCTGCTGAAGTCAGTTGAAGTCAGTTGAAGTCAGTTGAAGTCAGCTGAAGTCACTCGTAGTCAGTTGAAGTCAGCTGAAGTCACGAGTCAGTAACCAGCAGAAGTCAGCTGAAAGTCAGTTGAAGTCAGTTGAAGTCACTTGCAGTCACTTGCAGTCACTTGAAGTCACTTGAATTCACTTGAAGTCAGCTGAAGTCAGTTGAAGTCACTTGAAGTCACTTGAAGTCACTTGAATTCACTTGAAGTCAGCTGAAGTCAGTTGAAGTCAGTTGGAGTCAGCTGAAAGTCAGTTGAAGTCACTTGAAGTCACTTGAATTCACTTGAAGTCAGCTGAAGTCAGTTGGAGTCAGTTGAAGTCAGCTGACTTCATGAAGTCTTAAAATCTTGAAGTCAGGTGTACGGTCGACGGACGAGTGGTTAACCCCTCGGTAGAAGCTAATTCCATCATTTTTATGGTTTCTAAAAATTGTATTCAAGTATCAAGCAGCCACTTCTCATGAACATTTATCTATTTTCAATCTGAGGAAATATCCTAATTATTGCTGTAAATTTCACGGGAAAGGTGGTATAGCATACTGATATACTTACGTTCATTTATACATATCACGTTGTACATGTGTGTTTTGTCGATTTAGTGATATCATGAAAAAATAGTATTGCATTGATATTTCCTGCGATTCGTATGTAATGAAGACTGAAAAAACGAACCTCCTTCATTTAACCCTACAGGTATACCGACTATCGAAATCCTCAAACGATTGCAGACGGGATACAGAATGAAGCGACCAGACATCTGCGGCGAAGCTCTGTGAGTAATGTTACTCTAGAATCGAGAGTATTTAGGTACAGTTTTTATCCCTGCATCGCTAATCATTATTTATCATCAGATACGACGTGATGCTGTCCTGCTGGAATGCGAATCCGAAGAATCGGCCGACCTTCACCGTGTTGCGTAAACAGCTGGACCGGCTCATCCGTGTAGCTGCGGAGCACGAGTACATTGAATGGCTCTAGATGAAGATTGAAAACCTTCGAATTCTCATGACACCTCGCGTCCATTGCAGGAGAGGTTTGTGAATTACCTTGAGCCTAGAGTCTTTCTTCTAGACCTCGACCAAACGAAAGAAGACGTCGAAGATTGTGCTGTAATTTGCAGTGAATAGCTGCTGCACTCGATCACTCAGGTCCAATGGAGAAAGATATTCAGATTGATTCAATAATCAGCCGGACTACCGCAACTATTTGATTTGGGTTATAACAATTATTAATAGGCTATATTTTTTAACTATGTCATATTCTTTTCATCATTCGTTTTCTTCTAGTTATATTTTACACGATTATTTTGCTTTGTGTATTTGTATCTACGATATAATCATCTCATAATATCACCTTTATCTATGTATCTTCACTCTGTTCCACGTTCAAGAATATCTGTATTGGCCGCAAAGCTTCGTATAAGCCGCGGCAAAATAAATGCATACCTATTCGAATTAATCATCTACGAAGGATTCAAATCTCCAGCCGGGGCAAATGCTGAATACATGTGTTAAGGCAATGGTCAAGACCGAGATCGTCCGTTACTGAAGATCGATCCTGGAATATTTAATCAAAAAATACTACTTCCGTCTTCTTTTGCACCAAGATCATCAGCGACATTCGAAACGTAAAAAAAAAACAACAAAAAAACTGGTCTGTGGGCCTGCTAATGTGTTGTGAGAGGAGCGCAAACGTGACATGCGAAATCATTCGTTCGATGCTGCAACAATAAACAATTATGTTACCGAATTATAACACTCGGTATCCATTTCACTACTTAGACTGAAAAGTGGCTTATATTTCTGGTAGAATTAGTCAAATCCATAGTCAAATCGGTTCACTATACTCAATTTTCCTGTCTTTCCAGAAAAACATGGGTATATTTGGCATTTTTACCAGAAAACTACTTCGCAAATATCGTGGCCATGTAGTTGCCCCAGTATTGCCAGTACTTTACTGTTGTGTTTTGCCATTAATGCACCAATACATGAGAAACATAATTGTTCCATTGTTCCAACCGATCAATCGATTTTGAAAAACTCTATTTATTAACTCTATTAGAAACAGATAAAAAAAATCGCTGCCTTTGAACTTTTGAAATTGTTTATTTTGGCCTCAAATATGGATTTTTGAGATTCTCGAACGCGAAATGAAAGATTGATTCTTCCACTTCTGAGCCAGAAAAAGATTCTTCAAAATCGATTGAAGCGTTGAGTATTTTTATCCCCGATTGGAAATGGGTCGATTTTTTGTTCTGGGCCACCCAGTAAATATCGAGTATCCCAAGAATGTTGACGTAGATTATCAAAAGCGCTCAAAATATATGTATACCCCATAAAACATTCCGGAAAGTTAATTTTACGGAGGTGATCATTATACTGGTTGAAATTCCATGGGTCTATAATGAATCACACATATTTACGCACACAGACCTTGCGGTTTCATTTCCCGGATGTCAAACCTTCGCTGCTGCCACTAATTTTCCTGTTATTTATTATTGAAGCCATGTATCAAATTGCGACTGTTTTTTACTTGGACAAAACAGAGATTCTACTACGTCGATCTAAATATTAATTATCGTCGCGACAATCGTTAATCGTTCGTTAATTGTTTTTTCCTGCTCATATCGTTGAACAACTTTTCAACTACCAGAAAAAAATTGATTGCAATTAGGAAGTTTCTCTGGCGATACAAAAAGACACTTGAAAATCAAAGAGTCCCTATGGTCGCTCCGAAATAAAAGCTCTGAACGTCATCGGAGTTCGGACATGGATTTACAATTTGCAACACATTTGACATACGAAAATCTTGCAACATCACAATTACGGTGAAACAAAATGAACTTGTTCGACAATTTTCTAAAACTTGAATTGATCGTTTTTTAATTTCCATAAAATATCGTAGAGGAAATATTGAACCAGCTGTAATTGAAATTTCTGGATAATTCTGTAGTACATTTCGAATTCTAACTGTAAATTGATTCGGGAACGAATATTTGTAGTGAATTCACAGCAAAAATCACCAGAATAACAAAAATATTGTACCTCAAACTTTCGAATGCATGAGTATTTTGGTATTGTTTGGATCATGGTTTGTTACCAATAATTGTTTCCAGCTGAAAATTAAACTTTTATCCTATGAATGAATGAAAAACTATCGTCCTCATAACTTTCAAGAGCACAGGCCTTTTCATCCTTGGTAATGAAGTGATACTTTAATTTTGCAATGAGGAATCAAAACGTTGATTGTTCACAATTTTACGGTGGAACTAATTTAACACTGCCACTGGATTGAATGCTACATTTTGATAAGAAGTGGATATCATTCCAGTAAACAACGGTCGAATTGCGGCTTTCCATATGATAAATGCGACGGAGGAACCGTCAGTCCGTCACAAGTAAGGCGACGCCCGTGATACTGACTTCATTAGCTGGTTGCCAAAGTCCGTGTCTTTCGGTTTGCTTAAATTTGTTTATTTAATTAAAACGACACGGTGTGAAGTTTATACTCATTACTCTGAAACGAAATTGCCCAATTTTTCGAAGAAATGGAAAATATGTGTTATACCTACGTTCGTCATAACTAGAACAATGTACAGAATAAAGTATTGTGGATTCTCAGCGATACACTGTTCGTGCTGTTAGCAGACGTATCTTGCTTGAAGGAAAAAAACGTCTCATCTATTTCGAAAGTGAAGAAATCGAAGATTATAGCTCTCGAATCAAATCTATACGGAATGAAGGTGAATACTTCGTTACTGCATCTGCTGATTATTGGGAGCTTGACAGTATTCGGATTACGCGAACGACTTTCTAACGAAGATGCCAAGGAAGCATTGTGTGCCGTCAGATGTGATCATGAAAAAGTAAGTTTATTTTAATACTATACAAAATTAGAATTCAAGATCCGATATTTCCCAAATCATATTTTATACAACTGAGTATCATATCTATGTAACAGGACCGCGGAAAGTGTAAGGAGAAGTGTAACTCAGATCAGCGTGACATCCGAGGTGATTTACAATTTCATAGATATTTTTGTTCTTCTAGTAGTTGGTACTAAGTCAAATACTCAGGAACTATGATTTCTAATCTCAATGTCTTTTCGGATTTGTCATCAACGTAGTACTCAATATCGAAGCAGAAGCGAACGTTGAACACTCATGTCGACTCGGAAATAATGTCATCATCAAAATTGATTCTGGGGTATTCGCCATCGAATATCGCAATCGGTCAAGTGATTGGATCTGGCACGCATTACTCCGAGTGAGTATTTGAGCCGTAAGACATTGATGATATTTTCGTAAATTCGAATATCGTCGTACAGTGAACGTGATTTTGTTGACAGGCCAACCCCAACTGGCCAAGTCGGCGAGTAGATCTTTCCAAGTTGCCAAGTGGTCAATATCAGTGGCGTTACAGTCGAGTCTCTGCCGAAGGCGTATCTAGGCCTGAAATCACTAATAAATGGTTCACATGGCGTGGACGTACGTAATTATATCCCTATCATAAATGATCTCTTTTATGGAAAATCACTCAACTTCTGCCATGGAGTACAATCTATCCTCAAATTTCTTCCTAGTTGGGTAACCCGAGCATCTAATAATTATCCAACGCTTACAGCTGGTGTCAATCCTACGAATGTTCCCGATTTCTGGGTACAATGCCTTAGTATTAATGCAAAAGGTTATCCTCTCGTTTACAGTGTCAGAGCGCAGATTAGTTATACACTCGCTAATGAAGGTGAGTTCCGAGAACATGGAGGTATGATGATATTCAAACATGTATTGTGATAAATTCAAGTACTCAGTACTCATGGTTGAACAAGATGAAACGAGAATGAATAATTCTATACCTAATCCAGTCATATCAAATAACGTGACGAATGAAAATTCGGTATTCATATTAACCGGACATTCATGATGCACCACACTTTTCCCATTTCGTCTCACAGATACCAGCTGCCAATTCTATCTGAACTGCACGCACGACGGAGGCTACTATCAGAGAGCACTGATTCTCGATTTGTATTCGGTGAGTGTAATAGTTAGAGATACAAGATTTTGAAGGCGAAAACGTTTCTCCATCGTTATACATGCTTATTTATTCTTACACACGAGCGCCGGCCGATTTCGGGGGAAAAACAGCAATTACAATTTAGGATATAACATGCTGTGTCTCAATTCGTCGTTTTCTTCGTTCTTCTTCTAGTTCTAGTTCCAGTTCTCGCACAGTTCACACGCACGAAGTGAGAACTAGAACTAGAACTAGAACTAGAACGAGAACGACGAATTGAGACGCAGCAAATGACCGTTCCAACCGAGCTACGCTGGGTTGGTACCAAAGGTAAAACTCGGAGCAAAGACTTTCAAGGAGCGAGTACGAACCGGTTGGCGAAACCGCTGTCTGCTCGCCCACTACTGGTAGCATAATCAACCTTTCAGTTCACGTGTGAAGAGAAAAAATTGTACCAGTAGTATAATTCGTAATCTGCATTATCAATCGGGCTGCCGGGTCGCGAATTTTGGCCAAACTTACAGGGTTGTTTCTATGGCCCAAAATATGGAATCCTAATGCGTATTTCCATTCAATGGGCCCTACTTCACGCAATTCGCTATACATCATTCGGCAGAAATGGATAGTTAGTTGACTATGTCTGTAAGATTGGGGCTTATATTCAGCTCGGAAAGACCCTATCACTCAAAGCGCATGAGACTACGCATGAAGATTGATATTTGGAGCCCGAGTGAACCATGGATTTAGTTTGTCTCGACATTTTCCGCATCGAAGTGCTGATATCATCATTTCCAAATGAAGTGACCGAGGTATAGATGAAACTGCAATGTGCGTCGCGGGTTCATTTGTTGGGCCAAATGAACAACCGGGCAAGTTTGACCAGAATCCATGATCGGGGACCTGGCACTCGCCTTGTTAGATCAAAAGCGCTGTATCGTATAGCGCTGCTCAGACAAATGTACAAACAGCAAGTGAATTTCGTTGATTCGTGTACAGTGGAAGAAGCAAGAAGTGTTTTTCGATGACTTAGGATTTGGAGAAAGCTATACAATTTATATACGGGCTTCCGATCCAACAATCATCGGCGCCGGGACTTTCGTGAAATTCACTACACCTCCACTACGGCTATTCAACGATAGCCCAAAAATATGTGGTGAGTTATTATAATGGCTTTACAACATAAGTCACCGCAGAACACTTGGGAGAAGTCTACTTAGGATGTTCAAGAATCATATTCGGCGTTAGACAGATGGTCCACAAGCCTGCTCAGCTTTCCCTGTTTCCTCTATTATTTCTTGACTAGTGTCTCTACGTTTCAGTACCAAGCAAAGTGGAGGGCATTGACGGCTCGATACTTCCCCGTGAGGGGGAAAATATTTACGATGTTGATGTGAAATGGCGTAGGCCAGAGGACATTCCAAATTTGTTCGTGGTCGGCATAACTGTGAACGAAAGCTCGTGGATTTTCCAAAACGTTTCTGGGGTAAAATAATACCACTCGAGATTTGTAACGAACAATATTGAACGAATACTTGTCGATGTATTGCACAGTTTCTTTTCAATTTTCCAGAGACTCAACGGTACCAGATTTTGGAATGTGACAATTGGGCAGCGGTTTAACGTGTCCGTAAGAGCCCGGTCATATCTTGGACGAGGCCCTGTGTCTTGGAAATCCTTTGAGAATCCCTACGATCCCACTAACCCATCAGGTGATTCTGACATGAACAAGCCAACAGATCGTAAGTACTCTGCACAATCAGGATTTTGAATTTCCTGGATAACCACTTTCAGTAGACCCCAGCTTAATCCCGGGTTCATTCGATATTTTTTGTTTCTTCTTACTTTCAATCAACAGATCTTGTAATGAGTTCTGAATACACGAATTTGCCTGCACAGTTAAAAAAAAACAAGCAACATTTGCCAAAGATCGATCTTCCGATTTAGCAGAAAATGAATACCAACCGCCCAAAATATTGATGGTCAATGGTTTTCAGGATCAGGTACCATCGCCATCACAG